>CM043722.1:16391431-16787613 GCA_023969325.1 Oryzias curvinotus
TATTGTCTATATTCACAGGGTGTTAAACCAGGTCCCGTCGAGAAGATGGCTGTGATGTCTGCCAAACCAAAGCAGAGGACGATGATCAAGGGAGTAAAGTGAGAATTTGACTAGTAGTTAGTAATCTATTATTCATTCATTCATTTTCTTATCCGTTTTTTCCCTTTCGGGGTCACGGGGCTGCCAGAGCCTATCCCGGCCACTCATGAGCGAAGGCAGGGGACACCCTGAACAGGTCGCTAGTCTGTTGCAGGGAAGAATTTCAACAATCACACATCCATTCACTCTCACACTCACACCTAGGGACAATTTAGAATTGCCAATTAACCTATGAAGCATGTTTTTGGACAGTGGGAGGAAGCTGGAGACCCCGGAGAAAACCCACGCATACACGGGGAGAACATGCAAACTCCACACAGAAAGGTCCCCTGTTGATGTTGATTTTCATGTCCCCCAGCCAGGACTTGAACCGGAGATCTTCTTGCTGTGAGGCAAGAGCGCTAACCACTGCGCCACCGTGCAGCCCAGTAATCTATTAATTAACCTTAATTGTAATTTTTTAGTCCATTTCAATAAACATCAGGTCAAAACAGGTGTACTTTTTGTAGGTGTACAAAAATATACCAACATATAATTAAATAACAAACATTTTGTTGATTTGAGGTTTTTGTGGGAATTTTATAGGCTATAGTTAGAAAAAATACTATGGAAGTCAATGGCGACTTTCAACTGTCTAGTTACCGACATTCTTTAAAATATCTAATATTTATTTGTGTTTCTCAATTTGTTTCAAATAGGTCCACATTGTACAAAGCCATCAGTGGAGAGTTGCTGGACCTGTCCACTCTCAGTGTGTCAGAGACCTACAAAGAGTTCACCCCTGTTTCTGCACCAACCATCTGTACAATGGGTATCACCTGTGAGGTCCCGCTAGTGGACTCTGCACTCGGTTTGGTACAAGCAGGCAGTCCCCTGTCATACCAACAACCCAAGGCAAGAAGTGGCCCTTTTGCTCACATTGATGCTCCACCACGCCCAGATTTGCCATTGGCTGGATGCAGACTGGAGACATCATGCAGTATGTTTGTTTTCACTGAGCATCAACAGCTGCACTTCAAGTCACTTGAGGTTACCTGGGAGATGGCAAACAAAATAGAATATGCAACTAGGGGTCAAAGTACATCAGCAGACTGGCATAGACTAAGAAAATCCAGACTCACGTCCTCACATTTTGGAGAAAAATGCCATGCTAAACCATGCACCTTAGATAAGATGGCAGACCGGCTGCTCAAAGGGGTTCGTCAGACTGCAGCAATGAAGAGGGGTCTCGAAATGGAAGCTGATGCCATTGAAGAGTACTGCAAGCTTAGAGGGTAAACTACTACCCTTGTGGCTTCATTATACACCCCGACACTCCATGGCTAGGTACATGCCCGGATGGGGTTGTCTTTGACCCTACAGAAAGTACTGAATTTGGCCTTGTGGAAATAAAATGTCCAAATGTTAAGAGCTATGTGGATTATCCTCATCTGAAAATGAAAGACGGCAACCTGGAATTGAAGCAGGGTCATGGCTACTACTGGCAGGTGCAGGGTCAGCTGCTCCTAACAGGGGTGGAGTGGTGCGATTTTGTGGTGTTTGCGGAGGAAGACACCCTGATTCAAAGAATATACCGGGACAGTGATGTGATGCAAAAAATAAGAGAGAGAGCAGACTTCTTCTTTTTCCACACATACCTACGTAAATATTTGCTGTAATAAAATTAATTCTCAGTAAAACTGTCTTGTTCTTGTTGATATCTCATTATAAATTAAACTAACTCCTCTTTTCCAAGATGGCGGACGGTATGATAGCGGTGGTGAGTCCAGACCAGACACCAGCAAAAATAACAGCAAAAAACCCAAATCCAAACTACGATCTGGACTCACAGTCTCTAAGTACAGCTTCGGGGATCATTACTGACCTCAAAGAAGACATTCGTCGTCTGAGGGTGGAACTAGAAATGAAGGACGCTCTCCTGTCCAAGTTCATGGACGTCTCTTACGCCCAGTCCAAGCGGCTAAGCTGCCTGAGCGCTGCACTCCAGGACACAGCTCCATGGGATCCGTCCACCTGCATACGCCCTTCTTCATCTTCAACTCCTAAGCAACGATCCCTGGATGAAGAAGTGGTTGTCCGAATGCCCAGAAGGAGTTCTGATGAGACCCGCCGGAGGCCCCCTGTCCTGAGTCTGTCCAACCGCTTCGCTAGTCTGGCCCCGGATTCTCCCGCTCCTTCCTCAGCGACTACAGCGGCACAGACTCCACCAGATTTGGGCTCCACTCTCGATTTCCCCGCTCTCCGGAGATACGCCACGGTGATCCCGGAGGAGGACAGACGCACCGTGGCATGCAGCAACCCGGACGAGGCCTCAAGGATCACTGCAAAAGCTCCACCATCAGGATCAGACGGGCGTCTGCGGCTGGAACCCCCCGCGTCCTCGCGGGCTCCAGCTCCACCATCAGGATCAGACGGGCGTCCGCGGCTGGAACCCCCCGCGTCCTCGCGGGCTCCAGCTCCACCATCAGGATCAGACGGGCGTCCGCGGCTGGAACCCCCCGCGTCCTCGCGGGCTCCAGCTCCACCATCAGGGTCAGACGAACGTCCGCGGCTGGAACCCCCCGCGTCCTCGCGGGCTCCAGCACCTTCCTCCCGCCGTCGGATCCTGAAGGAAGCCGTCCGCTTCCATTGTAGCAAGTCTCGGGCCTCGCCGCTGCTGACGGACCACCGGCCGCAAGGTGAGGGCGCCGCTGCCGCTGTCGTCATGCCTGTCGGCGCTGCACCTGCGCCCGCGTCTCCTCCTCCCCTGTTTGCCCCATCAACGGCGATGATCGGGGATTCTATAATAAGGAAGGTCCGCTTCTTCAACGCGGTCACTCACTGTTTTCCGGGAGCCACAGTTCCGGATATTCTGGAGAAACTCCCAGACCTGCTGCGGTCTGGTTTTTATTGACAATTTTAACCTGTTTTGGAACAGAACTTCATTCTATAAAAATGATGGGATTCACCCCAGTCCACTGGGCAGCAATGTTTTAGCGGCCAACATCAGACACTCTGTCCAGACTTCACCTGCCCCCATCTTGCCCACACCGGTCCAAACCTCCTCTTCATCCGTACAGACATCGGTTTGTAGAAGTGACTGACTAGATTTGGTTTCCTCCCACATCCTCCAACAAACCATCACTACTGCTTCCGTTCCAAGACCTGCTGCCCCCCCAGTTTATCCTATTAGGACTATTATTACAGTCAGGTCTTCTGTGAAGGCACATGTCGGAAGAAAAACAAACACTCACTGCCTCCCAGAGGCACCGGCCAGAGGCATTGATCACAGTGTGCTCTCCTCTCTCCCCCGCTCCACTCCAGTTCCTCTCTGTTCCACTAACTCTACTACAGTCATCCTTGGTCTCCTCAACATCCGCTCGCTCACCAATAAAGGCCAGCTGGTCCAGGACATTATTGCTGACCGAAAGCTGGACTTTCTATGCCTCACAGAGACTTGGCAGCAACCTGGGGACTTCACTCCACTCAATGAGGCAACTCCACCTGGATTTGTGTACACCAGTGAGCCGCGCACACATGCTCGAGGCGGTGGTGTCCTGATGATCTATCGTGAGTCCTGGAAAGTCCTTCCTGTCTCTGCTCCTACTTACTGCTCATTTGAATATTCTGCATTACTTCTTTCTGGTCCTGCCCCCACCATAGTTGCTACAGTCTACCGTCCACCCAAATTCAACAAGGATTTTCTAAATGATTTTTCTCATCTCCTGACCCATTTCACTTCACTATCTCAGAACATTGTTACTCTTGGTGATTTTAATTTCCACATGGATAACTGTAATAATCCTCTTGCCAAAGACTTCTTATCCTGCTTAGATAGCCTTGGATTGCAGCAATTTATTCACTTTCCCACTCACTGCAAAGGACACATGCTAGACTTAGTGTGCTGCTCTGGACTTACTCCCTCTGATTGCAAACCTCACACACTCCCATTCACTGACCATAAGCTCATCACCTTTAATCTCCTCCTCACCGTATCCAAACTCAAACGTCCACGCATCATATCATTCCGTAAGATACAAGCCATCAACACTGCTAGTTTTTCAGCCGATATCATCAACCTTTCCAGAGTAAATCCTGATGCCACACCTGACGAACTAGTTTTGCAGTATAACAATGACTTGCAGTCACTTCTAAATACTCATGCACCCCTCAAAACAAGATCAGTTTCCTTCACCCGCTCTGCACCTTGGTTCACACCTGCACTATGTCAGCTCAAAGCTAAAGGCAGACAACTGGAAAGACTTCAAAATAAAACTGGACTCACAATTCATAAGGACATGTACAAAAACCACATTATCCTCTATAAAGATTCTATAGCGTCCGCTAAAACTTCCTATTACTCTGGCCTGATTCACTCAAACCGACATAGCTCTAGGACCCTCTACTCACTTCTATCTAATATAACAAACCCCCCTGATTCTCTCCCTAATCATCTCTCCTCACCTGACTTTTGTAACGCGTTAATGTCCTTCTTTGTTTCTAAGATCTCTACAATTCATCAACAGCTCACAAGCCAAGCTGCAGTCTCTGGAGTGGATACCTTCACTCCTCCCTCGGTTCTAACAACCTTTTCAAGATTTTCACTTCCTTCTGTACAAACCATTTCTGACCTTATTACAAACTCTAAACCTTCCACCTGCCAACTGGATCCCATTCCTACATCTCTCGTTAAATCCTGTCTCCTTTCTCTTCTCCCATCAATTACCAACATTATTCACTCCTCTCTCATGTTTGGTATTGTTCCACAGTCTCTAAAAGTTGCCTCTATAACTCCAGTTTTGAAAAAACCTGGTCTAGACCCAAATAACTTTACTAATCTTCGCCCAATCTCCAATTTACCTTTCATTTCCAAAATCCTTGAAAAAACTGTTGCTCTTCAGCTCCGTGCTCATCTTTCTAGTAACAACATCTACGAACACTTTCAATCTGGTTTCCGCCCACTCCATAGTACAGAAACAGCTCTTTTAAAAATCACAAACGACCTCCTCTTAGCTTCGGACTCCGGTTCACTGTCCATTCTAATTCTCCTTGATTTAACTGCTGCTTTTGACACCATTTCCCACCATATTCTTATTCACAGACTTCAAACTATTGGTATTTCTCACACCCCTCTGTCCTGGTTTTCTTCATACTTATCAGACCGTAGTCTATTTATCCATATTAAACCTCATACGTCAAACACCTACACACTCTCTGCTGGTATTCCCCAGGGCTCAGTCCTAGGTCCCCTTCTCTTCATCATTTACATCCTCCCTCTTGGTTCTCTCTTCCATAAACACAACATTAATTTCCATTGCTATGCGGACGACACCCAGCTCTACATTTCTACGAAACCCTCCTCATCACTTCCTCCTTCCTCCCTTACCCTCTGTCTGCAAGAAATCCATTCCTGGTTCTCTTCAAATTTTCTGCAACTCAACAGTTCCAAAACTGAAGTCCTCCTTGTAGGCACTCCATCCACTATTTCCAAATCCAATAGCTTCTCCATCTCTGTCAATGACTTCTCAGTTCTTCCCTCCCCCCAGGTAAAGAGTCTGGGTGTCATCCTCGACAGCTCACTTTCGTTCCAATCTCATATTAATAACATCACCCGTTCTGCTTACTTTCATCTCCGTAATATATCTCGTCTCCGCCCTTCTCTCACACCTCATACAACTGCTGTACTTGTTCATAGTCTTGTCACTTCTCGGATCGATTATTGTAATTCCCTCCTGTTTGGTTTGCCCAATAAAACACTCAAAAAATTGCAGCTTCTCCAAAATTCTGCAGCCCGCATCATCACCAGAACCCCGTTATCCCACCACATCACACCAGTTATCCAAAACTTACACTGGCTTCCCATAAAACAAAGGGTTAGTTTCAAGATTCTCCTTATCACCTTCAAAGCACTCCATAACCTGGCTCCACCCTACATTTCTGATCTTCTTCACATTTCCATTCCCTCCCGATCTCTCCGTTCCACTTCCTCTCTCCAACTCCATGTCCCACCTGCCCGTCTTGCCACCATGGGGGGCAGAGCTTTCAGTCGCTCTGCCCCTCAGCTATGGAATTCTCTTCCTCCAGATTTACGGAACACTGACACACTGCCACTATTCAAATCCAAACTCAAGACCCATCTCTTCAAACAATCATACAGTTAATCCATTCAGTTATCGCAACCTCATTTGTCTGTTTGTCTGTTTTTTCTATCCTATAATTTTATGTATCTATCTTAATTGTTTTTTATTTATAATTTTTTACTATGTCTTTATGTTTACTCATGTTTTACTCTGATAATTTCTTATTGACGTTTTATTCTGTTATTCTACTATGTTTTTCTTATTTTAACCTTGTACAGCGACCTTGGGTGACCTGAAAGGCGCTTGAAATAAAATTTATTAGTATTATTGTTATTATTATAATGTGAGTTGTTTCAAGTTATTTAAATTTGTCACGTAACAGATTCGAAAATATACACAACAATTAAAATTCTGTAATCATATACACACCCTCGTGTTATAAACCTGTACAAAATTTCTTGGTTCTGATGAACACAAAGGAATATATTATGAGAAATATTTGTAACCAAAACATTTGTGGACTCCAATCTCTTCCATAGTTTAATTTTATTTCTACCATGGAAGTGAATGGGGTCCACAAACGGTTTGGTTACAAACATTTTTAAAAATATCTACCTTTGTGTTTATCTGAACAAAGAAATTTTTACAGCTTTGTAACAACATGAGTGTGAAAATTATGAACTCATTTTCATTTTTGGGTGAACTGTCCCTTTAAACTAATATTCAGTAAGTCAGGCTGGCTTGAGGGGAAATTAAAGAACACAAAAGGAGACCAAGGTAATATAGATTTCAATTAAATGATTTATTGATTAAAAATGTCAGTAAATGTAAGGCAAAACTAAATTGTGGTGTGAATCAGTAAAAAAAAGGTAAATGAGGAAGAGGAGCAGCCAGCCATGAAGCAAACAGTCACATTTCTACCTGACTCTAATGTTCTCTCCAGTCTAGTTGGACAAGATGCAAGCTATGGTGAAAAGCTGGTTAATGCTCCCTGAAATAGACAAAGGGATTACAGTGTCAAAAAGTTTGTTCTCCTTAACCCGCCCGATTAGCCTTTCAACGTGAACTCGCAGCCGTGCAATTGATTGGGTCTCCAGGACGTCCTGTGCTGCCATTTGATTGTTGTTGCAGCGGAAGGCAGGCCTGTGAAGTTTTCCTGGCACAAGGTTTTCCACCCTAAAGCCCTTGTCCACCATCACAGCCATGTCATAGGACAGGAGAGGTATAATGCCCGACAATCTGAAGAGCTCACGGTCACTAATAGAGCCCCCGTAGAGTGCAGAAACAAATGTCAGGGGACCATGTGGTGCCATGCCAATCATGGCCTTGAAGGTATAGTGTGATTTGTAGTGCGAGTACACCTCACTCTGTAACACAAGTGAGGATGGAGTTTGGCACCGCAGTTCTGTGCAGTCAACAATGACCTGAGTGTCTGCATAGTCCTTGAACTCAGGTGGTAGGTTAGCTGTGATTGCTTCAGGGGTCATCCAGATACAAATAGCTCCCAGTACACAGTAAAGAAAGTTGGCCCAGGTTGTGATGATCCTGCTGGCTGTTGTCCGATGGATATTAAATCGGTGCCCAAGCTCTCTCTGTGTGCATCCAGTTGATAGATAATTTAGGAAAAGAAATAACTCATCTATGGGCAGCAACTTAGTTGATCTGTTTGCTGTTGTCTTCTCTGCCACAGAGGCTGATGCTTCTCTAGCCACACTTGTCACACGGGTCATCCTTGATGTTGCTGGTTCGATGAGCCTCCAGAATGCCATCAGGTAGTCATAAGAATGAAATCTTTTAAACAAAATACACAAAAATAACATTGTTGTTAGTCATGGTAGGCTAATTTAGTTACACATAATCAATTATCTTAATTTTTACTCTACTTACTACATTTGTTTAACATAAAGACAATAAAAGGTTGTGCCTACGCATCTGACTATGTCAGTTATAAATTACTTTACTTTTGATATTTGATGTACACTTGAAGGAAAATACTCTTCCTCTTGTAAAGTGGACTTTTAGTGGAGCAACATTTTACATGTGTGGTAGCCCGTCTTTACTTTTACTTAAGTGCATGACTTTGTACGGGATTTTCTGTCCATCACTGTTAATATGGTAAAAGACATCAGCTTCCTGCAATTCAAAAAACCTTAATTATGACATACCTGGTATAAAATCGGATGTCCTCGTCCGATCCTGCAAAAAGCTTCAGTCCAAAACAACTCCGCAGCTGGAGAGCCTCAATTTGTAGTTCCAGCTCCTCAACTTTCTGGCGAAGAGTATCGTTCTCCTCAGCTAACTGATCTGCGACCATTGCTCTTGTTGGAGTAATGCAATAATCATGATCTGGTGCCAGGGTATCCAGCTCCATCTCTTCTTCTGAGTCAATGTCATGGACAGGAGGAGGGGGGCTATCTGGTCTGGGTCTCCGCTCCCACACGCTCGCTCTCGGTGCCGGGATTTGAAAATCATTCCAGGGAAAAAGAGTAGGAATTACCCCTTTCTTCAACTTTCTCAATTTCCCGGGGTTGTTAACAAAATCGCCCTTTTGGAAATGCCTGCTGCAAACACGACTCGTCTTGCTTGGGGTGAAGTCCTCCCGCCGTACTCTTACCATCCATTCGGCTCTCACCGACACATCTTTTGGAAAGCTATGAAAGCTTATAGTACTGTTGTACTTTGACGAATTCGCACACAGGGGTACACAACAATGTTGTGATGTCTTTGTCACGCGTTGAAACACCAAACACCTCTCTTTTATCCGAAATCCGCTCATATTAACTCAAAACTAGCAACTCAACAAAACTCCCCACAACAATGACACAACCAACAGGAAGTTGTCGGCCTCACAATCAACACAGGGAAGTTAACCGGAAGTTCTGTCGTGCACGTAGGCTATAATCCCATGACACATGTTTTTTGACTGTGGTAGGAAGAAACCAACGCATGCACAGGGAGAACATGGAAACTCCACACAGAAAGCACAGAAAGGTCCTAGCCCAGATTCAAACCAGGACTTTCTTGCAGTTAGGTGAGACTGTGCAACCATACAACCCTACAATATACCTCATGTGAGGTGCAAGCAATGATAAATGGTTTATGCTAACAGAACTCTTTTTTTTGTGCTTTACAGCTACAGTCCCTTTTACACACATACTCGCACACTGATGGCAGCTCAGCTGCTGAACAATGACACCAACCTTAGACCAGAGTCAAGGTGGGTTCTTGCCTAAGAACACTTTGACGGGCAAGGCTGGAATAAAACATGCAATCTTCCGATGAGAGATCAACCGCCCCACCACTGCACCATGGCCGCCCTTAAGAGGAGGAGAGAGAAGAGGAAGAACAGATGAAAGAGCAGATGGAGAGATTGAGGGAGGAGCTGAGCTGTTAGTGAACTATAGAAGAGACACAAACTTCCACTTTCAAAACAGTTCAACACACAAAAGCCAAACATCAGCTTCATCCAACATGCTGTCTGTGCAGACATCTGTGTTCACTCTGCTGCTTCTAGTCATTGGAACAGGTTGATGGGATTCTTTCAAAGATCCATTTCAGCATTTGATGTTTGTCCATCACTGATCTGACTTCTCTCTTCCTTTAGATGTCAGCTGTGAAGAACTCACTGCAGTCAAGAAGGAAGAGTCCACTTTGGAAGGAACTTCTGTCACTCTGTCCTACAAATATCCCAAACTGTCAAGAAGTGATTCTTACTTTTGGTATCAACAGTTTCCTGGAAAACCTCCAGAGTTCTTCTTCTCTCATTTAGGATCAGAAGAAAAACTACTGAGTTTGGATCCTAGATTTTCTCATGAAGTGAACGCTGCTGATAAACAGATAGATCTGCAGATCTCCTCTGCTGCAGTGACAGACTCTGCTGTGTACTACTGTGCTGTGACGCCCACAGTGACAGGAAACAAGAAAACTCTGTACAAAAAGCTGCACCAACACAATACTACACAACATCCACAAGGGGACACCCAAAAGCTAAATGTCATCAGCATTAAAGTCAAAGAAAGATTTTCTGGGTTCAGTTTACTGGCAATAATGAAATATAGAAACATATAGAAGTCATCTTAAGAAGATTTGATGTTTTTAACCCCTTGATGCACTAAATAATTTACAGCAATGAAAATACAATTTACTTCAGTTTCTTTCTTGTGTGAATTTGGAGCAGAAGTGGTTTGAAGCATTTTTGCATCAAAAGGGTAAAACAGATCATTTTAATTGTACAATATTGGTAAATATTGGTCTTTGATGAATTGAACAAGTAAACACATGAATTTTGTTAAAAGCAGTTTTGATCATTAATAATTTTTTTTTTTTTTTAATGAGTCACATTCAGTGATTAGTCTTGAAGTTAAATATCTTGGTCATGTAATTAATGACAATCTGACTCATGTTGACGACATCTGCAGACAATATTCTCTTCTATGCTCAAGCAGACATTCTTGCACACAGGTTTTAGTCTTGTTCTGATCATGTTAAAATTATTTTATTTAAATGTTACTGCACTGTTTTATATACGCCACTTCTGTGGATTGACTACAGGACATCTAACATGCAATAGTTACAAGATGCTCATAATACCCAGAGGATTTTATTGAAAAGACCATGGTGGTGCAGTGTTAGTGAGATGTTTGTTGGTGCTGGTGTTCACTCTCTCCAGGCTCTTTTTAGACATTTTACTAATGGTTTTAGTCTTAATGCCTCAGAGAATGAAATGATTTTAGCCCTCACCAATATAAGGCACAGCATTCTTAAAAATCAGTGTCCAGTCTGGAGGAACTGGTGTGGACACATTTTTAACCCCTTCAGTTTCCAAGGTTGTAATGTCTTTCTACTTGGATTTTTATGCCTATTGTTTTTAGCATTTTCATATGAATATTTATTGTACCTTTAATGTACAGTACAGACCAAAAGTTTGGACGCAGCTTCCCATTTAAATGAATGGGAAGGTGTGTACAAACGTTTGGTCTGTACTGTATGAATTGTGTTTTTATAGTCTTGTTACTTGGACATTGAGTGTCATATTTACGAGGAACAAAAAAAGACCCAGATGCTGGAACCCAGAAAGATCATGGACACAAGGATCGATATAGTCGTTGATTTATTTTCCAGGTGGGGAAACAGTTATTCTGGGATGTGTTCTGTGGCAAATGGAGGAATCTGCAAAGATGTCTTGGGATGATGGTGAAGTGTGAGTCCCAGTGGAGGAGGAAGTGGAAACTGGACGTGGTCCAAGACGGTGAGTGAAGCAATCCCTGTTTCTGTAGCGATGCGTAGTTTACGTTCGGAGCGGACCGGTGGTGCTTGTCTTGAAGTATGATGTGGCGGATGCGTGGCGTGAAATCGTGGAGTGGCTGGAGTTTGAGAGCTCAGGCGTAACCAGACAGGGAGTAGATGGGTGGACCCAGGTCGGCACTAGTAGCGATAGATCCTGTTGACAAGGAGGTAGACGTGAGTACATGAGAGAGCAAGGATCTAGATACAATTTCGGGTTACAAGTTAACATGAGACCAAGAACTGCACCATAGTGGCCAAATGATCTAGCAATGATTACTGGAGAAGGCCATTTTTAAGAAGCAGAAGTGCTGAGGAGGTGAGTGCCAACAGGTGGGTCCAATCTGGAGAGGAAGAGCAGAGAAAGGAGTGGTTGAAAGGAGGAGTAGATTCCCCAGAGCAACAGGATATCGAGTCCGACATAAAAAATTATTCCCTCATTTATTAAAATCATATTGGGTGGCAGTTTCTCAGGCGATTGAGCAGGTCGTCCAATGATTGAGGCGTCGGCGGTTCGATCCCTGCTCCCCCCAGCCAACTGTTGTTGTGTCCTTGGGCAATACACCTCACCCTCCCTACCTCCAGCGAAGCTCCACTGGTGTGTGAATGTGTATGAATGATCAGAGGGGCTGTTGCCTTGAACTGGCAGCCACGCCTCTGTCAGTCTGCCCCAGGGCAGCTGTGTCTACAACAGTAGTTACCATCACCAAGTATGAATGAGGAGTTAATGAATAATGGTAAATGGCGTATACTTATATAGCGCTTTCTACCTTCTTACGAAGGCCCAAAGCGCTTTACAGTCACAGTCCCATTCACCCATGCACACATTCACACATTCGAACACTGGTGCCAACCTCCCACCAGAGGCAAGGTGAGGTTCAGTGTCTTGCCCAAGGACACTTCGACACATGGGCGTGCAAGGCGGGAATCGAACCTGCAATCTAACGATCATAAGTCGACCGTCCTACCACTGCACCACGGCCGCCCACACTAATGGAAACACTGTAAGCACTTTGAGCGTCTGAAATAAAGCAGATAAATCCAATCCATTATTTTTACCTTTGTAATAATCTTCAACAAGTTTGGATAGAACCAGAATGTTTTAATCTGGATTTTTTTTTTAAGTGAGGAACAAAATCTACAAACATTTATAGTATATCAATGCACTTAACCCTTGTGCTATCCTAAGCACTTCAACATTGGGAGTTGGGTCATCTAGACCCACTAGACAGTGCACTGAACCTTTTTTCTTCAATGATTTGTGATCTTCACTGGTGTCCATGGATTACATGAAATCCTCTCCACCTTTGTCATGGTAGGAATAAAACGTCAATGTAAGGGTGGGGTCATAGGATAGCACAAGGGTTAATGTGATGACAGTGTAAAAAATACACTGGTTTTGTAGTGAAGAATCCTTTAGAACAGACTCTCAGAAATATCTATCATCATGATTATTGATTATTTTGTTTGAATAAGTGCCCCCTCCATCTGTTATTTATTTACTTTTTTTGCTTGAACACATAGAGCTCTGAGAAGAGAACTAAAGACTGAAGCAGATTACCAGATTATCACAGAGTAATAAATAGTATCTCCTTCCTACACCGTTTAAAAGGTTATTTTTCTTACAAGTCAGAAAATAGGACAATTATCTTAAAACGAGAGGATTTTTATTTTCTTGAGATTCATATTTTTGGACTGTTTATTGCTCATATTAAGACCAGCATTTGCTTGTTTTATTCAAAAATACTTCAGATGAACTTTCACTTCTGATTCAGATTATCAAATGAAACAAACTCTGGTGTGAATCCAAGCTTTCTGTCTTAATTCTCACTTTTGTTTATTCTTGAACTGACCTCCTCTTTACTGAGGAGAAAAACTGAAAGTAGTGGTGTAACAATTAAATGATTCAACTAATCAATCAATTTATGTTCCAGCCATCCAATCAGATTGATCTGTCTAAGCAAAGTTATTAATGGAATTGAATCAGAATATACCATAAAGAATGATTTCAAAAGGAAATAAACCAATTATACTGATCTTAGAAAATACCATTTGGATTGAGGTACAGCGTGTTTATTTTACTATATCGTAAACAACATAATGACATCACAGCAGACAACACACATAAAATGGCAGCAAAAAATGATCAAACCATCATTACAGTCCAATGTGTGGAAACAATTTGAACTGAAGGAGAAGAGCAGCTCAGGCTCCTCCTACTGACTGCAGAGAGGAAGAAGAGCAGCTCAGGCTCCTCCTACTGACTGCAGATGATTGACAACTGTTTGACTTCAACCTGAACATCAGAACAAACACAACTCAAAGCTCTCTCAGCTGATTCAGATGAACATCCCATCCACACTTGGAAACATGAAAAAACTGGCTGTGATGTGCTTCTTCTCAGCTCTCATATGTACGTATGTTTCTGTAAAACTTCAGGATCTGATCTGGATTTGATTCAATAGAAGCTCATGATTTTAAAACTGAAGAATGTCCTTTAATTCTGTCATGAAAACTAAACTGTGTTGAGTTTGTAAGTTTGGATCAGAGATATGAAGAAAATCTGTTTTCTGTTCAGCAGGTGACAGTCTGGAGGATGGAATCACTGCCAGCAGAGCTGCAG
This sequence comes from Oryzias curvinotus, assembly GCA_023969325.1. Lineage (NCBI taxonomy): Eukaryota > Metazoa > Chordata > Actinopteri > Beloniformes > Adrianichthyidae > Oryzias > Oryzias curvinotus. The sequence goes on from CM043722.1 coordinate 16,405,496, forward strand.
TCTTTTCATCAGAGGAGCTCACAGTTACTCTGTCCTGTAATTATTCAGTCAAAGCTAACAATCTGCAGTGGTATAGACAGGATCCAGGATCAGCTCCTCGGTTCCTCCTCCTGATCACTGACACCAAAGAACCCAGTGTGGTGGAAGCAAAACCTCCAAACCCCAGACTGACTGCTGTCCTGAACCAGGAGAGGAACCAGGTCCATCTGCAGATCTCCTCTGCTGCAGTGACAGACTCTGCTGTGTACTACTGTGCTCTGCAGCCCACAGTGACAGGAAACAACAAAACTCTGTACAAAAACCTGCAGAGAAAACACAATACTACACAACATCCACTAGAGGGCGTCCCACACTGTGAAAGCACTGATTGTTGAGTCACTGGATAAATGACAAAGACAACAGAGAAATGAAACAGTGAAGATCACAGACAGAGCTGGGGGGGAGTCCAGAACGCAGGTATGCTAGCTCCCACGATAAGTTTGAGGCTAAAGAACTATACAACCACCGCTTTTGGTTCCATAAAAAGAGTTATGTTTCAGGGTATGCTTAGTTCCCCTGGCAACTCATGCTCTGAACATAACCTGATCTGGAGCAGGTTTAGTTAAAGGTTAGTTTGTTTTCAGAGAGGCGAAGCAGAATGGGTGTCAATTTAAAGATGATTTAGTGGATGAAGAAGCTAAGATAATACTTTTTCCACCGTGAGAAGATGATAAGACCACGTATGGATGTTGGAAAGATAAACTTTTTAATATTGTTGATCTAACTTAATTATTTGCTTTGGTTAAGATGAATCAATTCTTTTGAGTTAAGTCAGCTTAAAAATAACACGTAGATATCAGACAGTTATTTTACTTTCATTCAAATTAATTCAATTAAGTAGGTGTAACTTTGGTGCTGCTGTTAGATTGGCACTGCAAGGGATTGCGGGATACCATTCCCTTTGCCGGTCTGGACGGATTTGGGTTAAAGTGTGGGTTTTTGACCAAATGTGTTTAGTTGTTTGGCTGTTTTACTGTGTTTTGCGGAGTTATTTTGTCCAACTATACTTAAGTCTCTGCACCATGAGTGAGAAGGAGGGAGAGGATGATGAGTTTATATAGCACCCCTACTGACAAGTACTTATATGATAATGTTGGAAAATTGGTAAATGAATGCAGGCCTCATGTGTACTTTATTTCTTTCATTTTGTTGTTATAAAAATGAGTATATCTGCTGGTTCAAACTAAGACATATGAGAGTTATGGATAAGTTATACATATATATGCTTCACAAGGAAAAAGGAAATAAGATCAGAAAGTCGTGCGTTTACTTTGTCCCTTATTTTTCTCCAAGCAGAAACTCTTTCTTTTGCTGATGCAGCCGTATTACTTTTATGATTGGCGTATAATCTTCATACGCCACGCGTATTAAAATCTCAGACTTTGTCTCACTGAAGTATAGCACTCTCTTTTTCATTGAGAATGTCTTCATGTACTTGCCGTGCACGCGCATTTACCCAGGGTTACCAAGTCGAGCGTAATTACGCCAACTCATATCGGTCTTTTGGAACCCACATACCCAGAGTAAGCAAGTTCAGGCGGATTTCAGCCAGAGTTCAGGGTTAAAGTCAGGGTAGTTTAAACATGCTTCCTGGAATACCCCCCTGCTGTGGAAGAACTAAACTCTTTGATTGGTTGAGCTGAAATGAAAAAGAGCTCATTGGCCCCGCCCACTGAACCTCAAATCACAAAGTGACATTATGTCTTCTTCATTGTGCTGCAGTGGAAGAACAGAGTTCATCTGCTGTCTGTGTGGCTCCAAGAACTCCAAAGACATGTTGCTTTACCTCTTTTTGCTTCTATCTCACATTCTAGGTGAGTTTAAGAACAGAGATTCAAGTTTGCTTGAAGCTGCTGCATCAACTCATCATCTCATTCATCTAATGGCTTCATTTTCTCCACTTTTCAGGACTCACAGCTGGAGACACAATATTTACCTATCAGGACCAACTTCCAGGAACTGAAGGAAAATCTGTTACGATGAAATGTAACTTTCAGACCGACTACAGCACTCCTGAACTTCACTGGTACAAACATGATTCTGACCTTCAGGCTCCTCAGTTTATTCTCTGGAAAGGAGCAAAAAGATACAGCCACCAAGAACTTATTCCAGATAAACGATATGAATCCAGAACAACAGACACATCAACTGAACTGACCATCAGAGAGTTAACCCTGGCAGACACAGCTCTCTACTACTGTGCTGTAGACACACAGTGATCCAAAGTGTAGAAGAGGCTGTACAAAAACCTGAAGACAGATATGGGACTACTCTTCAAAGAGGAGGGAAGTGGTTTTCAAAGCACACCTTCATATCAGATGGATTCTGTTCATTCCTGTTTGATCAGAGTCTCTGTGGTTACAGCTGCTAATGAAACACTGTGGGAGGATTCACATGATGATCCACATTAACCACTAAAACATCTACATGAAGGTTCAAACACTCACAGTTCATCAACACAGACTCTAATGTAGAAAGCTTTTTTTGTTAAGATGAAAAAGAAAAGGCAGGTGAGACTTTGATTCATTTCAATTCACTCTAAGATAAAGGATTTTTGACATGTTAAGCATTTCAAAGCTTTTACTACTTTTGTGACTCAATTAAACCTTTAGTGATGATCTTCTGACCTGAACTGTCCTGCATTTTGAATATTGATGTTCAACATGATTTTACTTAAAATCTGTAAACATGGGGACCCCCACCTCTCTTGGGCTTCCCCCTCATGGGTGGAGGTGGCCCCTTACCTTGCTCTTCCCGACCTCCCATGGGGTGGGCTTATTCAAACTCCAGGGTTGCCTGGAGTTCGGGGCGGGTCTCCCTTGGGGGTCCTGGCTCGTGCCTGAGCTTGGGGAAGGGGGATGTCCCGAGCTCCCAGGTGGTGGTGGGCTGCTTGTTGGGGGCTGGGGGGGCTCTACTTGCGTGGCAGAGATGAGGCAAGCCATGTATTTACAAACAATCTTAAATCGCCTCCTGGGGGGTATTCTAGGGGCCTGTTTCAGAAAGGAGGTTCAACCAACTCTGAGGTTAAACTTGAACTCTGAGTTGGTCTACCGAGAGATTAAAAACTCTGAGTTCTCTGTTTTAGAGCAGCTGATCGGAGTTAAGTTAATCAACTCTGAGTGGACTGATTCGGAGTTGAGCGTGCGCACCACGACTATAAGAAGCCATTATCAATGGAGCGCAGATATTATGAGTCACCATGGCAACCGTGGAAAAAAAGAGGTCTGCATGTTTTTCGCCAGCTGAACTTGACGTGCTGCTGCAGAGTTACAGTGAATATGAGCACATATTCCATAAGAAAAGCAACATCGCTGCATCTGCAACACAGAGACAGTTAGCGTGGGAAAATATAGCTGCTCAAGTTAATGCGTAAGTTTGCATTTAAATCATTGTTATAAAATATTGGCTGTGATAACTTTTTAAATAGCGTAAGGTGTGAAATTAAAAAAATGGCGATATTTAGGTGTACTTTTGAAGTGTTATTCCTGGTGTAATTGCATGAAATGCTGCATAATGTACAGAATCAATCTGGGGGAAAATGCATTTAACGTCTGTAATGTTTAGAGGACTTTTTCTGTTAACCTTCCCCTCTTGCAAACGTTGGTCAGATTAATATTAATACATGCAATTGTGTTTTTAAGAGTGAACTTTTGTCTACCCTTGTATTGATCAAGTGGTATAGGTTTATATGGGATTAAGAAAGTAAGCAGTACTAGCAAATTGTGTTTTCAAAATATAATTGTTACATTAATCTAATTCAATGTCCCTGATTTCATTTTCATGTAGATGCAATCCTGCAGGAATGAAGTATAAAAACATAATTCAATCAGGTCAAATTTGAGCATGTCATGGATGTAGGCTTTGTTGACAATATTTGACATTTGAAATATCTACATAGCAATACATATCTAATGTTGTTTTCATTGTTCACTGTCATTTGATTTGTCTTCAGCCAACAGAAAGAAGGCAGAGGCTCGCAAAACAGGGGGAGGCCCTGCACCACCACCTCTGACAAATGCTGAGGAGATGGCCCTGAGTCTGAACAGTGGAAGGCCAGTGGCTGAGGGAATTCCTGCAGGGAGTTCATCAGAGCCAGTCACTCCCCAGGACACAAGTGCCTTCATAAAATGTAAGAGGCCTCCCCCCACCCACCCACACACACACACACACACACACACACTTATATTTTATATTATATATATATATTTTCACTTCAAATGTGCAAAATGCCAGCCTCAAGCCACTCAGAAGCACCAGTACTTGGATAAATATACATAATATTTTAACATTGCATTGGGTTTTGCATTGGTCTCAACAGATTCTGATGGCGTTATCGCCCTTTTAGACCCTCCTATCACAACTGAACCCCAGGCAGTTGTAAGTAGCCTACATAACACACCAGAAATTAGCACAAGTAGTATTATAAAGTGTGCTCAACCAAATGCTCATCTTCTCAGGATGTAGAGGATGACACACTGTCTGCTTATACCGACAGACCTAAAGAGGAAATCTTATGTTTGTACATGTCAAACAATCTTCACAATCACATTCACATTATTGTGTCGACTAACCTATTCTTGCCGACTAACCTATTCTTGCCCCCCCGATGACACACTGTCAGCTTATACCGACAGACCTATAGAGGTAATCTTATGTTTGTACATGTCAAACAATCTTCACAATCACATTTACATTATTGTGTCGACTAACCTATTCTTGCCCCCCCCCCCGTCCCCACCCTCCAGAGTGTGGAGGAACAACGGCCGCAGGATGAGGATGAGGATGAGGAGGTGGAAGGTCCATCAAACTCCTCTACACGGATGAACACAGTTCAGTGACGTACAGTAAATGCCAGAGTGTTATTCTATGGAATTCATGTTGAATGAACAGGATTTAACCCCACACTACTGTATTAAACAAATAGAGAAAACTGATAAAGAGATGTCCTACTTAGATGGACAGATCCTTAAGTCAGATCTGGAAATTGAGATCCTAGAACACAAGCTACAGGTATGGTGTGTATTGTGATTGGTGAATTCTATAAAGGTTTTGGAAGAATATTGAATTCTTACTGTTGCTTTTCAATTTGTAGGAAATGAGGAAGACCAAACGTATGAAGATTATAAGGCCATCAAAAAAGTAACACGGTTACATCAGCAAAAGAAAGCGTTTTTGCTTAGAGAAAAATTACGGACAGAGTAAACGAACGACTTTCTGATCTTATTTCCATTTTCCTTGTGACGCATATATATATAGACAGCTTCCGGTTCCGGGTTACGGCAAGACGCATGGTCGCGGCTCTCTGCGGATACAACTATCTTCAAATTACTTAAAAAGTTGATTTTCTCCAAAAAGAGTGCTGACCATGCCCCCTAAGAAAACCCAGGAATACGAAGACCTCAAAAAGACTCTTGATGATATTCAGTCAACGCTGAAAAGTTTTATGGATCAGGTGTCGGCTAAGCTAACGCCACTTATGGAAATGATGGAAGAGTTACGAAGATTTTGGGCTCAAAACGAGAAAACTGGGTCAACATTCTGGAGAAAAGACTGGACGATGTGGAACAGCAAGTAAGGATGAATAATGTCATTCTCACTGGATTACCAATGTCGGAATTTATATTTTTGTGGTCTTATTTCTGTTAGGTTTTTCTGTCTTATCTTTTATTTCAGCGAAGGTTGTTTTCAGATTTAAGTCTGTGGGGGCTCCCGGCCTTTGAATTTCAAAGGGACATCCTGTCTCTTTTCACTATAGCTCCAGAACTCATCCCCTGCAGAGACACCTGGATTTTCCTAAGGCCAGTTGAAGGCTGGCTGCAGCCTGACAATGGATCATAAAAATTAACATTGCATGGGAACCTCTAAGAATGCAGATTCACATGTGGAGACCAAAGGGTTGAGAATGGCTGCCTGTGGAGAAGGTTCCGGACTGGTGTTGAACTCGCATGGGGACACAGTTGGGGGTCGGACACGTCCGTCTGTCGGATGGCCCCCCTGGAACTTTTCCACGGGAAACGGATGCTGGGACCACATATGGACTGAGGGAAGTGACCGGACCTTAGGCCGGCCAATCTACGCCTGCAGGAGGAGGAGTGTAGCGGCCATGTTCATTTCTGAAGGAGGGGGCTGATTTCCTGAGCTTAAAACACCTGGACGGAAGTCTCTCTGTGTCTTTCTCCCTCCCTCTGTCACGGTGGTGGGTGGCTCGAGAGCCGGTTGGACCCAGATGCAGAGGCAGGAGGCACAAAGTTCCGGGGCAAGGGTTTAATTACAAACACAAAGCGCTGCCGGGCAGGATGACAAAACCAAAAAACAAAAACTCACTGTGACGTGGCATGAGACAAGGAACGAGGAACGAGGAACATGGCATGGCATGGACACCAGAACAGGAATAATGGACCAACACAGGAGGAAGGCAGAGACAAGACTTAAATACAGACAGGGCAGACAAGACACAGGTGAACACGATCAGGGCAGATGGGAACCAAAGGAAGTAAAACTCAAGAAACAAGACAAGACAGGAAACCTTTCAAAATAAAACAGGAAACAGAACTTAACCATGACAGAACAAGACAGAAAGCAAAAACCAAAACAAAAGAAACTCAAACCATGACACCCTCATCAGAGAACCCGGTTAGAATTCGTTATAATTTTTGGTTTAACTATCTTTTAGAAATATTGTTAGGGGAATACATTTTGTTTATCTTTTATCCGAACGAATCCGTGGTTTTCTTGTTTTCTACTTTTTGAACACGCAAAGAAAAATATCTACAAGGCGAACTAGATATTTTTCTCCTTCACCAATCAGACCTCGAACGAAGCTGACAGCAGGAGCTAGCACTGCTAATGCTAGCGCTAGCGTAGCTAGCAGGGCTGATATGGAAAGAGGTGGAGAATCTCTGGAACAGCAAATACATTCATTTCTCACATCTAAAGGGATTTCCCTGGATCTCAGCACCATGGAGACCTGCCTCCTGCTCCCCAGAAGAAAGGAGACGGACAAACCAGCGATCCTCATCAGGTTTGTAAATCAAAAACACAAACTAGCTCTCAGTAGCGGTTTTAGGCATGGGCGATACGGGCGGTTGCCTGGGGCGCAAAAATGAAGGGGGGCGGCGGGGCAGTCGCGGGCCGCGTTTCAGTGCTCAATGAAAAAATAAAAACAGCGACAGTGCCGCCGTGTAGCGAATTGGCGCCCCTAGGTGCAGCTGCATGCAATCCTGCTAGAAATGTGTGAAGAAGGGGGGGGGGGGGGGGGGGGGGGAGCTGCGGGGAATCAGTTCAAGTGTGAAAAAAAAAGATTTTTAATTATCTTAACTGAAGCAACTAACAGCATAACTAAGTAAGATCAAAGTAAAAAAGTTTATCTTTAAACATCCATATGTGGTCTTATCACCCTCTCACGGTAGAAAAAGTATTATCTGAGCTTCTTCATCCACTAAATCACATGTGTCAAACTCAAGGCCTGCGGGCCAAATGTGGCCCTCCATGTAATTTTATGTAGCCCGCGAGATCATAAAAGAGTTTAATTTCTCAAAATAAAAAATAAAAATTGGTGTGTATTTATTCATAATCAGGGAATTTGACTTGAAATATCGGATTGGGAAACTACATTAGGACTTAAACATTGTCCATAACCTGACAGAATCAAATGTAAAAGGATTTATGCTAGAGTAACAAGCAAACATGTGTTTTCTATGCAACTGTAATTGTCACTTTAAAAAGTTATAATAAATAATGAGTAATTTAACATTAAGGAGTAGTTAAATTTATTTTTCATTAAATTTAGTTACATGTATATGTCAAATCTGGCCCTTTGAGGACAAGCACTATGTTGATGTGGCCCTCAGTGAAAATGAGTTTGACACTCCTGCACTAAATCATCTTCAAATGGACACGTCATGCTGCTTCACCTCTCTGAAAACAAACTAACTTTCAACTAAAGCTGCTCCAGACCAGGGGGGTATTCCAGAAAGCAGGTTATGCTAGCTCCCACGATAAGTTTGAGGCTAAGGAAGTTGATAACCTCAGCTTTCGGTTCCAGAAACAGAGGTATGCTTCAGGATAGGTCAAGTTGCCATGGCAACTAATGCTCTGAACATAACCTGGTCTGGAGCAGGTTTAGTTGAAGCTTAGTTTGTTTTCAGAGAGGTGAAGCAGCATGACGTCTTCATTTAAAGATGATGTAGTGGATAAAGAAGCTCAGATAATACTTTTTTCACCGTGAGAGGATGATAAGACCACGTATGGATGTTGGAAAGAGAAACTTTTTTACTTTGATCTAAATTAATTATTTGCTTCAGTTAAGATAAATCATTTTTTTATGGTCACCTTAAAAATAACACCTAGTTTTCCAGACAGTTATTTTACTTTCATTCAAATTGATTAAATTAAGTAGGTGTAACTTTCGTGCTGCTGTTAGATCGGCACCGCAAGGGATTCTGGGATATGATTACCTTTGCCTGTCTGGACAGATTTGGGTTTCAGTGTGGGTTTTTGACATAATGTGTTTAGTTGTTTAGCTGTTTTACTGTGTTTTGCCAAGTTATTTTGTCCTACTATGCTTATGTCTCCACACCATGAGTGAGAGTGAAGGAGAGGATGATGAGTTTTTATAGCACCCCTAGCAGTAACATTTTAATGATAATGATGGAAAGTGCTTGAATGAATTTTGCATTTTTTTTCCATCCTTTTTATTGTTATAAAAATGAGCATATCTACCGGCTCAAACCAAGACATGAGAGTTCAAGAAATATAAGTAATTAAAATGGAAAAAGGATTAATGGAGTATTGTGACATTTAGTTATATAAATATGTAAATTTGAGTTGTATAAACAATTATTGAGTTTGTGGTTTACAAGGGAAATGGAAACAAGATCAGAAACTCATGCATTTACTTTGTTATTTTTCTCCAAGCAGAAACTCTTTTTTTTTGGTGATGCAGCCGTGTTACTTTTTTGATGGACGTATAATCTTTAAACGCCGTCATTAAAATCTCAGACTCCGTCTCACTTCTGTCTCAAGTGTCACGTTTTCTTTTTTTTTCTCTCCACGCGTTTCCATGGTGACTCCAGAAATCAGCGATCCATTGAGAATGTCTTTATGTACCTGCTGTGCATGTGCATTAACCCAGGGTTACCAAGTCGAGCGTAGTTACGCTAACTCATATCCGGTCTTTTGGAACCGATATACCCAGAGTAAGCAAGTTCAGGCGGATTTCAGCCAGAGTTCAGGCTTAAAGTCAAGCTAGTTTAAACATGCTTCCTGGAATACCCCCCTGGTTATGTTTAGGGCACGAGTTGCTATGGCAACTTGACATACCCTGAAACATACCTCCATTTCTGGAACCGAAAGCTGAGGTTATCAACTTCCTTAGCCTCAAACTTACCGTGGAAGCTAGCATAGCCTGCTTTCTGGAATACCCCCCAGTTTATGTTCAGAGCATGAGTTGCCATGGTAACTTGACATACCCTGAAACATACCTCCATTTCTGGAACCGAACGCTGAGGTTGTCAAATACCTTAGCCTCAAACTCACTGTGGGAGCTAGCATAACCTGCTGTCTGGAATACCCTCCTGGTTTCTGATTTTCATCGGTTTTGTTTCTGTGCGGGTTGGCTGACTTGCTGTTAAGATATACTGTTGTAGCTGTATTTCAACCAATGAGTTTCTGTTGCTCTGGTCACCAACTGGCGTTCAGGTGAGTGCAGTTATATAGAACATTCGAGCTATGCAACCGGAACTTTTGATCAGGTCTGCTATATCACTTTTTAATGCACACCCTTCAGCCAATCAGAATCCGCAGCATTCCCCCTGACAGTGGTACAATTTGTGTTGGCCAAACTGTTCCCTTTTATAAAGAAAATAAACATCTACAGCTGAGTTAGAACACAATCTGTTGTTGCCGTGATTGATGATGTCATTGAATCTTTGAAGACCCAATGTTGACAGTAAAGATCACTGTCACAGAATGAATGTTTGCTTCTTTATGGTTCTGAACAGCTGGAATATTATAGAGAAATGGACCAATGTGCAAACACACACTGTTTTTATTATCTATTGTGGTTCTTTTAAACAGGTCTGAGGTTCCGTGATGAGTAAAATATGATGATCCTAATATTGTTTTATAATCTTTCATTTGTTGTGAAACCGATGAGTGAGGATCTCCGCTGTTCTTCTGAAAGCTGGTCTGAAGTCATTAATGGTTAAACCCCACATTGACTTCACTGCAATGATTTTTAGACACAAATTCAAAATAATACAATATTAATGCTGACTTTCAAAAATATAATTTAAGAAATGGAATGTCCAAAGATTCTTATTATCTTTGTCTCACATGCAGTGACTTGATTTTCAGGACTTGTGGACAAAATAACTATAATACCAGACAATAATAAAATCTGGTTCTGCCCCAAACACTTTCCTTTATTTTTCCCACATAACCTCACTTGAACCAGTGTCTGCTGTTACCTTTAAGTGTCAGATGCTACTTGCTGAATAAATCTAAATGTCTGCAGCTCACATACATTTTTCCAAAATGATTCTTTTTTTTCCTGTATGTATAATAAAGTTTTTCTGCTGCTGCAGTACACAGATTTTTTTTTCTTGATTGTAACCATGAACAGAATCAAAAACTAAAGTCTTTCAATGGTGAGACAGAAAATTTGAGGGAACAGCAAAGCCAAGACTGGAAAAAAAAAAAAAAAAACTTCAAAGTTTGGTTTCTGTTTACAGTCTCATGATCATGACTAAAAGAGATGTTTTTAAAATTATGTTTTTCTATTAAACATTTTAACATACTTTTAATCTCAAATTATATATTTAATTGTTAGAAAATAAAAAAAATAATGCACACTTTTTAAAACAGCTTTCTACATGTGTTAGTTATAAGGAATTTCAAATGATTGTTCTCAACATTTTACTTCATCTTTTCTCCACTAGAGAGCGACATAGTGAAGTGGGCGGGGCTTCCCTTCAGCTCAGTGTTTAGCATTCAGTCAATAAGAAGTGGTGTTGTGAAGAGAACAATTGTCAGAGTGAATGTTGAACATCAGCTAGTTTCTCCTGTTGATTGAAACCTTGTTGTACAGATGGAACATTGGCTGTGGATTCTTCTTGCTGCTCTTTTCTTTGGTAAGACACAAAGATCAACATGTTTCCTCTTCAAACACTTCAACACGTTACTGAGCTGTACATTAAGAGCTGTTAAAGCTGCTGATTGTTGTCCTTTAATCAATCATCTTTATTGATTCATCTCTTCCTCTGCATGTTCTGTTCTTCCTCAGAGTGTAAAGGAGAAGACAAAGTGATCCAACCAGGAGGAGAAGTCATTGCTGCTGAAGGAGACTCTCTCACACTCAACTGTACCTTTGAGACCAGTTCTACACAACCATATCTGTTCTGGTACAAACAAGAAGTGAACAGTTACCCAAAGTACATGTTGAAACGTGGCACCTATGGAACTGGAGAAAATGCTCCAGAGTTCAAGAAAGACAGATTTGATGCTGAACTCAAAGACAGATCAGTTCCTCTGAAGATCCAGAAGCTTCATGTGTCTGACTCTGCTGTGTACTACTGTGCTCTGCGGCCCACAGTGATAGGAAACAGTAAAACTCTGTACAAAAACCTACAGAGCAAAGACAACAACTGCTTTAGAGCAACCACCAGAGGGCGGTTAAAAGCTGATCAATGTCAACATAAAATGTAAACTCTTTTTTTTCTTCTTTCTGTGATGTCCAAAAGTTTCATATTTACAGGCAATCGAATTGACACAACTATAGAATACTGAAGGACTCCTACAGAAGACATTAAGTTTAAATAGGCCTGGGCAATAAATCGATTGAATGAATTAATTAAAATTTTTTGTTACGGGCGATTTCAAAAATAACTAAATCGAGTTTTTATGTGGCACACTTTTGGCTCCCCAGGGCACACACGAAACAGCAAACAACAGCATGGCTACCGGTGAGAGTGGGAAGTTTGTTCCCAAGAAAGGAATAACATCATCTGTTGTGTGGAACAGGTTTGGGTTTACTGCCACAGACGTGGAGGACGAGACCCCACGCTGCAACATTTGCCTAAAGCCCATCGGAGTCAAAGGCTTTCACGCGTGCTCGCGAGGCACGCGCTCAGTTCTCTTGCACACACACATACTTATTCTACAACGCCTGTATAGTTAGTTCATTAGTTAGATAGTTAATCCTGTTATTTGTTAATAAAGAATACTGCATTGTAATTATTACTTGTACCGGTTTTCATTTGCGACGCGGCCAACGTAGGTTTTGTCTTCGGGGGGAGGGGACCGCAACTCCTCCTGCTTCATCATCTTCTCCGTGGAGAAGACGGGGTTTATTAATTTATTTAAAACCTTAGACACCAGATATGAGCTGTATTGGTAATCCTTTAGTCACACTTTTAGTGTGACTTAAACCACAGCTGGGACTTTAAGTAAGTAAGTAGGTAAGTAACCTTTTTATTTTGGACAAGTGAAAACAAGTATAGAGTAACAAAATAAGATAAAAATTATATAAAACAAGACAAAATAATATAAACACAAGTCCAAAAGGGAGTGAGAAGAAAACAAATCTTATACTTAACTTTGATTCCAAGAGTGTGTTCATTTATTTATAATTCATCCCAGAAATGGGGGTTACATTTGTCTTGTGTTTGCTTAAATAAAAGCAACATTTGCTTTAAGTTGTCTGCTGTTTGTACTTATTGCTTTCTTTAAGTGGGGGGGGGAATCGGAAATCAAATTAAAAAAAATAAAATCGGAGATTTTATTTTTAGGCCAAATCGCTCAGCCCTAATATTAAAAAAATAAAATAAAGATTATTTGAACAGTAGTGGTTTTAGGTACGGGAAGTACGGGCAGCCACCCGAGGCGACAATCAAAGGGGGCGCTCAGCGTAAGAGTGTGTGTGTATGTGTGTGTATGAGCGTGCGTTCAGTTTGTTTAGCTCAGTTATCCACAGTTTCTGAGGTTAAAATCGCTGATTTTGAGTGTCTCGCGATCACAGAGCGGAAACTCCGAGTAAGGCTCTGGAGCATTGTGCCTCTGCTGTACGCCCACAGAAAAGGCAGGGGGCAGACGTGAGCTGACAGCTGCTTTGTAGCTACACTGCTGCCGTAGAAACAGACTTAAGAACGTCAAATAAACTTAAGGAAAACTTTTCCAACAGGTCATAGAGATTTTTGTGGAGAAGGATCAACACATGGACTCAAAAAGTAAGGCCAAACACGTTTTTCAATGTTTGTTTTTTAAAAATAACATGGGAGTAAGTGGTTTAAAATGTAAGTAAAATAATTTATTTTATTTTTTATGATCATTTTTAGAGACAACATTTAGTAACACTGATAAGCACCAGAATTCAAGTTGGAAAAATATTAGAAATAGTTACTTAGGGTCAAATGTGTGCTGAACAAATCTGAATAAATTAATTTGTTTGCAGTACATATGAATAATTTATACACAATAGGAGTGTTTCTCCTCCCAAAGGAGAAATTTAGGTGTCCGGCAGCAAAACACACACAATAAATAACAATAAAATAATAGTTCATAAAATAGCAGGTCATATCAGGCAGATTTGTTAAACAGCCGTACCAAACCGAAACGTATCAAACCGAGCCCTAAGAAACTCTGAATCGAACCGAAATGAGATTTTAGCGTATTGTTACACCCCTAGTTATATCACAGTGGTTCGAACGGCCTGAAACCTGTGGTTTGGCGCCCCCTGCAGCTGCATACACTCTGTCGGCTGAGAAGGCTAAAAGGTGTGTGAAGAAAAAGGGGTGACTGTGGGTCACTTCCAAATTACGTGGACGAATGGGGGAGAAGGGTGGAGTAATCTACTTTATATGTTATACTTTATATCTACTTTATTTTATCAGTGTTGCCAGAATGAGCTGTTTCCTTCCTGATTTCATTCTATATTTTTCAATAAAAAATAGCTTTCGGCAGGTGGAGATATTTTGGTTTGGTTTGTTATCAGTTCAGTGGTTCCTTATTGAAACACGTCTCAGCAGAAACATGCAGTCAGGAGATAGAAGTGCCTCACCTGTTAACCATCCTGGGGGGGCGGGGCTGCGGGGGATCTCGCCCACAGAGTAAATCAGTGTAGAACCGCCACTCAATTTGAAAAAACTGTTCTTTCTGTCAAACAAAGTTTCTGTTCTTTTGTGCTGCATTTTCTCTCATCAGTCAGAGAATTTAACCAAACATGTGCAGATCAGTTTGTGCATCACTCTATCGATCTGGTACTCTTATCGGTACTTTTTGAGGACGAAAAATAAATAAATAAATAACAAATTAAGAACGTAAAGTGTTTTATTTCCTCATTGTGCAACAACACTGTTTTTTTTTTAACAAAACATTTTACTTTATACATGAGAATGTTCCAGACAGGATATTCATTTAATTATTTAATCTAATTATTTTCATTCTTCATAAGTGTGATGTTTCCTTTGATCTTTTGTCAATTTTCCACAACCTTGAATAGACTTTTCTGTCTGTCAAACACCAGAGTTAGGATTGAGTGAGATGATGGAAACAAATTCACTTTGATGCAGACTCCTTTCTATTTATTTATTTTTCTTTAAATCCAGTAAACCCAATAAATTATATTCATTTTACGGATAACAACTATCATTAGTCATTGATTATTATTAAGTTTTAGGAAGCAGCTGATAGTTTGTCGCGGGTCTTGAATCATAAGCGGTGAATCTAAGCCCCGCCCCTCTACCTTTATGTTTTGTGTAGAACACGCCGCCCCAGCCTGGGGGGTATTCCAGAAAGCAGGTTATGCTAGCTCCCACGATAAATTTGAGGCTAAGTTGATAACCTCAGCTTTCGGTTCCAGAAATGGAGGTATGTTTCAGGGTAGGTCAAGTTGCCATGGCAACTCATGCTCTGAACATAACCTGGTCCGGGGCAGGTTTAGTTGAAGCTTAGTTTGTTTTCAGAGAGGTGAGGCAGCATGATGTGTCCATTTATAGATGGTTTAGTGGATGAAGAAGCTCAGATAATACTTTTTTCACCGTGAGAGGGTGATAAGACCACATATGGATGTTGGAAAGAGAAACTTTTTTACTTTGATCTAACTTAATTATTTGCATCAGTTAAGATAGATCATTTTTGTTATGGTCACCTTAAAAATAACACGGAGTTTTCAGACAATTATTTTCCTTTCATTGAAATTAATTCAATAAGTAGGTGTAACTTTGGTGCTGCTGTTAGAGCGGCACCGCAAGGGATTCTGGGATATCATTAAATTTGCCTGTCTGGACGGATTTGGGTTTAAGTGTGGGTTTTTGACTGAATGTGTTTAGTTGTTTAGCTGTTTTACTGTGTTTTGCAGAGTTATTTTGTCCTACTGTGTTTACGTCTCTGCACCATGAGTGAGAGGGAAGGAGAGGATGATCAGATTTTATAGCATCCCTAAACACCTCGATCGTAACGACAATGACGGAAAGTTACATAACAAGTTTTTGTACTCCGTGCATTTTTTTCCATCCTTTTTATTGTTATAAAAATGAGCATATCTACCGGCTCAAACTTAGACATGAGAATTCAAGAAATATAAGTAATTAAAATGGAAAAAGGTAATGGAGTAATATGACATTTAGTTAGATAAATACACAAATTTGAGTTGTATATAAAATTATTGAGTTTGAATACATTTAACTAAATTATTTGTTACCAATAGAAGTAATTCATTTAAGTTTACAAGGGAAATGGAAACAAGATCAGAAACTCGTGCGTTTACTTTGTTATTTTTCTCCAAGCAGAAATTCTTTTTTTTTTTTTTTTTGATGATGCAGCCGTGTTACTTTTTTGTTGGACGTATAATCTTCATACGCCGTCATTAAAATCTCAGACTCCGTCTCACTTCCGTCTCAAGTGTCGCGCTTTCTTTTTTTTTTTTCTCCACGCGTTTCCATGGTGACTCCAGAAATCGGCGATCTATTGAGAATGTCTTTATGTACCTGCTGTATACGTGGGTTAACCCAGGGTTACCAAGTCGAGCGTAATTACGCCAACTCATATCCATACTTCTGGAACCGACATACCCAGAGTAAGCAAGTTCAGGCGGATTTCAGCCAGAGTTCAGGCTTAAAGTCAGGCTAGTTTAAACATGCTTCCTGGAATACCCCCCTGTTCTACACAAACAGCGCAACATGCTGTCATCGTAGCAGCAAGGTGACAGGATGGTGGGGGCTCCTTGATGCAAACTTCATTAATTTTACACAGAAACGGGTGTTCTTAGTCTAGAGTCTCACGTGTCCCCTACGAGATCGCCACTGACTGTGTGTGCGCTACCTTGTCTTGTGTCGTGTGTGTGTGCGCGCGCGGCGTGTGCTGTCTGAACAGCCCCGCCCCCCGTGCACACAAATAGACAGACGGAGCTCTCCTCTTCAACGAGAATACCGAAATTAATATCATCATAAATTAACGGAAATTGAGTGACTTGGTGAGTTAAATATGGCAGATAACGCTCGTGGGACACAAAAAAAAGAAAAAGTAACTTCTCCAGTACCGATAGCAGAACAGTTCAGGTCAGATCTTAACGATACTGCGGTCTTGAAGAATGTGGCCCCGGGGCTGGTTTAATACCGGGGCACGGTACCCAACCCTAATTATATACATCTAATTTCCATATTTTTCATCAAATTGCAGAGAGAGTGAGGTTTCTCAAGCAGAAATATTCCAAAAACACTGGACGCAGCTTCAGGTTTTGGCAGATCCTCTCCAACAAGCTGCTGCATCTGTGTCAGCCTCAGTTCTGGAAGAAATCCAGACAAAAGTGTTTTACTAAAAAACACTACAATCATCTCATATGTGGATGAAGGATGGATTTACTCATTTCCAATTCCTGATGATCTGGAGACTCCTACACTGATCAAAGATTCTTTTTTTCTACTCATCATTCTCTGATCATGTTTTCTACTTTCTGCTGCAGTTTTGGTGTGCAACTGATGCTGCTGCAGCCTGTAGTGTCTCCTGTAGTTTAATGTTAAAATAGTAAGTTGTAAGTACTTCCCTGACTTCACTGACTATGTACGAATAATACATAATTTTCTGATAGTCGGGCTGCCCTCTTATCACGTGGGGGGGGGGGGGGGGGTTAGAAGATGAAAAATCTGGAGGCTACACCTGCATGTATATTTCACTTTACTTAGACTAGTGTGTTGTACAAGTGTTTGCAACGATCTGTTGTTCTAGGCAAAAAACAGACAGGAACATTTTCACTCTACTTCCAGGCTGAACCAGAGATTAAAACTTTTTTTCTTTGTGCAGGCCACCCACTTTCACTATGCATTTTGCCTGCTGACAGTATCCACGTGTGGGGGGGGATGTGACTGAGGCTTAACCAGGAGGAGGAGGAATAGAGAGAAGAGGAAGAATAGATGAAAGAGCAGATGGAGCGACTGAGGGAGGAGCTGAGCTGTTAGTGAACTATAGAAGAGACACAAACTTCCACTTTCAACACAGTTCAACACACAAAAGCCAAACATCAGCTTCATCCAACATGCTGTCTGTGCAGACATCTGTGTTCACTCTGCTGCTTCTAGTCATTGGAACAGGTTGATGGGATTCTTTCAAAGATCCATTTCAGCATTTGATGTTTGTCCATCACTGATCTGACTTCTCTCTTCCTTTAGATGTCAGCTGTGAAGAACTCACTGCAGTCAAGAAGGAAGAGTCCACTTTGGAAGGAACTTCTGTCACTCTGTCCTACAAATATAAAAATGCTGCAACAGGAACCGATTATTTCTTCTGGTATCGACAGTTTCCTGGAAAACCTCCAGAGTTCTTGATCTCTCACACTGGAACAAGCCTGAAATTACAGAATCCAGTTCCTGGATTTTCCTTCAAAGTGAGTGACGACCAAAGACAAATGGATCTGCAGATCTCCTCTGCTGCAGTGACAGACTCTGCTGTGTACTACTGTGCTGTGAGGCCCACAGTGACAGGAAACAATAAAACTCTGTACAAAAACATGCAACAACACAATACTACACAACATCCACTAGAGGGCATCACACGCTGAATGGACAGATTGTTAAGGAAATGAACTGAAGACAAAGTCAAAAGAGAAATGAAGCAGTACAGATCAGAGACAGAGCTTCTGTGGACGAACTAAACCCTTTGGGTTGTTGGCTGATGAAGAGGAGGAGAAGTGTGGCCCCACCCAAGAGAAAACAGCACTATGCACATGGAAGAAGACTCTTCCTCAAGAACTTGAAAGAGTTTTTAAACTCAGACAATCCTCAAGACTCAGTAAGAATGAAGAAATGTTCCACTCTGAGTCTGCTCACAGCTGTAGTTCTGTTTGGACCACACAGACATGATACAGCTGCATCTGCAACACACGTGTCTGAAAGGAGAGTCTTATGATGTCTGCAGAGACACAGACTGATGGAACAAGTCATTGTTTTTAAAAGAAAGCTTTTAGTAGACCCTTCTTTGGGTCAGGAAAACTATAACAACTCAAAATGTATCCCAGCGGTGCCTCCATTTATGTAGCCCCATCACTCAGCATTACTTTAAAGAATAGTAACCTACAGAGTCATAATGGGGGGATTGGGTTCGTTGAGCTATGATAGCTCCCAATTGGGTTAATTAAGCCTAAAAAGTTCCAGCATCACAGAACTCAAAGTAGACAAGTACGCCTTCCTAAAAAATATGACCCCAGACAACCATTTAAAACTGAACACTGTTTCAATTTTTTTTTTTAACTTGTCCTGTCCAACAGCTGGGCAAACAGATGAGAGCTGAAGGCCTCTTGTGTTGGACATATTTTGCTTTAACAACAGGGGTTATGATTCTATGACAAACCAGAGGAATGTCTGAATAAACCCTTTTGTAATTGAGGCCAAACTTTATTAAATTCCATCATGTTTGAAAATCTTTGGTGTTGGACCGGACGGAAAAGGAAAGGAGGGAAGAAGAGAGAGGGATGTTAAAGAGGAGGGGGGATAGGAGGGTGATAATAGGAGGGGGGGGATAGAACCGTAAAGCAGCATAAGGCAACAACTTTACTGGATGTTTATCATTACGGTAAGGTTCAAGTGTAATACAAATCTCAAACAGTCACACTGGACACTAGACTGGGAAGCTGACCCTGGTGCAGTGTGGTGTGGCTTAGACCAGGCCTAGACCAGTCACACACACACACACACACACACACACACACTGAAGGAGGAGGGTTTGGGGAAGAGAAGGAGGGAGTTAAAATTGTGTGCCCTGTCTAGGCTACCCCACCTTGGTGGGACACAGCCTGAGTATATAGATAGATATAGATAGATAGACAAATCTCAAAGGGCGGGGCCTGTCCACACACACATTCAGATGTTATAAACACACCTGTTAACTGCAAAGATGTCCACATGTCAACATGTACACAAAACATGCACACAATACAGATATTGTTTACACACGCATACTTATGCCTTTAAACCAACTAGTGTGAAATATTTCATTCGTTCCATCATGCAAACTATTAGTGTAAAGGTGAGCTAACACCTGTGCTCAGGTGAGTGTTTATGTTCTTCTAAATGGATGGTGGAATGTGAAAAGAAGGAGGGAGGGTGCCCAGCCATCCCCACACCCAGACCCCCACCGCAGCGGCAGCCAGAACCCCCCAATCACACTGCTTCAAATTTAATAAAATAAAGATTTGACCCTCAAACAAAAACATCGGTCAATATTTCTTGGTTTTATACTCTTCCTCTTAAATGAAAAAATATAAACACTAGTTGAGACTATTGTAAATTTCAAAACTTTCATAAATTGGTTTCAAAAGTTCTTCTACAAACACAGATATTGCAATAATTCACCACGTCATGAAGAATAACAGAATTACAAACTGGGCCCATACTCACTCACTCATTCACACAGTAAGTTATTACCCCCGGGGTAAAAACTTGTTAAAGGCCTGAAAAAATCCCAGACTTCCTTAGCCTTCAGTGCAGAGCCGTCCCGCGTTCTCCATGAAGCTTCAGCCATTGCTCCGCCCTTCCACAGCACCTTTTTTTTTTTAACTCAACTCTATTGAACATAAAATTAAAGTACAACACAAAACAGCAAAAAAACACATTGATCGTCAGCCGCAACAATCATTATCATTATTCCAAACTTATTCAACTACAGCAAGTAAAAAAATGTAACATAAACATATCAAAAATAGAGTTTACTGATAAGAAAATAGAATATCTTAAAGTATATAAAAAGAGAGTGCAAAAAAATAATATTTACAACACAAAGTTTTCTTAGAAGACGGGATTAAATATTAAACAAAAAAGCACAAATTGTTTCAGTGTTACTTGCTTTTGGTGTGTTAACTTTTTTAACGTATTCATAAAACTGAAGCATCTCTATCTTAAAAACAGTAAAATTAGGAGTTGTTGTTTTTATTCTGCACTTATGTATGTAAAATTTAGCATGGAGAAGTAACAAATTAAGACTGTTTTCTACTTTTTTTATCATCATGATTGAAATATGTCAGGATTTGTTTGAAATTTATAATAATGTTACAGTTAAATTTGGTGTTGACAAAGCGTTCTAATTGGTTCCAAAATTCACGGGAAAATTTACAAATGTCACGGGGGGAGAAGGGAAGTACCCAGGCGCAGAGAGGAGAGGAGGCAGGAGGTTGCAGGGGGAACAAGGGCTTTAATATTAACAAAAAAACTACAAACGAAAATCCACTACTTAGCAGGCTAGAAACTAGAGACTCGAAACATACAACGCTCGAAACCAGGGAACAGCACAATATGGACCAGCACAGGAGGAAGGGAAAGACAGGACTTAAATACATACAAGGCAACAAGACACAGGTGGAAACACTCAGGACTGATGGGGACAGGTAAAACTCAAAACAACAACAAAACAGGAAGTAAACTCAAAACATCACAGAACAAAAAGGAAACAAACCACAAGGGCAAAGAAACAGAAACCATAACAACAAAAGTAGAAAAGTTGAAGAACTGATTCAGGGAAATCAATAAAAAACTACAATTATTTTCTTTTGAAAATTTGAAAAAATGGCTATATAAATATATCTGTGGGGTAAATGTTATGTAGAATTTTTTAATGTATTTCTTTAATTTTGTTATTTATACAAAATGTATCTGGCAGTAGCCATGCTTTTTTCCAATTTATATCATTTAAAAGATTGTCCCAAAGTATTTCTCCTTTTGGTGTGATGTTTCTTTTTTCACATAAGGTATTACAAATAGATTTATTGTTGCACTTTTTATTGAGAATGTCAATGCTATTAATCATTAAAGGAGAGTCAATTTTAGAGGCGTC
This sequence comes from Oryzias curvinotus, assembly GCA_023969325.1. Classification (NCBI taxonomy): domain Eukaryota; kingdom Metazoa; phylum Chordata; class Actinopteri; order Beloniformes; family Adrianichthyidae; genus Oryzias; species Oryzias curvinotus. The sequence continues at coordinate 16,426,847 of CM043722.1, forward strand.
TTTATATTTAAGGTGAGAGGTCATCAGCTGAATTAATCCTGAGGGGAGAGCTTTCATTACACTGTTAAATTCTTTGCTGGTTACTGGAAAACATGTTGCCCTTCCACAGCACCTGGGGGGTATTCCAGGAAGCATGTTTAAACTAGCCTGACTTTAAGCCTGAACTCTGGCTGAAATCCGCCTGAACTTGCTTACTCTGGGTATGTTGGTTCCAGAAGATCGGATATGAGTTAGCGTAATTACGCTCGACTTGGTAACCCTGGGTTAACGCACGTGCACGTCGTGTACAAAAAGACATTCTCAATAGATCGCCGATTTCTGGAGTCACCATGGAAACGCGTGGGGAAAAAAAAAGAAAGCGCGACACTGGAGACGGAAGTGAGACGGAGTCTGAGATTTTAATGACGGCGTATGAAGATTATACGTCCAACAAAAAAGTAGCACGGCTGCATCATCAAAAAAAAAAGAATTTCTGCTTGGAGAAAATCAACAGACAAAGTAAACGCACGAGTTTCTGATCTTGTTTCCATTTTCCTTGTGACGCAAGGAAAAACTTAGACATATGATATATATATGTATATATATATATATATATATATATACATATATATATATATCATCTGTCTAAGTCTGAGTCTAAGTTTGAGCCGGTGAATATGCTAATTTTTATAACAATAAAAAGGACGGTAAAAAATGCACGGAGTGCAAAAAAATTAATTAAAGAATTTCCCATCATTGTACTTGCAGAATGAGAGTGTAGGGGTGCTATAAAAACTCATGATCCTCTCCTTCACTCTCACTCGTGGTGCTGAGATGTAAGCACAGTAGGACAAAATAACTCGGCCAAACACAGTAAAACAGCTAAACAACTAAACATATTTAGTCAAATAGCCACACTTCAACCCAAATCCGTCCAGACAGGCAAAGGGAATGATATCCCAGAATCCCTTGCGGTGCCGATCTAACAGCAGCACCAAAGTTACACCTACTTAATTTAATCAATTTGAATGAAAGGAAAATAATTGTCTGAAAACTATGTGTTATTCTTAAGCTGACTTAACAAAAAAATGATTTCTCTTAACTGAAGCAAATAATTAAGTTAGATAAAAGTAAACAAGTTTAACTTTCCAACATCCATATGTGGTCTTATCACCCTCTCACTGTGGAAAAAATATTATCTGAGTTTCTTCATCCACTAAATCATCTTCAAATGAACACACCATGCTGCTTCACCCCTCTCAAAACAAACTAAGCTTCAACTAAACCTGCTCCGGACCAGGTTATGTTCAGAGCATGAGTTGCCATGGCAACTTGACCTATCCTGAAACATACCTCTGTTTCTGGAACCGAAAGCTGAGGTTATCAACTTCCTTAGCCTCAAACTTATCGTGGGAGCTAGCATAACCTGCTTTCTGGAATACCCCCCTGCTGTCCGTCGCGGGGACAATCCAACATGCTCCAGCGCTGCAGCTCTGCTCCGTGGGCTCCGGGTCACGCTCAAGCCAGAAACTCCAAAACGGGAACTTTCAGTCACCTTTTCTGTAACGGGAAACCACTCTCAAGTTTTCCTCCTGACTTTCTCAGAGGAAAGTTTCCTTTTTCCCATCTTCTTCTTCACCTCCCAGCGTGCTTCCACGTCCAGAAACTTCTTTTCTCTTCTCTGATCCTCTCCTCAGCCAATCAGCTTAGTCCAATCAAAACCAAAGAACACTCCAAAGAACACTCCGCATTTCTTCAAAATAAAATATAGTCCTGTAAACTGACTCCGTTGAGGTTACATAATCCAAAATAAATCAATAAACAACAATAACATTGTTATTTACTATCAACCCATTTCCTTCTTATTTAATCTGAATCATCACCCAGACTTATTCAAATATATTCCTTTTAGTAACTCTGTAATATCAATATTAATACTAATATTGATCATGGATCAATATTAATACTAATATTGATCATTGATCAATCATTTATGAGATTAATTTATTTAATCATCTTTTTTTCTTCTCGGGGCTACATAAATAAAACCTTGGATTTTTGCTTCAATATGCTTCCTGTTCTTCCCTATTTGGATTTCCTCCTACTGGCCTAAATGTGACAACTGCTTTGAATCCCTGTTACTTTCTGTGTTTTACACACCACCGCAGATCACTGCAGCACCAACAAGACCAAGTTCTAAAGTTGAACAGAAGTTTCCTCTATGTCTTTTTAGCTTTTTTAATCAGTTGAATGGAAAAACAACGTTGATCCCTAAGTCTGTTAAATACAGTGAAGTAAATAAGTATTTGAACACCTTTGATTTTGCAGGTTCTCATATGTAGAAATCATGGAGAGGTCTGACATTTTCATCAAAGGTGCATGTCCACTGGAAGAAGCAGAAACAAAAAAAAAAATCTGTATTTTAAAAAAATTTATATATTTGTGTGCTGCAGCTGCGTATTTCAACACCTGTCGATCAGCTGGAATTCTGAACTGTTAGTCTGTCTTTAAATAGTCCACCTCGACTTCACCTAAGATGAAAATGTCAGACCACTCCATGATTTCTAAGTAGGAGAAAATCGCATGCTGTACTTATTTGCCTCACTGTATACTTTTTTGTATCTGAACTGCCTTCTTGTTTAGTTTTGGGGCTCATTTGGTTTTTGATAAATCCTAAAGTGAAGTTTTAACTCACATACATCTGAATCTTCTAAAAGGAAAGCAACCATTTGAAACAAGTGTCTGATTTTTTTTCTCCTTAAAACTTTGAAAAAACTAAAATGATCAAAGAGAAAAAAGTCTAAAGAGAAAAGGGTACTTTAGGTCAAAAAGAAGCTGCAGAGAGGAAGAAGAGCAGCTCAGGCTCCTCCTACTGACTGCAGAGATGAAGAAGAGCAGCTCAGGCTCCTCCTACTGACTGCAGATGACTGATAACTGTTTGACTTCCACCTGAACATCAGAACAAACACAACTCAAAGCTTTCTCAGCTAATTCAGATGAACATCCCATCCACACTTGGAAACATGAAGAAACTGGCTGTGATGTGCTTCTTCTCAGCTCTCATATGTACGTATGTTTCTGTAAAACTTCAGGATCTGATCTGGATTTGATTAAATAGAAGTTCATGATTTAAAAACTGAAAAATGTCATTTAATTCTGTTCTTTAAGTCTTTAACAACTAAACTGTGTTGAGTTTGTAAGTTTGGATCAGAGATATGAAGCAAATCTGTTTTCTGTTCAGCAGGTGACAGTCTGGAGGATGGAATCACTGCCAGCAGAGCTGCAGTCTTTTCATCAGAGGAGCTCACAGTTACTCTGTCCTGTAATTATTCAGTCAAAGCAGACAATCTGCAGTGGTATAGACAGGATCCAGGATCAGCTCCTCGGTTCCTCCTCCTGATCACTGACACCAAAGAACCCAGTGTGGTGGAAGCAAAACCTCCAAACCCCAGACTGACTGCTGTCCTGAACCAGGAGAGGAACCAGGTCCATCTGCAGATCTCCTCTGCTGCAGTGTCAGACTCTGCTGTGTACTACTGTGCTGTGAGGCCCACAGTGACAGGAAACAACAAAACTCTGTACAAAAACATGAAGACAAAACACAATACTACACAACATCCACTAGAGGGCGACACATACTGTGAAAGCACTGATTGTTGAGACACTAAAAATATGACAAAAAAAACAAAATAAAACAGTAAAGATCAGAGACAGAGCTGCTGTGGCAGAACTAAGCTCATTGATTGGTTGAGCAGAACTGAAAAAGAGCTCATTGGCCACGCCCACTGAACTTCCGATCATCCAGTGACATTATTTCTTCCACATTGTGCTGCAGTGGAAGAACAGAGTTCATCTGCTGTCTGTGTGGCTTCCAGAACTCCAAAGACATGTTGCTTTACCTCTTTTTGCTTCTATCTCACATTCTAGGTGAGTTTAAGAACAGAGATTCAAGTTTGCTTGAAGCTGCTGCATCAACTCATCATCTCATTCATCTAATGGCTTCATTTTCTCCACTTTTTCCAGGACTCACAGCAGGAGACACAATCTCTCCTGTTCAAGATCAACTTACAGGAACTGAAGGAAAATCTGTTACAATGAAATGTAACTATCAGACATCCGGCAGCTCTCCTTGGCTTTATTGGTACAAACAAGATTCTGACATTCAGGCTCCTCAGTTTATTCTCTGGAAAGGAGCAAAAAGTTCCACAAGTGAACATATTCCAGATAAACGATATGAATCCAGAACAACAGACACATCAACTGAACTGATCATCAGAGAGTTAACCCTGGCAGACACAGCTCTCTACTACTGTGCTATAGACACACAGTGATCCAAAGAAGAGGCTGTACAAAAACCTGAAGACAGATATGGGACTACTCTTCAAAGAGGAGGGAAGTGGTTTTCAAAGCACAGCTTCATATCAGATGGATTCTGTTCATTCCTGTTTGATCAGAGTCTCTGTGGTTCCAGCTGCTAATGAAACACTGTGGGAGGATTCACATGAGCAGATGATCCACATCAACCACTAAACATCTACATGAAGGTTCAAACACTAACAGTTCCTCAACACAGACTTTAATGTAGAAAGCTTCTTTTTGTTCAGATGAAAAGGAAAAGGTGAGACTTGGAGTCACCTCAATTCACTCTAAGATAAAATATTTTTTAGAAATGTACATTCATTTCAGAAATGTTTAGCCTGGGAGAGAGGTGACGCTGATGCTGTAGTATCACGAGACCCAGCGAGACGAGTGTGGTGAGTCAACTTGGCGGCGCGTAAGCATTTGAACAAACATTTTCAATCTTGTTTCATTATTTTGCCATATTAAAATGAAATAGCTGAAGCAGCAGCTTAAAGATTTAAAAGAGCAGAAGGCTGCAAAGGGAGGCAAAGGACCCAAAGCAGACAACAATAACGCCCTTGAGGACCTTAAAAGAAAATATCAGGAGTCTCAAAAAGAAAATCAGGAACTAAAGGCAGAAAATCAAGTTCTGGTTGATGAAGTTGAAGATTGGGAGAAAGAAAACGCTGACTTAAACAAGAAACTGGAGGTCTCTGCTCAGCATGAATCCACTATCACTGAACTGAAAGAGCAACTGAAGACACATGAGCAGGAGTAAAAGGCACTCCTTGAATTGATCAAACTCAAGGAAAAAGAAGCAGAAGATGCTAAATGGGAGTTGGAAGAACTGAAGGCAAACAACGAGAGGAAAACAGTCTCTGTCCAGACTGACTCTGATGCTGAGGAGAGGAAAACAGTCTCTGTCCAGACTGACTCTGTGAATGCATCTCCAAAGAGGGAGAAGCCACAAATCCCAAAGAAGAGACTGGGGAAAAGACAACAGAGGTTGAAAAAACAAACTCTCCTGACACAGAAAATGATGGAAGGGCTGAGAAGTAGAGAGATGGAATGAAGAAAGATCTTCAAGAAATCCAAGAGGAACTTTCTGTCAAGAACCTCAAAAGCAGGGAGAAAACAGAACAACAGGCTGAGGTACAAGAAGAGGAACCAAAGAAAGAAAAGAAGGTCAAATTTTTCCGCAGATTGTTTAGCTCAAAAAAGTAAAGCAAGCGACTGCGGATAATTTAAAAAATCGGGCTGCATGGTTAAATTGGCATGTTCTTTCCGTGCATGCGTGGGATTTTATCTGGGTGCTCTAGTCCCCCCCCCCCCACACACACACACACACGCAAACAGTGAAAATCAAGATTCCTAAATGTAATGACACAAGACGCTAATATCCAGGAAAACATTTAAAAAAGTTTTAATAACATTTATTTTTAGAATAAATTTAATCGAAGTCTTCATTTCATGTCATTTATTAAAACTGTATTAGGTTTTACTTCCATGTATTTATGAAAATGTATATAATGTACAATAACAAACAACAAAAACAAAACAACAAAATAAAATAAATAAATAAATAACATATGTAATCCAGCCTCAGAGAGTCACAAACTTTCTGTGTTGGTCCCAAGCCCATAGAAATGGAGAGGGTATATATGCTGGTTGGACTCCAGGTTTATCTTTGCTTCCAGTCTTTGATTGTGGACGGGGTTCAACTCCCTGCAGTTAGGGTTGGGTACCGTGCCCCGGTATTAAACCAGCCCCAGGGCCACATTCTTCAGGACCGCAGTATCGTTAAGATCTGACCTGAACTGTTCTGCTATCGGTACTGGAGAAGTTACTTTTTCTTTTTTTGTGTCCCACAAACATTATCTGCCATATTTAACTCACCAAGTCAGTCAATTTCTGTTAATTTATGATGATATTAATTTCGGTATTCTCGTTGAAGAGGAGAGCTCCGTCTGTCTATTTGTGTGCACGGGGGGCGGGGCTGTTCAGACAGCACGCGCCGCGCGCGCACACACACACGACACAAGACAAGGCAGCGCACACACAGTCAGTGGCGATCTCGTAGGGGACACGTGAGACTCTAGACTAAGAACACTTGTTTCTGCGTAAAATTAATGAAGTTTGCATCAAGGAGCCCCCACCATCCTGTCACCTTGCTGCTACGATGACAGCATGTTGCGCTGTTTGTGTAGAACAGGCTGGGGCGGCGTGTTCTACACAAAACAGCTGCTTCCTAATACTGAATAATAATTAATAACTAATGATAGTTGTCATCCGTAAAATTAATAGAATTTATTGGGTTTACTGGATTTAAAGAAAAATAAATAAATAGAAAGGAGTCTGCATCAAAGTGAATTTGTTTCCATCATCTCACTCAATCCTAACTCTGGTGTTTGACAGACAGAAAAGTCTATTCAAGGTTGTGGAAAATTGACAAAAGATCAAAGGAAACATCACACTTATGAAGAATGAAAATAATTAGATTAAATAATTAAATGAATATCCTGTCTGGAACATTCTCATGTATAAAGTAAAATGTTTTGTTAAAAAAAAAACAGTGTTGTTGCACAATGAGGAAATAAAACACTTTACGTTCTTAATTTGCTATTTATTTATTTATTTTTCGTCCTCAAAAAGTATCGATAAGAGTACCGATAAGAGTACCGGATCGATAAGCAGTATCGATAAGAGTAGTAGTACCGTTAAAACCTTAACGATACCCATCCCTACCTGCAGTGTCCTTGAAAATTCTTTGACATGAAACATCAAAGTAAATAGTCTTCCAAAAAAATTATTCTAAAGTTTAAAAGATTATTATATGTTGATAAAGAATTGTTTAGGAATTGATGAATATGGCAATAATAAATGTATTTCATGTAAAGGTATTCTTTTGTTTTCCACTCAATTGCTTGCATTGGTTTGCATTATGATTGTACTAAGCTGACACTTTTCCCCCTTAAGTTTCAGATATGAAGATTCAGCTGCTGTTCCTGGAATTGTCTTTTCCTGTTTAACAGAAGAATGTGCTCCAGTTGGAAAATGCTTTAACCTCTTCTGTTCCAGAAAGGTTTAACTCATTATCTGATCATCCCTGAGCTCCAGGTAATGCATGTGCACGGTAAAGACAACATCTATTAGAAAATTTAGTGTGAATAGTCAATTTCAATCTTACTAACTTACAAAAAAGAACATAAAAAATCCCATTCAAGCCATTAAATGGCTGAACTATCCGAATCTGCGAAGACCGGACAAGACGGCAACAATATGTAAGTTCTTTCAAACAGATCTGTTGCTTTGTGTTAAGTATAATATGATGATCCAAATAAAGGTTTATAATTTTCTTTCAATTTTTGTGAAACAGATGAGTGAGGATCTCCACTGTTCTTAAAGCTGTTCTAAAATCATTAATAGTTAAACCCCACATTGACTTTATTGCAGTGATATTTAGACATAAATGTAGTTTAAATACAAAATTAATGTTAACTTTTTAAAATGTAATTTAAAAAAATAATAGAATTTAATTCATTTGTTCAGAGTTGCACTTAAGTCTCACATGCAGAGACTTAAGTTTCAGGACTTGTGAACAATATTCATTTGTCTAGTTTTGTTTCAAACACTTTCCTTTATTTTTCCCACATAAACTTACTTAAAGCAGCTGCAGTGTCTGCTGTTACCTTTAAAGAGCAGATGCTAGTTGCTGAATAAATCTGTCTAAATCTCTCACGTTTTTCCAAAAAGATTATTTTTTCTACAATTTTTAACTTCATGATCCCGTATGTATTACAAGCTACAGACAACAGAGATTTTTTTCTTGATTGTAACCATGAACAGAATAAAAAACTAAAATGTTTTAATGGTGAGGCAAAAGATTTGCGGGAACACCAAAACCAAGACTGGAAGCAAAAAAAAAACGACTTAAAAGTCTGGTTTATATTTACAGTCTCAACATTACTTTTTTTTAGAGTCCTAAAAAGATGTTTTTATAACATTGTTTTGCTATTGAACATTTTTAACATACTTTTAATCTCAAAATATATATATTTTTTAAAAACAAAAATAAAAACACTTATTTAAAAACAAACAGCTTTCTACATGTGTTAGATATGGAGAATGTAAAAATGATTGTTCTGGAATTTTATCGACTTCTAGACGCCACATCTTTCCTCCGCTAGAGGGCAACATCGTGAATCCAGTAGTTTCTGCTCTAAAGACTCTTCAGTCCAAATTTGATTCAGTTTAGTACCAAACCAGACTCTAATCTACCTACAACTGTCTGACATTGTTATCAATATCTGTGTTCATCTTTCTGCCAGAAGACATGAAGAACCTTTTCCTCATCAGCTGAATACAGCTTTAGTCCTCCACTAGTGGGCGACAGAGTGAAGTGGGCGGGGCTCTCCTTCTGCTCTGCATTCAACATCCAGTCAATAAGAAGTGGTGCTGTGAAGAGAACAATTGTCAGAGTGAATGTTGAACATCAGCTAGTTTCTCCTGTTGATTGAAACCTTGTTGTACAGATGGAACATTGGCTGTGGATTCTTCTTGCTGCTCTTTTCTTTGGTGAGACACAAAGATCAACATGTTTCCTCTTCAAACACTTCAACACATTACTGAGCTGTACATTAAGAGCTGGTAAAGCTGCTGATTGTTGTCCTTTAATCAATCATCTTTATTGATTCATCTCTTCCTCTGCATGTTCTGTTCTTCCTCAGAGTGTAAAGGAGAAGACAAAGTGATCCAACCAGGAGGAGAAGTCATTGCTGCTGAAGGAGACTCTCTCACACTCAACTGTACCTTTCAGACCAGTAGCACAGTCCCAGCTTTGTTCTGGTACAAACAAGAAGTGAACAGTTACCCAAAGTACTTGTTGAAACGTGACACCTATGGAACAGAAGAAAATGCTCAAACTCAGGCGTAACCAGACAGGGAGTAGTTGGGTGGACCCAGGTCGCCACTAGCAGTGATCCCGTGGACAAGGAGGTAGACGTGGGTACATGAGAAAGCAAGGATCTAGATATAACTTCAGGTTACAAGGTAACATGAGACCAAGAACTGCACCATAGTGGCCAAATGAACTGGCAATGAATACAGGAGAATTCAATTTTTAAGAAGCAGGAGTCCTGAGGAGGTGAGTGCCAACAGTTGGGTCCAATCTGGAGAGGAAGAGCAGAGAAAGAAGTGGTTAAAAGGAGGAGCACCATGGTTCACTATAGGGCGTCGCACACTGTTAAAGTACTGATTGTTGAGTCACTGGATAAATGACAAAGACTACAGAAAAATGAAGCAGTGAAGATCAGAGACAGAGCTGCTGAGGAAGAACTGAACTCCTTGGTTGGTTGAGCTTAACTGAAAAAGAGCTCATTGGCCCCGCCCACTGAACTTCACATCATCCAGAGACACTATTTCTTGCTCATTGTGCTGCAGTGGAAGAACAGAGTTCATCTGCTGTCTGTGTGGCTTCCAGAACTCCAAAGACATGTTGCTTTACCTCTTTTTGCTTCTATCTCACATTCTAGGTGAGTTTAAGAACAGAGATTCAAGTTTGCTTGAAGCTGCTGCATCAACTCATCATCTCATTCATCTAATGGCTTCATTTTCTCCACTTTTTCCAGGACTCACAGATGGAGACTCAATCTCTCCTTTTCGGGATCAATTTACAGGAACTGAAGGACAATCTGTTACAATGAAATGTAGCTATCAGACTGGCTACAGCCATCCTTCACTTTACTGGTACAAACAGGATTCTGACTTTCAGGCTCCTCAGTTTATTCTCTGGAAAGGAGCAAAAAGCTACAGCAACAGTGAACGTATTCCAAATAAACGGTATGAATCCAGAACAACAGACACATCAACTGAATTGACTATCAGAGAGTTAACCCTGGCAGACACAGCTCTCTACTACTGTGCTATAGACACACAGTGATCCAAAGTGTAGAAGAGGCTGTACAAAAACCTGAAGACAGATATGGGACTACTCTTCAAAGAGGAGGGAAGTGGTTTTCAAAGCACAGCTTCATATCAGATGGATTCTGTTCATTCCTGTTTGATCAGAGTCTCTGTGGTTACAGCTGCTAATGAAACACTGTGGAAGGATTCACATGAGCAGAGGATCCACATCAAACACTAAAATTATGTCATAAATGTTATACAAAGCTTCAGTAATCTTTTTTTTTATAAATTAAAAACAATCATAGATTTCATTTTAGCTATAGTTTTTATTTTTTGCCCAAGTTTGTTTTGCTAAGAAATAACGGCTAATTTCAAAATAATATCAAGCCCAGTCCAGAGTTTACCTCAAACAAACAAAACCTGCTGGTGACTGGACATGAAGATGTGCAGCTCAGAAATGTGTTCATGTCTTCATCGGTGCAGAGAAGCCAGCATGCCTTCATCACTCAGGACATCATCATCACCACTCTGTGAGATCATAGCAGAACTGCAGACTTTATTTATTGGTTCTGGTTGGACTCTGTGTTTGGAACAGTTTGATGTTCTCACCTTTGTTCTTGTCTTCATGATGACCAACTGTGGCAGTTTCCCCAGACTGAAACTACATACAAGGATCCAAACTCTGGGTTTGGTAGGCTTTTGTAGCGCCTGACCAAAATTCAGACAAATTAAGCTGAAGTGGAACCACCTGGCCAAAGGGAGCGGCCAGGTCTTATATAAGAGCATGTGAATGTTGGTTCAAGAGAGGGAGAGAGAGTCGCAGTCGCAGTCGCAGTCGCAGTCGCAGTCGCAGTCGCAGTCGCAGTCGCAGTCGCAGTCGCAGTCGCAGTGAACGCAACAGGCACTCCCAAATAAATTGTATACTTTGGTTTTGGGAACAACAAAAACCACATTGTTTGGAGTCCACTGGCTTGGTCATCTTATTCCGGAGTGATTTATTGACCGCAATAAGAACCCCGTCACACCAACACAGTGATGACAGAGAGAACTGCTAAGCCCACAGGAACATACAAGATCCTCTAAGACAGTGTTTTTCAACCACTGTGCCGCGGCACACTAGTGTGCCGTGGGAGATGGTCAAGTGTGCCGTGGGAAATTGCCCTCATTAACTGATCTAACAACATTTCCCATCTCCAGGAAATCAGCTCTTTGTTCATCCAAACAGGCCCTGATAAAACACTGAGTAGTTAGGAATATAAAAGATCATAAAATTATTTTTTCTTTGTGTTTATTTGATTCTATTAAAGACATTTTGATAAGAATGAAGATACAGCGATTTAGCTGCAGCTATTCCTGTTAGCTATACCAGTCCCGCCCCTTTAACTGTCTCCACCAATCATTCTTGAAGGCTGAATCACATGTCATCAGTCTGACCAATCAGAAGTGGTTAAAGTCTTCACTTCCTTGTTTAGATTTAACTCAAAAAGTCTCTCAGTTCTAGCAAAAATACCAGCTAAAGCTCGTCTTTAGCGGTGTAGCTTTCCACAGAATCCGGTGTCAGACCGTGGAACAAGAGAACAAAACCATGAAGCTCAGAGAAGCTGGTCTTTCTGCGGTCGGCGAACTTATGGCACTACATCTCCCATGATGCATTGGGTTAGAACGACTGTCTTAGCGCACAATGAGCCTCTCCTCTTAACGTCTTTAAACAAGGAACACACATCAAACAGTTTTTGAATCTTTTAACTTAACTTTTAATACAACTTTTAGAAAAAACAGCTACAACTTCCAGCTTTTTCTGCCACAATTATCATGAAAATGCCCATGAGATTCCGGAGGGCGGGGGGGGGGGGGGGGGGGGGGGGGGGGTCTGTCGATCAATACAGACTGAGTTTTTTTTTTTTTTTGGATGCTGGTGTGCCGCGGGATTTTTGTCAAGGCTAAAGTGTGCCGTGGCTCAAAAAAGGTTGAAAAACACTGCTCTAAGAGACTAGAAACACAATCCCATCATTCTCAACATTTTCTTCATTATTCAAACAGAAATAACAACAATCTCTCTGCCCTCCTCATCATTACATAATTGAATCGGTGAATTCAAAAGGGGCCCAAGTCCACAATTTTTCAAAATAGAGATATTATATGTTTTATGGTCTTCAAGGGAAAAGCTATCTGATTATGTGCAAAAACGTCCCAATTCCGTTGTAATGTACTGACTATAAATGGTATTTAAAATGCATTGACTGCAAGAGGGACCCAAATCAAGGACTTGGGTCCCTCTTGCAGTCAATGCATTTTTTGCATGGGTTTAGCTTTATCCTATAGATGTCAGCACTAGTTATCCAATATCGCAGCGCCCATGCAGCATGAGTTTGATTCAAGTGATGAGGAGATTAGGCCTCAAAGAAAACATAATGAACAAGAAACTTTAGAGCTTGTGATAGTAGGAGCAATGACGAGTCTGACTTTGAAGATTACATGTACCTTTTTGATAACCTGTTCCATTTAAGGAGGAAAAAAAATCTGACTTGCAGGTATCATGTAGCAGAAAAAGGGTTTGGATATTAACTGATCCTAGGAAGTGTTAAGAATGTGACAATTTGAAAAATAAAGATTCATGTAGATGATAAATATGTGGTTTGTCCATTCTTTCCAGATGTTACTTCTGTTTAGTTCAAGAAGGGCCCAAGGCCAGATACTTTAGTTTGCTAGTCCTCTGAAATTCTAAGAGTGAAATGCTTCATTTGTAAGCTATGAACTTGTGCTAAATCTGGGTAAAGTATTAGTCATTTGGTGTAGCCTCCCTTTAAGCTATGCAATGAAATCATTTCCTAGAAAAACAAACCCCTTGGACTTGGCCCAACTATTGAATTACCCAATTCAATAGTCTGATATTTTCTAGGAATCAATAACAAATTGAACTGAGGTCATCACATTTTAAACATTCAGCATTGATGGACAAAAACAAAAATGGCCTCACAATGATTCCTAAAGGACACCACATATCTAAACATAGGAAACAAAGGACCTTCTTGATGTAACTTGACAATGCTGACCATCACCCAGCTGAAAAAGGTTGTCTTTGTTTTCAAGGAAGAGACATTTTGTTGAAACGGTGTTTCTAGCAGCACCGTCACCTGAACATCTAGCTGAAAAATTTCACTTCCATCATTGATATACTGAACATGCCTGTTACTGACAAACCTGCTTCCAGGTTCCACATAAACCTTCCTCTAGTTTCTGCTCTAAAGACTCTTCTGTCCATATGTGATTAAGTTTAGTATCAGAACAGACCCTAATCTGGTCAGCCCTTTACAGGACCCAGGCAACCAACCTCGGGGGATTGATGACCGGCAGGAAGTTGTTCTATATCTACTCCCGCGGAGAGCTTGGAGTAGAACCACTTCTCCTCCACGTCAAAAGGAGCCAGTCGAGGTGGCCTGGGCATCTAGTCCGGATGCCTCCTGGGCATCTAGTCCGGATGCCTCCTGGACACCTCCCTAGGGAGATGTTCCGGGCATGTCCCACTGGGTGGAGGCCCCAGGGAAGACTCAGGACACGCTGAAGAGACTACATGTTTCGGTTGGTCTGAGAATGTCTCGGGGTCCTAGAGGAGCTGAAGGAAGTGGCTGGGACAAGGGAAGTTTGGGCATCTTTCCTAAAATTGCGACCCGGACCCGGATAAGCGGAGGAAGATGGAAGGATGGAAGTTTGAGATATAATCTCAGCCCAAAGATTCATCTGGTCATAAGCGATAATTTGGAAAAGGTGTGAAAAATGTAAATTCAAATAGCTTTATAGTTCATCTTAGCTGGCACTAAGGGTTAACTACCCCATGCCTGATAAAAGATAGCTACTTTTGCTGAATGTGGTTCTATTTCTTTCCAATTCAGAGAGTATAAATGTAAGAGGTTAGTTTAATCTGCAGATTTTATAGTGTTCCGTTTTAGAGGATTCATGAACAAAGACAAAGTTGTGCAGTTCAAAGTTCATCTTCATCAGTGGAAAATTATTTCTACAGAACCGAAATGAGAACATCTAAGACTTCGGGTTAGTACACTAACGGGATGGCTGTGTAGTGGGAGAGGTTCCGACTGAACCAGAAAAATTGATCCTAACTCCCCCCGGGAACGGCGAAATCAACTACGTAAGTTGAATGTAACATCGAGGGGAAAGGGAAAACACCAAAGACCAGTGCTTTGCAGCGAATTTGTGGAAGCAAACGGACTTTGAAACGGGCTAACGTTAGCTGCTAAAGCTAATCACCGCATCGCAAGCTCACCACCTAAGTTTAAAGTTTGCTAACACAAGCGAAATGGCAGAATACAGTGTACTGCTATGAGAACTTAGAGCGTTTCGCCAGGAAAACAACAAAAAACTGGAAAGTATTAAACAAGACATTGCTAAAGTGAATAACCGAATGGAAGAAGCTGAAGGGAAGTTTGAGAAAGCAGAGGAGCGAATCCAAACAGTGGAAGACGTTATGGCGGAGCTAATGCAGGTAAACGTGAAGCTAACAGACAAGCTAACGGACCTGGAAAGCTGCGACAGAAGGGAAAACATCAGGATTTATGGTGTGCCAGAAACATCAGAGCGAGATTCCCCCTCAATGAGTGCTTTTGTGGAAACGTTACTACGTGAAGGTTTGAAGTTAGAGGACGCGGAGAATATAAAAATCGAACGAGCTCATCGCTTACTGGGACCGCCCCCCCCTAACGGAGCCTCACCACGCTCTATTTTGGTGAAGTTTTTAAGCTTCAAGACCAAAGAGCAAATACTCCGCAAGGCATGGCAACAAATAGGCTTTATCTGGAAAGGTAAACAGATATCTTTGGACAATGACTACCCTCCGCTCATTCTCAAGCAAAGAAGAGAATATGCAGCTATCTGGAGGATTCTAAAAGACAAACAGATCCAGATAGAACTCTATTTCCCGCAACGCTGAAGTTGAAGTATGCTGATGGAGTAATAAAGGAGAAAAATACCTAGTCGCTTTGTAGATATTTTCTTTGAGTGTTCAAAAAAGTTGAGAACAAGAAAACCATAACCAGTTCGGATAAAAGATAAACAAAATTTATTTCCCCAACAATATTTCTAAAACATAATTATAACGAATTATAACGAGCGCCCGGGTTCTCAGAAGTTTCCAGAGCTGGCAAAGAACCTAGTTACTTGCCAGCCTGTTCAGAGAGAGAGACAAAGAGATTTTTCTGTCCAGCGGTTTTAAGCTGAGAAATTCAGCCCCCTCCTCCAGGATGCAAGATGGCCACTACACTCCTCCTCTGCACGCTCGGGTTGGCCGGCCGAAAGGTCCGCCCACTTCCTTCAGTCCATCACAGCATCCAGTTCCCACAAAAAGTTTTCCAGGGGGGGTTTCTTCACAGATGGACATGGTCTGCCACCAATGAATCACAATGTGGTCAACCACGTCTACAGGATCTGTCATCACAGGTGGTAAGTGTCAAGGCTTTGTTCTCCACACGTGAGCGGACTCCTGAAGAGGTTCCCATGGCTACAATGAGTCAGAGAGATGTTAATTTATGGTCCATGTCAGACCTACAGCCAGATGGCCTTAGAAAAATCCAGGTGTCTCTGCAGGGGTGAGTTCTGGAGCCACAGGGAAAAGAGACAGGATGTCCCTTTGAAATTCAAAGGCCGGGGACTCCACACACTTAAATCTGACAAACAACCTTCACTGAAATAAAAGATAAGACAGAAAACCTAAGAGAAATAAAACCACAAAAATCTAAATTCCTACAGTAAGGATCTACAACACAGCGACAGAAACAAGTGAAGACATGTGCAAAAGAGGATTTCCTGTAGAGGTCATCAAACCACCGGAATCTGCTTTGGAACAACGCAGCTGACCTGGAGCAGGGTGACCAGAGGGTCAGGCCGCACTGCAACAGGCCCACCGGGTCCAAGTTATAAAGAAAAACTGAGAGCCTTCAGGAGAACCGGTGCTGACCCAGCGGTGGAGTGAGTTTTATACTGAGGGGCGACAGTGGCTCAGGTGGTTGAGCAGGTCGTCCAATGATCAAAGGATCGGCGGTTCGATTCCCCTCTCCCACCAGCCAAAATGTTGTTGTGTCCTTGGGCAAGACACTTCACCCTCCTTGCCTCCAGTGTGGCCTCCACTGGCATGAATGATCCCGGTGATGGTCAGAGGGGCCGTAGGCGCGAACTGGCAGCCACGCCTCTATCAGTCTGCCCCAGGGCAGCTGTGGCTACAAAAGTAGTTACCATCACCAAGTATGAATGAGGACTGAATGAATAATGGACACATTGTAAGTGCTTTGGGTGTCTTGAAAAGCGCAGATAAATCCAATCCATTATTATTATTATTATTATAAATACCCTGGAAAGGATTCCCAACGTTAACTTTGGTTTTCTGTTTCTAATAAAGTAGAATCCATTAGAACTTGTCTGAGGAGATCTGCATTTTATTTTTATTTTCTTATTTTTATCTTTTACCTTTAATTGAAATAAAAATATTAACATGCTTCATAGGTTAATTGGCAATTCTAAATTGTCCCTAGGTGCGAGTGTGTGAGTGAATGGCTGTGTGATTGTTGACATTCTACCCTGTGACAGACTGGCGACCTGTCCAGGTTGTCCCCTGCCTTCGCCCACATGTGGCCGGGATAGGCTCCGGCAGCCCCGTGACCCCGAAAGGGGAAAAAAACGGTTAAGAAAAAATGAATATTAAGATCTAATGGTCATCAGATGTATAAGTAACTGACATTATACGTGGTTCTGTCGGTGGGACAACCTCCCACACCTAAAGCCCTGCTCAAAAGGGCCCCCCCATACCAAAGTGAGGAGGATACTGCCTTTAAAGGCTCGAGAGGGTCTATTTCTAAGACCCCTACCTTGGAAGTTTAGGTTACTTACATTTGTTGTTAGTTTTGTTCAAATGTTAAGTTTCCTTTCTGTTCATAGTTCAGTGTTCAGAATGAGGAGGAGGGAATATATGTGCAAAACATTCAAATGTGAAACATTATGCATGACAGAAACAGAAAACTGGTTGCACTTAATATCAACTTCATAATCCAGTTAAGAGGTGGAAAACATTGTCCAAATTAAAACAAGTTAAAGCAGAGATTGTCTTTTTACAAGGAAGACATCTTCCAGATGCTGAGCAGCTAAAGTTGAATAAAATGGGCTTTAAACACGTTTTTTATTTGTGGAGGGAAAAAAATCCAACAAAAAGAGAATATACGCACTACTCGCATCCCCATAATGCCTGCACTCGTCTAGATTTTATATTTATGTTAAAAAATGACCTACTAAGAGTCAAAAACAGTGATATTGGAATATGTGCAATTTCTGACCATAATCCAGTTACAGTAAGTCTCTACTTGGCAAGAAAGAAAAGATCCACTGTTTGGAGATTAAACAATAACATCTTAAATTACCCAAATATCGAACATAAATTAAGCAGTGAAATTAAAGAATACTTAGTACTTAATGATAATGGTGAGGTATCACCAGGAACTCTCTAGGATGCTCTAAAAGCAGTTCTGAGAGGGAACATTTTCTATTGTTTTCCCCTTGTCCTTTGAAAGTCTGCTTCTGAGTAAAATTGATGGCCTTGACAATAGAAGTAAGAAACTGCTTTACATTCTACTGGCAGCCAGTAAGAAAGCTATAACCAGGAAATGGCTTAAACCTGAGCAACCAACGACAGAGGACTGGATTGATGTTGTACAACAAATTTATATCATGGAAAAAAACTCACACTCTCTACAAATACGGCTGAATGTTTTTTACGCTACTTGGTCTATATGGACAGAATATGTTAAGCCCCTAAAATCAGACTTCATCTGAAACTTCACTGAAATCATGTCATATGATTTATGTTTTGAAACTCCCTGCTTCCTCACATGTTCCCTTTTTTATTTTTTGTTTGTTCTTTTATTTTTCCATTTTAAAAAAAACTGAGAAAGCAAGAACATTGTAATCCGTCAAAACAATGTACAATTTACCCTGTGCTTTTTCAATAAAAAATCAATTTGAAAAAAAAAAAAGAACATCTAAAGTCTTTGAGTTTCCATCAGTGAAGAACATCCAACCATTTAGCAGACTGTAAACAAGGAGGAAAAGGAGCAGATGTCTTCAGCTCTCACAAATATTTCCAAAAAGATTATTTTTTTCCATGTTCTTCATATTTATGATCCTGTATGTATAATAAAGTGTTTATGCTGCTACAGTCAACAGAGATTTTTTTTTCTTGATTGTAACCATGAACAGAATAAAAAACTAAAATGTTTTAATAGTGAGACAGAAGATTTGAGGGAACAGCCAAACCAAGACAAAAAAAAAAACTTGAAAGTTTGGTTTCTGTTTACAGTCTCATGATCATGACTAAAAGAGATGTTTTTAAAACGATGTTTTGCTATTGAACATTTTAACATACTTTTAATCTCAAATTATATTTTATTGTTAAAAAACTAAAACACTACTTGTGTTAAATATGAAGACTTTAAAATGACTGTTCTGGACTTTTTACCAACTTCTTCTCTCCTCCAATAGAGGGCGACATAGTGAAGTGGGCGGGGCTCTCCTTCTGCTATGCATTCAACATTCAGTCAATAAGAAGAAGTTCTGTGAAGAGAACAATTGTCAGAGTGAATGTTGAACATTAGCTAGTTTCTCCTGTTGATTGAAACCTTGTTGTACAGATGGAACATTGGCTGTGGATTCTTCTTGCTGCTCTTTTCTTTGGTAAGACACAAAGATCAACATGTTTCCTCTTCAAACACTTCAACACATTACTGAGCTGTACATTAAGAGCTGTTAAAGCTGCTGATTGTTGTCCTTTCATCAGTCATCTTTATTGATTCATCTCTTCCTCTGCATGTTCTGTTCTTCCTCAGAGTGTAAAGGAGAAGACAAAGTGATCCAACCAGGAGGAGAAGTCATTGCTGCTGAAGGAGACTCTCTCACACTCAACTGTACCTTTGAGACCAGTAGAACAGTCCCAACGTTGTTCTGGTACAAACAAGAAGTGAACAGTTACCCAAAGTACATGTTGAAACGTTTTTCATCAACAAAAGAAAATGCTCCAGAGTTCAAGAAAGACAGATATGATGCTGAACTCAAAGACAAATCAGTTCCTCTGAAGATCCAGAAGCTTCAAGTATCTGACTCTGCCGTGTACTACTGTGCTCTGCAGTCCACAGTGACAGGAAACAGCAAAACTCTGTACAAAAACCTGCAAAGCAAAGACAACAACTGCTTTAGAGTAGCCACCAGAGGGCGGTTAAAAGCTGATCAATGTCAACATAAAAATGTAAATTGTTTTTTCTCCTCCTTCTGTGATGTCCAAAAGTTTCATATTTACAGGCAATAGAATTGACACAACTATGGAATACTGAAGAACTCCTACAGAACATTAAGGTTTCTTGAAAAATAAAATTAAGATTATTTGAACAATAGTGGTTTTAGGTAGGGGAAGTATGGGCAGCTCCCCGGGGCGGCAATTCAAAGGGGGCGCAGTGCTTGGAAAGAAAATCTGTTATATCACAGTGATTGGAACGACCTGAAACATGTGATTTGGCGCCTCCTGCAGCTGCATACACTCTGTCGGCTGAGAAGACCAAAAGGTGTGTGAAGAAAAAGGGAAGGGGTGGAGGGAATCAGTTTAACTGTGGGTCACTTCCAAATTAAGTGGCTGGAAAGGGGAGAAGGGTGGGGGATGTTACGCCCCCTTCCCTGTCTTGGGGCACCGAGGCGGCATAACATAAAAAAGTAACGTTTTGGCTACTGAATTTAAATTAACACTCCAAACAAATGTCTCCATAAAAATATAACATTTATTTACAATTAAATAAATAACCACCAACAATAACTACAACTAAAAGTGAAGCAAAAAGGCGTCAGGGTAAACCAGGCCAAAATGACAAACAAAACCCCACCCAACTGAATCATGTAATCTTACCTGTAAATGAAAGAAAAGGGAAATCAATGACAAAACAAAGAGGAAAAGGGGAGAGAGGAAAAATCTGTAGGCTATACCTATATGTATACTTCATGCACTTAGACTTTTGTGTTGTATAAGTGTTTGCAAAGATCTGTTGTTCTAGGCATCACTGTTGAAAAAACAGGAACATTTTCACACTAGGCTGAACCAGTGATTAATATTTATTACTTTATGCAGGCCACCTGCCTTCACCATGCATTTTGTCTGCTGACAGCCTGTATTTACCTGTAGGGGGAGATGTGACGGAGGCTTCACCAGGAGGAAGAGGAATAGAGAGAAGAGGAAGAACACACAAAAGAGCAGGTGGAGAGATTGAGGGAGGAGCTGAGCTGTTAGTGAACTATAGAAGAGACACAAACTTCCACTTTCAACACAGTTCAACACACAAAAGCCAAACATCAGCTTCATCCAACATGCTGTCTGTGCAGACATCTGTGTTCACTCTGCTGCTTCTAGTCATTGGAACAGGTTGATGGGATTCTTTCAAAGATCCATTTCAGCATTTGATGTTTGTCCATCACTGATCTGACTTCTCTCTTCCTTTAGATGTCAGCTGTGAAGAACTCACTGCAGTCAAGAAGGAAGAGTCCACTTTGGAAGGAACTTCTGTCTCTCTGTCCTATAAATATCCCAAACTGTCAACAAACAATTATTTCTTCTGGTATCGACAGTTTCCAGGGAAACCTCCAGAGTTCTTCTTCTCTCATTTAGGATCAGAAGCAAAATTACAGAGTTTGGATCCTAGATTTTCTCATGAAGTGAAAGCTGCTGATAAACTGATAGATCTGCAGATCTCCTCTGCTGCAGTGACAGACTCTGCTGTGTACTACTGTGCTGTGAGGCCCACAGTGACAGGAAACAAGAAAACTCTGTACAAAAACCTGCAATGCACAATGCTCCATAACATCCACTAGAGGACGACACACTCTGAAAGCACTGATTGTTGAGTCACTGAAAAAATGACAACAAAAAAACAGAGAAATGAAACAGTAAAGATCAGAGACAGAGCTGCTGTGGAAGAACTAAACTCTTTGATTGGTTAAGATGAACTGAAACAGAGCTCATTGGCCCCGCCCACTGAACTTCACATCATCCAGTCACATTATTTCTTCCTCATTGAGCTGCAGTGGAAGAACAGAGTTCATCTGCTGTCTGTGTGGCTTCCAGAACTCCAAAGACATGTTGCTTTACCTCTTTTTGCTTCTATCTCACATTCTAGGTGAGTTTAAGAACAGAGATTCAAGTTTGCTTGAAGCTGCTGCATCAACTCATCATCTCATTCATCTAATGGCTTCATTTTCTCCACTTTTTCCAGGACTCACAGTTGGAGACTCAATCTCTCCTGAACAAGATCAACTTACAGGAACTGAAGGAAAATCTGTTACAATGAAATGTAACTATCAAACAAACATTAGAGGTATAAGTCTGCGCTGGTTCAAACATTATTCCGACCTTCAGGCTCCTCAGTTTATCCTCCGGAAAGGAGCAAAAGGTTCCACAATTGAAATTATTCCAGATAAAAGATATGAATCCAGAACAACAGGCACGACAACTGAACTGACCATCAGAGAGTTAACCCTGGCAGACACAGCTCTATACTACTGTGCTATAGACACACAGTGATCCAAAGTGTAGAAGAGGCTGTACAAAAACCTGAAGACAGATATGGGACTACTCTTCAAAGAGGAGGGAAGTGGTTTTCAAAGCACAGCTTCATATCAGATGGATTCTGTTCATTCCTGTTTGATCAGAGTCTCTGTGGTTACAGCTGCTAATGAAACACTGTGGGAGGATTCACATGAGCAGATGATCCACATCAACCACTAAACATCTACATAAAGCGATACACCATTGGTTTTCTGAACCTGCTGAGTACACCCAAGCAGTAACTTTAACAGAGGGGGGCTGAAGTCTACCAAGTAGTAACAAAATGTTGTAGTACCTCAAATGACCAGATGTGCCGGTGCTTTTAATGAACTTCCCATGGACTCCTATGTTAAAATCTTGATCCCCCTTATTCGAAGGAACCCCTTTAATGTCTGGTGCTCTAATTTTTTTTGGTCAATGTTTATATATTTAATTCATGATAACTCAGGGGTGAGTGAGATTTTCTGTAATTTATAGCATTTTTTCTAAAAAGAGATTTCATTTTCACTTAAGGGGGGTGTGGGGGGATTATGATTGGCAGATAGCGATCGTGGTTGGCTATTAAAACTGCAATTAAGAGTATTCCCTTTCCGTTAAACTTGCTCTTGCTGGCCGGCAAGTGCAAAACACAACAGCAAAAGATGGATACAAAATTTACAAAAGGGAGCGGCTGCTAACAGAAAGGGAATACCCTTACTACCGGATGTGATGTAAAAACTTTACCCTGTTAAACATTGTTGTAATTTTAATAGTACTGCAATACAAAAATGCTTTTGGACTGTCTTATTGATTAAAATTTCCACATAAAGAAACAGTAATAAATAAATGTACAAAATCATACATGATTGGTTTTATATTACGTCCCTTTCTGTTAAAAGCCTTGTCTCCTCTTTCATTGTTGTGTTTCTGGATTTGGTCATTTGTAACGAGGTTGTTTTTTTTGTAATTCGGTATTTAGTAATTTGCACCCGGATTTGTTGGGAGAAGGGAGTGGATAACTGAATCCAAGTGCAGACACAAACTGATAGAAGTTAAGTTATTTAATTTGACTTGGCAGGCTGACTGATTAATGGTTAATGGTGTTTTTAATTAAAAATGATGAAAAATGAATTGATTTTTAATGATTTCTTATTTTCCAATTCAGTGTCAGGGCACAGACTTCAGATTTCCTTGAGAATTAATCAGGTGAGCAAATTGTAATTTAGGATTATTGAGCACAAACTAATTTGCTCTGTACTATCCATACAAGAGGTTTGCATTGGGACGTGACCAGGGGGGTATTCCAGGAAGCAGGTTATGCTAGCTCCCACGGTACGTTTGAGGCTAAGGAAGTGGATAACCTCAGCTTTCGGTTCCAGAAATGGAGGTATGTTTCAGGGTATGTCAAGTTGCCATACCAACTCATGCTCTGAACATAACCTGGTCTGGAGCAGGTTTAGTTGAAGGTTAGTTGGTTTTCAGAGAGGTAAAGCAGCATGGCGTGTCCATTTGAAGATGATTTAGTGGATGAAGAACCTCAGATAATTCTTTTTCCACCGTGAGAGGGTGATAAGACCACATATGGATGTTGGAAAGATAAACTTTTTTTACTTTGATCTAACTTAGCTATTTGCTTCAGTTAAGATAAATCATTTTTTTAGTTAAGTCAGCTTAAAAATAACACATAGTTATCAGACAATTATTTTACTTTCATTCAAATGAATTCAGTTAATAGGTGTAACTCTGGTGCTGCTGTTCTTCACATGCTTGAGCAAAAAATCTTTAGAATAGCTTCAGGTTGTCCAGAACGCTGCTGCAAGCTTTCAACCAATTCATCCAAGTTTTCATATGTCACCCCATTGTTAATCCGGCTGCACTGGCTCCCCATCCACTACCGAGTGCATTTTAAAATCCTGGTTTTAACATACACAGCTCTCAATAGCCAAGCACTAGTCTACATAAAAGACCTTTTGCAGCCGTACACTCCCGTTAGGTCCCTGAGGTCATGTGACCAGGGTTTGCTGGTTGTTAAGAGAACCCGAACTAAAGGCCCGTACACACCGGGACAAATTTTGCGCGCGATATTCGCCGACGTTTAATGCCTCGTGACTAAACAAAGGGCACCAATGTGAGTGTGCATACCGACGCGAAAAACGCCATGCGTCAAAGCGTCACTTTTTAAAAAAGGGTTCGTTTTTTTGGTTTGACGCACCGCGTCAAAAACTATACAACCAATGAGAATGGCGCTTTTGCACACGTGTCTGGAGCTTCGGAAGTTACAGTAAAACACAACTTGGGGGCGCTCAAACACAAAACTGCCTTTCTGACCACACATACCAGCAAAGAAGATAGACGCCAAGTAGCGTCTACACTGCCGCAAAGAAATAATGATGGACATTCTTAAATATCCCTGAAAACGCTCATGATACATTTTCAGCTCTTGTACCAGTCGATAAAACTCACCATGTTCTTCTCTTCTCGTAACTATGGAATCTACCCAAAATCTGCGTCTTTTCCGGCGTCTTTCATCATTCAACAGAACAATAATTTCTTCATCATTGGAACTGGAGCTGGAGCTACTGGTGCTGGAAATATTCATGTTTTCTTTGTATGATTCTGACAAGCGCGTAAATACTTGCTCTCTTCTTCTGAGTGAAAAGCGACCACCTTGTGTACAGCGCCATCTAATGTCAGTGAATGAAATTGCATGTTCAGTCGGCTCATCGTCAGCGAAAATCGCCTGGGTGTGAACACAAAAGACGTGGCGAAAAACGCTGACGAATAATGCCAGGCAAATATTTGTCCCGGTGTGTACGGGCCTTAAAGGTGACAGAGCCTTTGCAGCAGTAACTCCATCCCTTTGGAACTCCCTTCCTCTCAGCCTCAGATCTGCAGACTCAGTGTTTTCTTTTAAAAAGTAGCTAAAAACCTATCTTTTTGAAATAGCTTTTTCTAAATTTTTTCTGTATTCTGTGTTTTACTGTAAAGCACTTGTGATTTTTATCTTGAAAGGTGCTATACAAATAAAGTTTATTATTGTTATTATTATTATTATTATTATTATTATTATTATTATTATTATTATTATTAATATTATTATTATTATTATTATTATTTATATGTTGTCCAGAAACTCACTTAATCCAGCCACATTGTCTGCGGTTTCCTTTAAATATGATGCTACTTGCTGAATAAATCTAAATGTCTGCAGCTCTCACACATTTTTCCAGACGATTATTTTTTTCTATAATAAAGGGTTTCTGTTGCTACAGTCAACAGGTATATTTGTCTTGATTATAACCATGGACAGAATAAAAAACTAACTCTTTTTAATGGAGGGACAGCAAAAACCAAGACTGGAAACAAAGAAAGGACTTCAAAGTTTTGCCTTTTTACACAAAGAACTGGCTTGATGTCAGACAATGTTTTCACCAACTGGTCTTTAAGGTGTGATAGATAAATAAAATAAAACAGTATAACTGGCACCAAAACTGGTATTTGTTAAATAATTGTGAATCCACTAAATGCAACCTTATTGGCATCATCATCAGAACATTAGGGAGCCGGTCGGCGCACAATAGCAGGCCTGATGTGTGTGAAGAATCTGTCAAAATAAACCAATACTTCAAGTAGGGCTCCTGTTTTTTTTTCTTTTTCTTTTAAGCGCAGATTTCTTTTTCTGTAAGGCTCTTCTTCTTCTTCTGTCTGTATTCCTCTGCTCAAAGAAACTTTTCAAAGATGTCAGTTTATTGACATATTTACTGGTTTGCTTGTTCGAATTTGGATCTAACGTATCATGTTTTAGCAGCCAGAGCAGTTCTTTAAAGTTCAAAAGCGTAAAATGTTTGAAAAATTCTCCCGAGTTCGTTTACAATGGTTACCATAGAAATGTAGACTCAGAATGACTCAGACCAATCACTGCTTACTGACGTTGTCTGGTTCCAACATGTTGATGTCTGTATTGCAAAAAAGTAGCAACTAAATTTACGTCATTTCAATGGCATCAGAAGCAAGTAATTTTCTAAGGGTGATGTCACCCTCACTCGGTCTAGTTCCCTTTTACAGTCAATGCTTGGGAATGAAAAATGGTTTTCTCTTTGTTTGTTAGATCCATCCATCCATCCATCCATCTTCCTCCACTTATCCGGGACCGGGTCGCGGGGGCAGCAGACTGAGCAGAGATGCCCAGACTTCCCTCACCCCAGCCACTTCCTCCAGCTCCTCTGGGGGGACCCCGAGACGTTCCCAGGCCAGCCGAGAGACGTAGTCTCTCCAGCGTGTCCTGGGTCTTCCCCGGGGCCTCCGCCCAGTGGGACATGCCCGGAACACCTCTCCAGGGAGGCGTCCAGGAGGCATCCGGACTAGATGTTTGTTAGATGTCTAGTAAATATTGGACACATTTCCAGACAAGAGTGGTACTGTAAGATCAGTTCATCTAAAATCAAAGAATAACTATAAAAACTCATCACCAAAGTTTGTCAAAGTCTGCATTGTAAGTTTTAGTTTGATCTGTGCTTAAAGTTGGAACTTTGGTTCTCATGATATTATGATCTCTGTGTGTGAATCATGTTTGAACTGTTGTGTCGTCTGCCACAAACCGTGTAAAGTGTTAAAGTCTTTTTAATCACTACCTTTGTTTTTGTCTCTTTTGATTTCAGATAAGCTTCAATTTGGAAGTCTAACAGGGATCCACTTCCTGTTTGTCAATTTTATTTTGGTATCACATCTTGTTATTTACTGCATGTTTAGAATCAGAGAGTTTAGGAAGATTCCTGATCAGATTTTATGTTTTATGTTTCACATATCAGCTTTACGTTCCTGGCTTTGCTCCACAGAAACAAACCACAGCAGGAGGAGGAGGAGCTTCACAGCAGAACATGAAGCTTCATGTTGGAGCTGAAGAGCTGCTGTGTTCTCTCTGTTCTTCATTCAGTACCAGTGAAAAGAATGTTGCTGCTTCTCATCTGGATGATGATGGTCTCCTTTCAAACTGGTAAGTCATCAAAAGATGCAGATGGAAAAGGAGATGATGGACAGGAGAAACATCTGGAGATGTTTGAACTGATTTACTTTGAGATGATAAAAGTCACATTAAAGATTAGAATCCAAATGTCATGATGAAATCTATCTTTGTTGTTTCCAGGATCCTCTGAGGATTTACTGAAACCATTGAAAGATGAACTGATGGCTTTGGAAGGAGACACTGTCACTCTCTCCTGCAAATATTCTGGTTCTATCCAGCTTTTCTTCTGGTACCAACAGAAGTCCAGTTCATCTCCACAGTTTCTGATTAAAGAATATTCAGAAGAAACAGAGAAGTTCTCAGTAACACACGACAAACAGAAAAAAGAGTTTTATCTTCAGATCTCCTCTGCTGCAGTGAAAGACTTTGCTGTGTACTACTGTGCTCTGCAGCCCACAGTGACATGAAACAACAAAACTCTGTACAAAAACCT
This sequence comes from Oryzias curvinotus, assembly GCA_023969325.1. NCBI lineage: Eukaryota > Metazoa > Chordata > Actinopteri > Beloniformes > Adrianichthyidae > Oryzias > Oryzias curvinotus. Next base: position 16,454,135 of record CM043722.1, read on the forward strand.
GCAGAGAAAACAATACTACACAACATCCACTAGATGGCGACAAACACATTGAAAGCAATGATTGTTAAGTCATTTAACTGAAGACAAAGACAACATAGAAAGATTCAAGATTCAAGATTTGGTTTATTGTTATTCCACGCATAGTATTTGCAGAGAAATACACAGGTGCGAAGAAGCAACAATAATAAAAATAGCAATAAAATTACAATCCAAAACTAAAAAAATAGCAAAAAATAAGATAAATAAAAAATTAAATAAGTGAAATAGAATAAAATAAAATAGAGACCAGCACTCAGTGTGAAGTGACTTATGTCCATTCAGCAGCAGTCGTGTTTGGGGGGTGGGGGGGTTAGAAACTGTATCCATAGATTGTGCCTTCGGGTTGTTTGTGGGGTTGGGGGTAATCCTTTGAGTCTTATTCATGTGGGAAGAAGCTTTTTGACATCCTGCTGGATCTGCAGCTGATACTCCTGAACCTCCTCCCAGATGGCATGAGGGAGAACAGTCCATGAGAGGGGTGCTGGGGGTCCCTGATGATGGAGGTTGCTATGCGTAGGCAGCGCTGCTTGTATGACTCCTCCAGGATCGGGAGAGATGCACCAACAATCTTGCTTGCAGTCCTGACAATCTTGCTGAGCCGTTGTTTGTCCTGAACCTTGCAGCTGCCAAACCAGGATGTAAAGCTCTGTGTAAGGATGTTCTCAATGGTGCCCTTGGAGAAGGTGATGAGGTGAGGTGGTGGAATTCCAGCCTTCCTGAGTCTCCGGAGGGGATGGAGATGCTCCTGTGCTTTTTTGATGACCATTGTGGAGTTGGTGGAGGAGGACACGTCGTCAGTGAGGTGCACCCCCAGGAACTTGATGCTGTCGACCTTCTCCACACCAGCACTGTTTATGGTCAGATGAGTGTGGTGACTGCATGATGTCCTGAAGTCAATCACCATTTCTTCATTTTTGTTCACATTGATCTGGAGGTTGTGGGATTTACACCACACTGCTAGCTGCTCCACCTCCATTCTGTAAGCAGACTTGTCATTGAAATGAAGCACTAAAGATCAGAGACAGAGCTGCTGTGGAAGCACTAAACTCTTTGATTGGTTGAGTTTGGAAGCATTAAAAAAGCATTTCTGTTAATCCATTTTAATTGTCAAATTAGACATTGCTAATTGAAATTTGCTACACATTTGCCAGAGAACTTTTTGAAAATGAAATGTCAAATACCACTAACTTTAAGAATAAAAGGTGTTGAAGAAGAAAAAGAAAAAACAGTTTGACAGATTGCCTTTTCTTTTTAATTTTGAACAAACGCAGCTTCATTTTGAAAATGAAAAAGCATTTCTAGTATTAACTTTTATTTTTAATTATAGTACAGAAAAACTTGAGCTGAACTGAAAAGAGCTCACTAGCCCCGCCCACTTCTTCTTCACTGTGCTGCAGTGAAAGAACAGAGTTCATCTGCTGTCTGTGTGGCTTCCAGAACTCCAAAGACATGTTGCTTTACCTCTTTTTGCTTCTATCTCACATTCTAGGTGAGTTTAAGTACAGAGATTCAAGTTTGCTTGAAGCTGCTGCATCAACTCATCATCTCATTCATCTAATGGCTTCATTTTCTCCACTTTTTACAGGAATCATAGATAGTTTCATGTTTGCGGGCAGGGGAGGGTGCTTAGTTACGGTCTGCGCTCCGGAGGAGGCTTTGGACCGCAGTCCGGTAGGCTGCTCTACGGGAGTGAGCTGCCGAATTCAGGACCGTGTCTCCCAGGAAAACTGCGTCTCCAAGCGGAGGAGCGGCTTTGGAACAGCGTGTGACCTGGGGGAGGCGGCTTTTGAATGCGGAAAAGCCGCACCGCACAGTTCTGAGAAACCGTGTAAACAATCATGTGAATTTGTGTTACCAGTCGTGTCCAGAGAAAATAAAGGCTGATGTTATTCCCATATATTTACTTACATTACATTATTTACTTTACAAGATGCAAATTGCAGATTTCAACTACATCCAAAGCTAAATGTTGTTGTTGGGACGTGTTAGCCTAATACTAACCCTTCTTCTGGGTCCATTCTGCCAAGAATAAAGTACTGGCCGCACAAATTTAAAAAAGAAATGAGCACACAGGCACTTAATAATGATCATAACAATAATACAAGCACATTTAGAAAATCGTGTTCTGCTGTTTCCCTGCTGTTTTGATGTTCGAGGACAGCTGTTGCCTCCCTCAACAGCTCGAGCACAGATTTCTCCATGCTGAACTTTCCAGCTTCGAAAAAATTTTCCCAGCCTCCGGGTCCACACTCTTCTATTCTTGCTTTGTTCCTCTTTTTCCAGCACCAAATACACGCTTTAGTGACAGAAGAAGTTTGTCTGTTTCCTCCCTGGAACTGTTGACTGGAAATAAATTATGCAACACTTTTTGAGGGTGGATGTAAAAACAAAAATGGAATTCTCTCTTTGCATTTTAGCTTTACATCACAACATGAATGGTGTTAAAGTAGAAAATGAAAAAGCATTTTGGAGGAGTGATTTCTAATTCTATTTTTGAGTCAATTGATTCTTTTACATTGTGAAAATGAAAAAGCATTTCTGTTAATCCATTTTAATTGTCAAATTAGAAATTCCTAATTGAATTATACACATATAATAGAGAACTTTTTGAAAATGAAATGTCAAATACCACTCTCTTTACCATTTTAATTAGGAGACAGAATGAGAGGTGTTGCAGAAGAAAAAGTAAAAGATGTTTGGCAGATTGATTTTTCATTGTATTTTTGAGCCAATGAAAGCAGCTTTATTGTGAAAATGAAAAAGCATTTCCAGTATTGACTTTTATTTTTACATTTGAGATACATATGTTTCCATAAGCTGCAGTGTCTGCTGTTACCTTTAAATATCAGATGCCACTTGTTGAATAAACCTGTCAGCAGCTTTCACACATTTTTGCAAAAGAATTCTTCAATTGTACTTTTTCCATCTTCATAATCCTGTAAGTTATAACGAAGCCTTTCTTTTGCTACAGTCGACAGATTTTTTTCTTGATTGTAACCATGAACAGAATCAAAAACTAACATGTGAGACAGAAGATTTAAGGGAACAGCAAAACTAAGACTAGAAAGAAAAGCAACTTCAACGGTTTCTGTTAACAGTCTCACAATCATGACTTCGTTTAGCAAGACCTAGAGAGATGTATTATGACAATGTTTTGCTATTATACATTTTCAACAGAATGTAACAATCAGCTGGTATGTCACTCTTCACAGGGTGAAACGGGTGCCAAGCTATCAACCAGGAAAGCTGATGATCAACTGCCTGTGCTGGAGGCTGTCCGTGTCCTATCCACTGCATGTCTGCAACAGTCTCAGTGAGGAGGAGTCAGAAAGAGAAGCTGACAACATTTCCTTTTGTACATGTATAGTTCATTGTATAGTTCAACACTCAGAACATTGAACATTGCACATGGGTCATCACAATCATGGTGCAGCAAAATGAAACAAACATAACAGGAAGAATGAACTAAGGTGGAACAACAAAACTGCCATATGAAAAGAAACGTGGGCAAATAGAAACACTCATTCTCAGCCCTATTTTGACCAGGGGCCATGTCCCACAATCCCCTGCTGCCAGCAGACCCAACATGCACGTGACAGCCACTACAATATCTTTAATCTCAAACTTTATTTTTTTTATTTTTAAAACATGAAAAATACTTTATTTTAAAACAGCTTTCTATATGTGTAGACATAAAGTAATTAAAATGACTGTTCTGAACTTGGCCCTGTGACAGACTGGTGAACTGTCCAGGTTGTCCCCTGTCTTCGCCCATGAGTAGCCGGGATAGGATCTGGAAGCTCTGTGACCCCGAAAGGGACAAAACCAGTTTAGAAAATGAATGAATGTTCTGACCTTGTTTTTCCTCTTCTAGACACCAATTCTTTATTCTCCCCCAGTGAAGTGGGCGGGGCTCTCGTTTTGCTCTGTGTTCAACATTCAGTCAATAAGAAGTGGTGCTGTGAAGAGAACAATTGTCAGAGTGAATGTTGAACATCAGCTAGTTTCTCCTGTTGATTGAAACCTTGTTGTACAGATGGAACATTGGCTGTGGATTCTTCTTGCTGCTCTTTTCTTTGGTAAGACACAAAGATCAACATGTTCCCTCTTCAAACACTTCAACACATTACTGAGCTGTACATTAAGAGCTGTTAAAGCTGCTGATTGTTGTCCTTTCATCAATCATCTTGATTGATTCACCTCTTCCTCTGCATGTTCTGGTCTTCCTCAGAGTGTAAAGGAGAAGACAAAGTGATCCAACCAGGAGGAGAAGTCATTGCTGCTGAAGGAGACTCTCTCACACTCAACTGTACCTTTGAGACCATTGCTACATTCCCAAGATTATTCTGGTACAAACAAGAAGTGAACAGTTACCCAAAGTACATGTTGAAACGTTTTTCATCAACAGGAGAAAATTCTCCAGAGTTCAAGAAAGACAGATTTGATGCTGAACTCAAAGACAAATCCGTTCCTCTGAAGATCCAGAAGCTTCATGTGTCTGACTCTGCTGTGTACAACTGTGCTCTGAAGCCCACAGTGACAGGAAACAACCAAAGTCTGTACAAAAACCTGCAGAGCAAAGACAACATCATCTAGAGCAGTGTTTTTCAACCAGTGTGCCGCGGCACACTAGTGTGCCGTGGGAGATGGTCAAGTGTGCCGTGGGAAATTGCCCTCATTAACTGATCTAAAAACATTTTCCATCTCCAGGATATCAGCTCTGTGTTCATCCAAACAAACCCTGATAAAACACAGAGTAGTTAGGAATATGAACGATCATAAAATACCTTTTTCTTTGTGTTTATTTGATTCTATTAAATACATTTTGATCAGAATGACGGTCCCGCCATTTAGCCGTAGCGTCAGCTGCTTTAGGGAAAGTCCTGCCCCAATCATTCTTGGAGATTTAACCACATGTCATCTGTCTGACCAATCAGAAGTGGTTAAAATATTCACTTCCTTGTTCCGATTTCATAAAAGTCTCTCAGTTTTAACAAAAATACCAGCTAAAGCTTGTCTTTAGCGTAGTAGCTTTTCACAGAATCTGGTATCAGACCTTGAAAAAAGCGAACAAAACCATGAAGCTCAGAGATCCGAGTCTATCTGCGGTCCGTGGATTTTTGCAATGCATGTCCCATGATGCATTGGGTTAAAGTGACAGGCGTCTCAGCCCACAACGAGTCTTCCTTTGACGTCTTGAAACCACAACAAATACACATCAAACAGTTTTTAAATCTTTTAACTTAACTTTTATTACATCTTTTAGAAAAAACTGCTGCAGCTTCCAGCATTTTCTGCCACAATGATCACAAAAATGCACGTTAGATTGTGGATGGGGCTGTAGATCATACAGACTGAGTTTCTCCTTTTTTTAAAATTTTTTTTAATTTTTTTTTATGCTGGTGTGCCGCAGGATTTTTGTCAAGGTTAAAGTGTGCCGTGGCTCAAAAAAGGTTGAAAAACACTGATCTAGAGGGCGCTCAAAAGCTGACTATCATTACCATTAAAATGTAAACTAATGTTCCTGATGTGCTGTCCAAAGGTTTTAAGTTCACACACACATGCACACATACACCCTTACGAACACACGCACACACATTATACAAGGAAGGTGGGTCCAAGGTCCATCTGTCCCCTACCCCATCCCTGGTGGGGGGTACTGGGCCCTTGGCAGCGGCGGCCGTGTCCCCTGGGTGCCGGTTTCCTGGGCCCGGTGGGGCTCTCTCCGCGCAGGGAGGGGGTTCACATTACACCTGAGCCGGGGGTGTCCATTTCCCTGTGGGGTGGGTTCGGGTTTTTGCCCCTGGGCGCTGGGCCCCCGCCCACATTCCAACTGTGGCCGAGCCTGGTCGGGCCATGTTAACAACACCCCTTGTGGGCCCCTCTTTTCTCCGGGGTGCCCCCCTCCTGGGCGGGGCCGGCTGTCCCCTGCCTTGCTCCTTCCTGGACCAACCGTAGGCCGGGTGGGTGGCTGCCTGGAGCGCAGAGCGGGTCTCCCTTGGGGGGTCCTGGCTCGTACCTGGGGTTGGGGCGGGGGGATACCCAGAACTCCTGGGTGGTGGCGGGGTGCTCGTCTGGGGCTGTGGGCGCTCCTCTCGGGTGGGGCCCTGCGTTGGGCCCTCCCGGCGCGGCGGGGGGGCTGCTCCCCTGGTTGGGCTGGGGCGGCGCTCTCTTCCCCCCGTGCCTCCCTGCTCTCTGGCTCTGGGGGCCTCGTGGTGGTCCTGCTGGCCCTGTAAGTTATAACGAAGCCTTTCTTTTGCTACAGTCGACAGATTTTTTTCTTGATTGTAACCATGAACAGAATCAAAAACTAACATGTGAGACAGAAGATTTAAGGGAACAGCAAAACTAAGACTAGAAAGAAAAGCAACTTCAACGGTTTCTGTTAACAGTCTCACAATCATGACTTCGTTTAGCAAGACCTAGAGAGATGTATTTTGACAATGTTTTGCTATTATACATTTTCAACAGAATGTAACAATCAGCTGGTATGTCACTCTTCACAGGGTGAAACGGGTGCCAAGCTATCAACCAGGAAAGCTGATGATCAACTGCCTGTGCTGGAGGCTGTCCGTGTCCTATCCACTGCATGTCTGCAACAGTCTCAGTGAGGAGGAGTCAGAAAGAGAAGCTGACAACATTTCCTTTTGTACATGTATAGTTCATTGTATAGTTCAACACTCAGAACATTGAACATTGCACATGGGTCATCACAATCATGGTGCAGCAAAATGAAACAAACATAACAGGAAGAATGAACTAAGGTGGAACAACAAAACTGCCATATGAAAAGAAACGTGGGCAAATAGAAACACTCATTCTCAGCCCTATTTTGACCAGGGGCCATGTCCCACAATCCCCTGCTGCCAGCAGACCCAACATGCACGTGACAGCCACTACAATATCTTTAATCTCAAACTTTATTTTTTTTATTTTTAAAACATGAAAAATACTTTATTTTAAAACAGCTTTCTATATGTGTAGACATAAAGTAATTAAAATGACTGTTCTGAACTTGGCCCTGTGACAGACTGGTGAACTGTCCAGGTTGTCCCCTGTCTTCGCCCATGAGTAGCCGGGATAGGATCTGGAAGCTCTGTGACCCCGAAAGGGACAAAACCAGTTTAGAAAATGAATGAATGTTCTGACCTTGTTTTTCCTCTTCTAGACACCAATTCTTTATTCTCCCCCAGTGAAGTGGGCGGGGCTCTCGTTTTGCTCTGTGTTCAACATTCAGTCAATAAGAAGTGGTGCTGTGAAGAGAACAATTGTCAGAGTGAATGTTGAACATCAGCTAGTTTCTCCTGTTGATTGAAACCTTGTTGTACAGATGGAACATTGGCTGTGGATTCTTCTTGCTGCTCTTTTCTTTGGTAAGACACAAAGATCAACATGTTCCCTCTTCAAACACTTCAACACATTACTGAGCTGTACATTAAGAGCTGTTAAAGCTGCTGATTGTTGTCCTTTCATCAATCATCTTGATTGATTCACCTCTTCCTCTGCATGTTCTGGTCTTCCTCAGAGTGTAAAGGAGAAGACAAAGTGATCCAACCAGGAGGAGAAGTCATTGCTGCTGAAGGAGACTCTCTCACACTCAACTGTACCTTTGAGACCATTGCTACATTCCCAAGATTATTCTGGTACAAACAAGAAGTGAACAGTTACCCAAAGTACATGTTGAAACGTTTTTCATCAACAGGAGAAAATTCTCCAGAGTTCAAGAAAGACAGATTTGATGCTGAACTCAAAGACAAATCCGTTCCTCTGAAGATCCAGAAGCTTCATGTGTCTGACTCTGCTGTGTACAACTGTGCTCTGAAGCCCACAGTGACAGGAAACAACCAAAGTCTGTACAAAAACCTGCAGAGCAAAGACAACATCATCTAGAGCAGTGTTTTTCAACCAGTGTGCCGCGGCACACTAGTGTGCCGTGGGAGATGGTCAAGTGTGCCGTGGGAAATTGCCCTCATTAACTGATCTAAAAACATTTTCCATCTCCAGGATATCAGCTCTGTGTTCATCCAAACAAACCCTGATAAAACACAGAGTAGTTAGGAATATGAACGATCATAAAATACCTTTTTCTTTGTGTTTATTTGATTCTATTAAATACATTTTGATCAGAATGACGGTCCCGCCATTTAGCCGTAGCGTCAGCTGCTTTAGGGAAAGTCCTGCCCCTTTAACTGTCTCCACCAATCATTCTTGGAGATTTAACCACATGTCATCTGTCTGACCAATCAGAAGTGGTTAAAATATTCACTTCCTTGTTCCGATTTCATAAAAGTCTCTCAGTTTTAACAAAAATACCAGCTAAAGCTTGTCTTTAGCGGTGTAGCTTTTCACAGAATCTGGTATCAGACCTTGAAAAAAGCGAACAAAACCATGAAGCTCAGAGATCCGAGTCTATCTGCGGTCCGTGGATTTTTGCAATGCATGTCCCATGATGCATTGGGTTAAAGTGACAGGCGTCTCAGCCCACAACGAGTCTTCCTTTGACGTCTTGAAACCACAACAAATACACATCAAACAGTTTTTAAATCTTTTAACTTAACTTTTATTACATCTTTTAGAAAAAACTGCTGCAGCTTCCAGCATTTTCTGCCACAATGATCACAAAAATGCACGTTAGATTGTGGATGGGGCTGTAGATCATACAGACTGAGTTTCTCCTTTTTTTAAAATTTTTTTTAATTTTTTTTTATGCTGGTGTGCCGCAGGATTTTTGTCAAGGTTAAAGTGTGCCGTGGCTCAAAAAAGGTTGAAAAACACTGATCTAGAGGGCGCTCAAAAGCTGACTATCATTACCATTAAAATGTAAACTAATGTTCCTGATGTGCTGTCCAAAGGTTTTAAGTTCACACACACATGCACACATACACCCTTACGAACACACGCACACACATTATACAAGGAAGGTGGGTCCAAGGTCCATCTGTCCCCTACCCCATCCCTGGTGGGGGGTACTGGGCCCTTGGCAGCGGCGGCCGTGTCCCCTGGGTGCCGGTTTCCTGGGCCCGGTGGGGCTCTCTCCGCGCAGGGAGGGGGTTCACATTACACCTGAGCCGGGGGTGTCCATTTCCCTGTGGGGTGGGTTCGGGTTTTTGCCCCTGGGCGCTGGGCCCCCGCCCACATTCCAACTGTGGCCGAGCCTGGTCGGGCCATGTTAACAACACCCCTTGTGGGCCCCTCTTTTCTCCGGGGTGCCCCCCTCCTGGGCGGGGCCGGCTGTCCCCTGCCTTGCTCCTTCCTGGACCAACCGTAGGCCGGGTGGGTGGCTGCCTGGAGCGCAGAGCGGGTCTCCCTTGGGGGGTCCTGGCTCGTACCTGGGGTTGGGGCGGGGGGATACCCAGAACTCCTGGGTGGTGGCGGGGTGCTCGTCTGGGGCTGTGGGCGCTCCTCTCGGGTGGGGCCCTGCGTTGGGCCCTCCCGGCGCGGCGGGGGGGCTGCTCCCCTGGTTGGGCTGGGGCGGCGCTCTCTTCCCCCCGTGCCTCCCTGCTCTCTGGCTCTGGGGGCCTCGTGGTGGTCCTGCTGGCCCTGGCCTGGGTGGCGGATGTGATCGCCCGGGGGGTGGTTGTTCTCTGCCTGCTGCCGAGTGGCATTGGGGGTTCTGGCTGCCGCTGCTGCTGCGGCGGGGGTCTTGGTGTGGGGATGGCTGGTCACTCTCCCTCCTTCTTTTCACATTCCACCATTCATTTAGAAGAACATAAACATGACGTGTGCAGCTCAGCCAAAACTTGTTCTGCTTCTTGCACCTTTTGTAGCTGCTCCTATGAAAACAGTCCTGGCCGATCACCATGTACCTGTGGCGATGTCACTGTTGCAGCGACAGTTACCACTGTTCCCTGACTCTGCTCCTCCTGTCGCCTCCAGTATCTGCACTCCTTAATGAGACAGAAGTTGTACTCCTGACCCTCTGGCTGACAGAAGTTTGGCAGCCAGGTGAGAGAGGCATGGCCGGTCCTGAGTGTGAACGGGTGTCGAGCAGGTAAGTCCAAAAATGCTTCACTGCCAAAACCCCCGCTAGTAGGTCTCATCTGGTGACGCAACAGTTCTGCTCTGGTTTCTGGAGACAACAGCTGTAAAAATCCACCACTCTCTCCCCACCTTCTCCAGGCTGGGCCAGCACAGCACCAACTCCCACGCCACTGGCATCAGTGTCTAAAACAAAAGGCTGTTCAGGATCAGGATATGTCAAAACAGGGGCTCTTGTCAGTGCAGCTTTGAGGCGTTGAAATGCCTCAGTGCCGCCTCTTTTCCAGTCAAACTGCTGACCTTTGCGGGTGAGTTGGTGAAGGGGCGCAGCCATAGTAGCAAAGTCTCTATGAACTTGCGTTAATAAGAGTCCAGGCCCAGGAAACTCTGCAACTTATTGATGTTGGCTAGCTGTGGCCATTCTGTCACTGCTATTACCTTCACTGGGTCAGTTCTTACACCCTTACTACTGACCACAATTTCCCAAAAAGAGTGTTTCTCTGGCCATAAAACAAACCTTTCCGGGTTAAGGCGCAACCCTGCTCCTCAAATGGCTGTGAAGATGCCCCTCAAATTATCCACCGCGGTGACAAAGTCCTGAGCATGCACCAACAAATCGTCCAAATACAGCACACAGCAACTGTGGGGGATATTCCATAATACCCGCTCCATGAGCTGCTCAAATATGGCAGGGGAAAATATTCTTTCCTCATCACCGCGTTCAGGCTTCTGTAATCCACACAGGGGCGCCATCCTTTGTCTTTTTATCAGACCATGACTACAGGTGCAGTCCATGGGCTGTCCGATGGCTTAATAATCCTGTTAGCTGCCATACTGTGAATGGAATCCTCCGTTTAGCCAAAGGCAGTCTATGTGGCCACAAGTGAATTGGAGCTGCTTCTCCAGTGGTCATATGGTGCTGTATCAGTAGTCCTGGTAACAGTCCTCATCGCATTTCATGCTCTGTCTGTCCTGTGTCCAGTGACTATAAAAATTTTGAGATCAGAATAACTTTAACACTTTTTTATATTAATGATCAAACCATTAACTTACCACTTTAAAGTGTTTACTTAAATTTAAAGGTCTAATTGTCTCCCACTCTGAGTTTCGCATCACAGTCCACCTTTGATTTCAGAAAATCTCTGGGTTCGGCCACAATGCATCTTGGGATATGTACTGCATAGAAGGATACACCAGACCAATCCTTGAAATCGGGGAAAAGAAGGCGATATTGGTTGGCTGTATTTGAAGTAGTTGTTGAATTTTGACAGCACTTGTCGCTGCGCTGTGACAGTCTACAAATGCAGCCCAGGTAGACACACAGCATCTAAATTTTTGCATTTTGCATCTAAATGATCACATTCTGCAAAATAATCATAGAATTTTCTTTTTGACAACATGCGATTTTAAGGCTTCTGCAGTGATGTGTCGGTTTACAAACAATTGACATATTTATACACATACACACTCACCTAGTGACAAATTGTTAGAGACTCCAATGATCCCATGACACATGTATTTTGACTGTGGGAGGAAGAAACCAACGAATGCACAGGAACATGGAAAATCCACACAGAAAGCACAGAAAGGTCCTAGCTGAGATTCAAACCAGGGCATTTTTGCTTTGAGAAGAGAGTCAACAACTGTGCAACCAAACAACCCCACAAAAAACCCTACAATAAACCTCATGTGAGGTTAAACAAAACAATCCTGCTCTGTGAATTAATAACTGCTGCTAAATGCATTGAAAAGTCAACCTGTAACCACTCGCAGCAAAGGACAGACAACTCCTCAACTGGGCTGAGCTTGTGTTGGCCCCACCAGTTACATATTCAGTGATAAATTATATTGATAAATAAACTATTATAAACAAAACTCAACATGGATTTAGAAAAAAACAGAAGAACAACAATGGCTGTCACTGATCTGGTGGGCGCGAAGGATGGTCAAAGGGCAGGGATGCCCATTTTAGTTTAGTCTCTTTAGTTAAGTTTAGCAATCAGCTTTGAATTCTAAGACTTAATGTTCGTTATGATTCATGTTTGTTACACAATCACCATTGAGATGACTATTGTTGTAAAAATTGGGCTATATGAATAAAAAGGAAATGAATTGAATCTCTGTTTATTATGAAATCATGGATTTTCTAGACAAAAAGAAAAAGGCAATAAGAATTTGTGCTCACCTAAAAATATCTCAACACTTTCATTCATGGCTTCCTATCTGACAGACTGTTCATAAACATTAAAAAAGGAGCTTCTTTCAGCTGTGTGACCTGTGACTCTGCTACTGTTCCATATGAAGATAAATGATTGTCACATTTAGGGAAGCAGACATGAGAACAACGAACGTTTTAAACTTTCCATCAACGAAGAACATCCAACCTTTAAGCAGACTGTTAACCAGGAGGAAGAGGAGCAGAGAGAAGAGGAAGAACAGATGAAAGAGCAGATGGAGAGATTGAGGGAGGAGCTGAGCTGTTAGTGAACTATAGAAGAGACACAATCTTCCACTTTCAACACAGTTCAACACACAAAAGCCAAACATCAGCTTCATCCAACATGCTGTCTGTGCAGACATCTGTGTTCACTCTGCTGCTTCTAGTCATTGGAACAGGTTGATGGGATTCTTTCAAAGATCCATTTCAGCATTTGATGTTTGTCCATCACTGATCTGACTTCTCTCTTCCTTTAGATGTCAGCTGTGAAGAACTCACTGCAGTCAAGAAGGAAGAGTCCACTTTGGAAGGAACTTCTGTCACTCTGTCCTACAAATATAAAAATGCTGCAACAGGAAGCGATTCTTTCTTCTGGTATCGACAATTTCCTGGAAAACCTCCAGAGTTCTTGATCTCTCACACTGGAACAAGCCTGAAGTTGCTGAATCCAGTTCCTGGATTTTCCTTCAAAGTGAGTGATGACCAAAGACAAATGGATCTGCAGATCTCCTCTGCTGCAGTGACAGACTCTGCTGGGTACTACTGTGCTGTGAGGCCCACAGTGACAGGAAACAACAAAACTCTGTACAAAAACCTCCAACAACACAATACTACACAACATCCACTAGAGGGCATCACACACTGTAAGAGCACTGATTGTTGAGTCATTCTACCGAAGACAAAGACAACAGAGAAATGAAACAGTAAAGATCAGAGACAGAGCTGCTGTGGAAGAACTAAAATCTGATTGGTTGAGCTGAACTAAAAAAGGGCTCATTGGCCCCGCCCACTAAACTTCACATCATCCAGTGACATTATTTCTCCCTCATTGTGCTGCAGTGGAAGAACAGAGTTCATCTGCTGTCTGTGTGGCTTCCAGAACTCCAAAGACATGTTGCTTTACCTCTTTTTGCTTCTATCTCACATTCTAGGTGAGTTTAAGAACAGAGATTCAAGTTTGCTTGAAGCTGCTGCATCAACTCATCATCTCATTCATCTAATGGCTTCATTTTCTCCACTTTTTCCAGGACTCACAGATGGAGACTCAATCTCTCCTGAACAAGATCAACTTACAGCAACTGAAGGAAAATCTGTTACAATGAAATGTAGCTATGAGACTGCTGAAAATTATATCAATCTTTACTGGTACAAACATGATTCTGACCTTCAGGCTCCTCAGTTTATTCTCTGGAAAGGAGCAAAAGGCTACAGCAAATATGAAAATATTCCAGATAAACAATATGAATCCATAACAACAGACACATCAACTGAATTGTCTATCAGAGAGTTAACCCTGGCAGATACAGCTCTCTACTACTGTGTCCTAGAGAGAGCACAGTGATCCAAAGTGTAGTAGAGGCTGTACAAAAACCTGAAGACAGATATGGGACTACTCTTCAAAGAGGAGGGAAGTGGTTTTCAAAGCACAGCTTCATATCAGATGGATTCTGTTCATTCCTGTTTGATCAGAGTCTCTGTGGTTACAGCTGCTAATGAAACACTGTGGGAGGATTCACATGAGCAGATGATCCACATCAACCAATAAACATCTACATGAAGGTTCAAACACTCACAGTTTATTATCAGAGGTGTGTGGGAACTTAGTTATTGTTCTGATGATAAAGAAAAACCAGATGAGACTTGGAATGGCCTTAAAGAACCTATAACGTGCTATTTTAAGCCTTTCAGAGTAAACTATATGCATATATATAATAATATATTTACTCTAGACAACATTTTTTAAGTAATTTTCCCACCAGAAAATAAGATGCCTCGATCTTTGCTGCACCGCCTTTTGCTTTTTGTGGGTGCCACTCACGTCATGACATCAACCTGGGCCGGCTTTGGCAGTGTGTCTGCATTTTGCCCATGAAAGCAAACATTTGAACTTTTGCAAACATGGATGTGCATATTGTGGGACCTTACACTCTTGACCAGAGCCCAATCTGGAATTTTAGTCCCTGAGGTACCAAAGTGACCCTGAAGACGTATGTTTGTAATCAAGAAATTGCTCAGAAGTTGATTTATACTAGACGACACATGGAGAAGATGACGCTTCTGTGTTTACGCATAGCAAAAAATGTCAATTCAAGTGGTATCCTTTATTAACATGTATGTTACAATATAAAACCATCTATGTGAGTGTGTGAAAATGTTGTGTTAGCTAGTGCAATATACGTTTATACTGCGTAATTATAGTTAGCTGTATGATTTACTCTTCCTCCAGTTTGATTGTCAGGAATAAAATCTCAACACTGATGTTTAGTCGCTAAACAAACAACATTGATAAAGGCAGTGACGTGCGGTGAGGTTAATGGCTGGTGAGGCACTGACGTCATCAGTCAGATTTACAAACCATACTGCACATGTGTCAAACTCAAGGCCCCCCATGTCATTTCATGTGGCCCGCAAGAGCACAAAAGTTTTTAATTTCTTAGAATAAAAAATAAAAATTGGTGTGTATTTATTCATATCTTGGGGGAAAAAGACTTGAAATATCGGATTTGGCAACTATACATTGGGATTTAAACACTGTCCATATAACCTAACCTGATAGAATCAAATGTAAAAGGATTTATGCTAGAGGAACAAGCAAACATTGTTTTCTATGCAACTGTAATTGTCACTTAAAAAATTTATAGTAAATAAATAATGAATTAGTTAATATTAAGGAGTAATTACATTTATTTGTCATTACATTTAGTTACATGTGTAAGTTATATCTGGCCCTTTGAGGACAGCCACAATGCTGATGTGGCCCTCAGTGAAAATGAGTTTGACACCCCTGCCATACTGAGTAACTTATTCACCTTTTGATTGACAACAGTTAACGTGTTTTGTTTAATATGTCATTTCAACATGTTTTTTTCCATGTACAAACTGCAGCATAGAAAAAGCACAAACCTTATTATCATCTTACCTTTACTTGTAAATATAGTCCATCCGCCGCTCCTTCTGAAGAAAATGACTTGCCGCTTGTTATCACTTATTCTATTATTTTTTAGTGTCATAATCTCAGGGCTCACCGGCGCCCCCTAACATGAGGCACGAGAACTGCTGGCCTCACCCAGCGGCTTTTTTGCCGGCGTTCAGCACAAGAAACACGTCCCTCACATACAGTTATTTATAAAAACAAACACTGTACATCATATACATCTGCTAAATTATGTAAACTCAGCTCATACAGTACAAGTGATTGAACCGACATACAGAGAGACAGCAGTACCGTCTGACTGCATAGGTATTGCGCAATCCAAGGTGAGGCTCAGCGGGCTGGTGCCTCATCCCACGTCACTTCTTAGTATCTGAATGGCAAATGCGGAAATTCAGCGATTTTGAAAAGAAAAAACACCCAAAAATGGTACATTTAAATGGAAAATGACTGCAAAGCACAAATTACTGATTAAATATAATAAATGAATTTATTTTTTCTCTTTTCTTCCCATTATGACAGGTGAGGCACAGCCTCACCTGCCTCCCCTGACTGCACGTCACTGGATAAAGGCCAAGGTTAACTCGGCAGTAATCTGTGATATGGAGATCACAGACAAAAAGTTGCTGGCTGGTCTGTCACATGCTCCCGAAGATAAACCTCAATAGTTTCTGACGAGTAGGCTCCTCTTGAGAAGGCTGAACCAACTCCTAAATATCTCGCAGCCTAAAACACAATTTTGCCACTTAGGAGACAACCTGGTAAATTCAACCATTGCTACGGGGGGTATTCCAAAAAGGAGGTTATGCTAGCTCCCACGGTAAGTTTGAGGCTAAGGAAGTGGAAAACCTCAGCTTTGGGGTCCAAAAATGGAGGTATGTTTCAGGGTATGTCAAGTTGCACAGCAACTCATGCTCTGAACATAACCTGGGTGGTATTCCAGGAAGCATGTTTAAACTAGCCTGACTTTAACCCTGAACTCTGGCTGAAATCTGCCTGAACTTGCTTACTCTGGGTATGTCGGTTCCAAAAGACCAGATGTGAGTTAGCGTAATTACGGTTGACATGGTAACCCTGGGTTAATGCACGTGCACCTCAAGTACATAAAGACATTCTCAATGGATCACCGATTTCCGGAGTCATTATGGAAACGTGTGGAGAAAAAAACTAGTGCTACACTTCGGTGAGACGGAGTCTGAGATTTTAATGACGGCGCTTGCAGATTATACGCCCAATAAAAAAGTAACACGGCTGCAGCAGTAAAAGAAAGAGTTTCTGCTTGGAGAAAAAGAACAGACAAAGTAAACGCACAAGTTTCTATTTTCCTTGTGACGAATATATAAAGTATATAAATTATCCAACTTTGCTAACTTAAATGAATTAGTTCTATTGGTAACACGTAATTGAATTAAATGTATTCAACCTAATTTCTTACGTCCATAAAACTAAATTAGTGTTTATGCAACTCAAATTTACATACACTGATCAAAAATATAAATGCAACACTTTTGTTAGTGCTCCCATTTTTTATGGTATGAAGTCAAAGATGTTTAACATTTTCCACATATACAAAATAACCAGTTCTCTAAAATATTGTTCACAAATGTGTCTAAATATGTGATAGTGAGCACTTCTCCTTTGCCAAGACAATCCATCCCACCTCACAGGTGTGCCATATCAAGATGCTGATTAGACAGCATGATTATTGCACAGGTGTGCCTTAGACTGGACACAAAAAAAGGACACTCTGAAATCATCAGTTGTATCACACAGCACAATACCACAGATGTCACATGTTTTGAGGGAGCGTGCAATTGGCATGCTGATAGCAGGAATGTCCACCAGAGCTGTTGCTAGGGAATTGAATGTCCATTTAAGGCGCCTCCAAAAGCGTTTCAGAGAATTTGGCAGCACAACCAACCGGCCTCACAACCGCAGACCACGTGTAACCACACCAGCCCAAGACCTCCACATCCAGCATGACCACCTCCAAGATCGTCTGAGACCAGCCACTCGGACAGCTGCTGAAACAATCGGTTTGCATGACCACAGAATTTCTGCATAAACTGTCAGAAACCGTCTTAGGGAAGCTCATCTGCATGCTCGTCATCCTCATCGAGGTCTCGACCTCACTCCAGTTCGTCGTCATAACCGACTTGAGTGGGCAAATGCTCACATGCGATGGCGTCTGGCACGTTGGAGAGGTGTTCTCTTCACGGATGAATCCCGGTTTACACTGTTCAGGGCAGATAGCAGACAGCGTGTGTGGCGTCGTGTGGGTGAGCGGTTTTCTGATGTCAATGTTGTGGATCGAGTAGCCCATGGTGGTGGTGGGGTTATGGTATGGGCAGGCATATCTTATGGGCGAAGAACACAGATGCATTTCATTGATGGCATTTTGAATGCACAGAGATACCGTGACGAGATCCTGGGGCCCATTGTTGTGCCGTACATCGAACAACATCACCTCATGTTGCAGCATGATAATGCACGGCCCCATGTTGCAAGGATCTGTACACAATTCTTGGAAGCTGAAAACATCCCAGTTCTTGCATGGCCAGCATACTCACCGGACATGTCACCCATTGAGCATGTTTGGGATGCTCTGGATCGACGTATACGACAGCGTGTTCCAGTTCCTGCCAATATCCAGCAACTTCGCACAAGTGGAGTGAAGAGTGGACCAACATTCCACAGGCCACAATAGACAACCTGATCAACTCTATGCGAAGGAGATGTGTCGCACTTCATGAGGCAAATGGTGGTCACACCAGATACTGACTGGTTGTCTGAGTACCCTGACCCCCTCAATAAAACAAAACTGAAGATTTCAGAGTGGCCTTTTCTTGTGGCCAGTCTAAGGCACACCTGTGCAATAATCATGCTGTCTAATCAGCATCTTGATATGGCACACCTGTGAGGTTGGATGGATTGTCTTGGCAAAGGAGAAGTGCTCACTATCACAGATTTAGACAGATTTGTGAACAATATTTCAGAGAACTGATTATTTTGTGTATGTGGAAAATGTTTCACAACTTTGAGTTCATACCATAAAAAATGGGAGCCATAACAAAAGTGTTGCATTTATATTTTTGGTCATTCTATTTATCTAACTAAATATCATATTACTCCAATTAAATTAAATCTTTTTCCATCTTGCGGTGCCGATCTAACAGCAGCACCAAAGTTATACCTACTTAATTGAATTAATTTGAATGAAAGTAAAATAACTGTCTGATAACTACGTGTTTTTTTAAGCTGACTGAACTCAAAAATATGATTTATCATAACTAAAGCAAATAATTAAGTAAGATCAACAATGTAAAAAAGTTTATCTTACCAACATCCATACGCTGTCTTATCACCCTCTCATGGTGGAAAAAGTATTATCTGAACTTCTTCATCCACTAAATCACCTTCAAATGGACACGCCATGCTGCTTCACCTCTCTGAAAACAACCTAACCTTCAACTAAACCTGCTCCAGACCAGGTTATGTTCAGAGCATGAGTTGCTATGGCAACTGACATACCCTTAAACATACCTCCATTTTTGAAACCGAATGCTGAGGTTATCAACTTCCTTAGCCTCTAGCTTACCACGGTAACTCACATAACCTGCTTTCTGAAACCCCCCCAGTTGTGTAGATGCTCTGGGTTATATTAAAAACAAACAGTAAGAGGTAAATATACCATTTGTTTTCCACCAGAGGGCGACACAGTGAAGTAGGCAGGGCTTTTCTGATCTGTGTTCAACATTCAGTCAATAAAAAGTGGTGCTGTGAAGAGAACAATTGTCAGAGTGAATGTTGAACATAAACTAGTTTCTCCTGTTGATTGAAACCTTGTTGTACAGATGGAACATTGGCTGTGGATTCTTCTTGCTGCTCTTTTCTTTGGTAAGACACAAAGATCAACATGTTTCCTCTTCAAACACTTGTAAAGGAGAAGACAAAGTGATCCAACCAGGAGGAGAAGTCATTGCTGCTGAAGGAGACTCTGTCACACTCAACTGTACCTTTGAGACCAGTTACACAGTCCCAACATTGTTCTGGTACAAACAAGAAGAGAACAGTCACCCAAAGTACATGTTGAAACGTTTTTCATCAACAGGAGAAAATTCTCCAGAGTTCAAGAAAGACAGATTTGATGCTGAACTCAAAGACAAATCAGTTCCTCTGAAGATCCAGAAGCTGCATGTGACAGACTCTGCTGTGTACTACTGTGACAGGAAACAGCAAAACTCTGTATAAAAACCTGCAGACAACTCAGTATCCTTAACAACCACCAGGTGACGCTATTATTTAATAAAAAGTAATGTATTCTTCCAAAACTATGCTATGCAGATGACACTCAGATCTTCATTTTAGATCTACATGTCAGTCACAGCAAGTGAATATGGACAATTGGACTCAGTCTGTTTCTGTCTGAATTCTAGATCAGTGAGTGAATCCAGCACAACTTTCACAGACAGACTGAACTCCAATCATGAACTCAAACCAACTTTGCTGTAACAGCCTGTTCTGTGGACTCAGTAAAGGTTCTGTAAATCAACTGCAGTTTATCTAGAACGCTGATTCTGGTTTCTGGACTAAACCAAGAAGAACACATTTTAGTTTATTGGAAAAAATTCTTTAACAAAGTGGACACAAACACAAATCATCTCAGTAATTCACGGAAGTACATCAGAGATCAAGGAACTATATAAAGTAAAGATCTAATAATTAAATTGTACAACAATTTGATAAATATCGTAATTTGTGGTTGTTACAATTCATAGTCGATTTTGGTTGATTTTGAAGTAACTGATTCTCTGACCTAAAATTAATTTGGGAAATCATTAGCCAAAAATTCAACCAGTGTGACTCAGAGATACTGTGCTTCAAGTATGGGCATCTGGCTGTATCTCTTGCTTTCTCATTGTACCCCTTTGAGCCTCTGTCAATTTACTCACCTCCTTCCGGTTGCCTTGATTTTGGCCTCTAACCTTTGCTTCCATGGTGGGTATTGTTTTCTTCCAAGCATCTCAAGGATCACTGCTGCTGAAGTGTAAATCAGTTCATTGGTTTCTGTGATGGTTGTGGTAGGAATTGCCCTCAATGCTTCATTCACAGTTTCCAGTAGACTTTCAGGGGGTACATCACTTAACCGTTGTAGCTGGTGTCGGGGTTGCCAAGTGTTCATTTTAGGTCAGTTCTAGGTCATTTGCTGCCTCGCTCAGCATAACTGTGGTTGTTAGGGCTGTGTACCCAATTTCAGGGTGGGAGTGTAGTATAGCCTCCTCTCTAACCTGTTGTTCTGGCTCTCCCGTGGCATTGTATTGTACGATTCAATATATATATATATATATATATATATATACATATATATATATATATATATATATATATATATATATATATATATATGAAGCGTCTTTGTCACATTAAAGCAACTTTCCTTCACCCGTCATGCTGCCTCATCATCAAACTTTATTGTTTCTGGAAAGAAATAGTGTTTTTTTCCCCCTTTATTTTTTAAAGCACCATTCAGGCTCCTGAACCCTTTAAAACTACTAGAGAAGCTACATTATTTTGAAAATAAACAGCAATTTATTTACTCAATCATACTTTTGGAACCTAATTGGTTAAGGCACATTCATTCCATTTTGTTTGCTTATACTGAAAAATATTTTGATGTGAAAATAAGACCATGTTGACTGTTCCCTTTTCTATATTTTAAGTTACCAAAATAAAAGCACTAGGAATTTGCTTGGGTAAAACAACTTATATATATAAAAATAAAGTTATAGTGCTTAACATTGCGATCATTGAATAAACTGAATTCTAGAATTTGATTACAATGGAAGACGTATTGAAATTCAGGTAAAGTTATTCTTAAAAAAAAAGAAAATGTGTACCGTGTTGCCAGGCTATTGCCAATACACACCCCTATAAGAAACAGATGAAAGTGCAGATGGAGAGATTGAGGGAGGAGCTGAGCTGTTAGTGAACTATAGAAGAGACACAAACTTCCACTTTCAACACAGTTCAACACACAAAAGCCAAACATCAGCTTCATCCAACATGCTGTCTGTGCAGACATCTGTGTTCACTCTGCTGCTTCTAGTCATTGGAACAGGTTGATGGGATTCTTTCAAAGATCCATTTCAGCATTTGATGTTTGTCCATCACTGATCTGACTTCTCTCTTCCTTTAGATGTCAGCTGTGAAGAACTCACTGCAGTCAAGAAGGAAGAGTCCACTTTGGAAGGAACGACTGTCACTCTGTCCTACAAATATAAAAATGCAGCAACAGGAACCGATTATTTCTTCTGGTATCGACAGTTTCCTGGAAAACCTCCAGAGTTCTTGATCTCTCACACTGGAACAAGCCTGAAGATACAGGATCCAGTTCCTGGATTTTCCTTCAAAGTGAGTGACGACCAAAGACAAATGGATCTGCAGATCTCCTCTGCTGCAGTGACAGACTCTGCTGTGTACTACTGTGCTGTGAAGCCCACAGTGACAGGAAACAACAAAACTCTGTACAAAAACCTGCAACAACACAATACTACCCAACAACCACTAGAGGGCGTCACACTCTGTGAAAGCACTGATTGTTGAGTCATTACCAGGGGTGTCAAACTAATTTTCACTGAGGGCCACATCAGCATAGTGTCTGTCTTCAAAGGGCCAGATATAACTTATACATGTAACCAAATGTAATGAAAAATAAACATAACTACTCTTTAATGTTAAATAACTCATTTATTTATTTATTATAACTTTTCAAAGTGACTATTACAGTTGCACAGAAAACATGTGTTTGCTTGTTACTCTAGCATAAATTTGATTTGATTTGAAATGGTTTATTTCAAGCAATCAAATAAGAATAATACAAAAAAATAATACAATCATCAGTTATACATTCATACAACAACGAAATAAATCCTTTTAAATCTAATTCTGTCAGATTAAGCTACATGGACAGTGTTTAAGTCCTAATGTGTAGTTGCCCAATCCGATATTTCAAGTCCAATTCCCCCAAGATATGAATAAATACACACCAATTTTATGTTTATTTTAAGAAATTAAAATTTTTATGCTCTCGCGGGCCACGTAAAATGACATGGCGGGGCACATTTGGCCCGCGGGCCTTGATTTTGACACATGTGCATTAGACTGAGCACAAGGACAGCAGATAAATAAAGCCATAAAGATCAGAGACAGAGTTGCTGTGGAAGAGCTAAACTCTTTGAATTGGTTGAGCTGAACTGAAAAAGAACTCACTGAACTTCACATAATTCAGTGTCATTATTTCTTACTCATTGTGACGTGTTTTCATGGTATGTGTTTGCATTTAATGTGAGTGTTTAACCCTTGTGCTATCCCTAGGGGTCAAGATGACCAGTGACGTCTCATTCCTACAATGACAAAGGTGGATAAAGGTGAAGAGGATTTCATGTAATCCATGGACACCAGTGAAGATCACAAATTATTAAATCAAAAAGGTTCAGTGCATTGTCTTGTGGGGTCTAGATGACCCCACTCCTAATGTTAAAGTACCTAGGATAGCACAAGAGTTATGCACTCTCTTCAGCAGATTTCCTCTAACAGATGATCCTTTCATAAACAGTTAGATGGCTGGATCCAAATGCAGCAGAATTATTAGTTCAGATAAAAGTCCACAAAGTTAAATCAGGGTCAAAATCCAGGCAAGAGTCAGGAGACAGAAGATCAGGTCCAAATATAACACTTGGTAAGGAAGGCAAAGTGGGACAAACAATATTTCACACTGAGCTTCACTTAGTGCCGAGTTTAAGTAGACTGTGGTTGATTTAATAAATGAGAGTCAGGTGTGCAGCTTCCAGAACGTGTGCGCTAGAGGTTTGCTTGAGTTTTAGTGTGTCTAGAACTCTGGGGACGGCTCCTGCCGGTGACCAGAGGAAGAGACAGAGTTCTGATTTCTGACAGATGTTTCACACATCCACTTTAGTGAAGTTCCAAGAGCCAGTTTGAAAAATTCTTTACTTGGTTCTCTGTGTCTCAGTAGTGGGAGTCATCTCAGGTATACTAATGCACTTCATCTCCCAGATGCCCCAGCGCGCAGTTACCAGATGTCGCTCACCTGACATATTTACAATCCCACACATAGGTCTTAAGCAGTGCACCAAGCCTCGCTCAGTGCAAAGTATTATGTGTGCCACTCTGCCTGCATACCGAGCGGCAATTCCTGACCTGACTTCTCATTTTCCTGATCCTCACATGACTCCATCTGGCTGCCGCATTGCCCCTGACCCACGCCTGAATTACCACTATTCTAGCCTGCTCTCTGATGTTGTTATGCCAGCATCCGACCTCTGCCTAACCAACTCTGCTTTAGCTCTGTGAACTCAGCTGTGCTTGACTCCTATCATCCTAAACCTGCTGCACGTAGAATCAACTGTCTTGTTATTTACTGCATGTTTATAACCAGAGAGTTTAGGAAGATTCCTGATCAGATTTCCTCTGAAAGATATTTCACATATCAGCTTTTTGTTCCTGGCTTTGCTCCACAGAAACAAACCACAGCAGGAGGAGGAGGAGCTTCACAGCAGAACATGAAGCTTCATGTTGGAGCTGAAGAGCTGCTGTGTTCTCTCTGTTCTTCATTCAGTACCAGTGAAAAGAATGTTGCTGCTTCTCATCTGGATGATGATGGTCTCCTTTCAAACTGGTAAGTCATCAAAAGATGCAGATGGAAAAGGAGATGATGGACAGGAGAAACATCTGGAGATGTTTGAACTGATTTACTTTGAGATGATAAAAGTCACATTAAAGATTAGAATCCAAATGTCATGATGAAATCTATCTTTGTTGTTTCCAGGATCCTCTGAGGATTTACTGAAACCATTGAAAGATGAACTGATGGCTTTGGAAGGAGACACTGTCACTCTCTCCTGCAAATATTCTGGTTCTGTCTATAATGTTCAGTGGTACCAACAGAAGTTCAGTTCATCTCCACAGTTCATCATGGCAGACTTTTCAGCAAAAACAGAGAAGTTCTCCGTGACACATGACAAACAGAAAAAAGAGTTTCATCTGCAGATCTCCTCTGCTGCAGTGACAGACTCTGCTGTGTACTACTGTGCTCTGCAGCCCACAGTGACAGGAAACAACAAAACTCTGTACAAAAACCTGCAGAGAAAACACAATACAACACAACATCCACTAGACGGCGATGCAGACTATGAAAGCACTTTTTATTGACTCATTGAACAGAAGACAAAGACAACAGAGAAATCAAGTTGAAAAGATCAGAGACAGAGCTGCTGTGGAAGAACTAAACTCTTTGATTGGTTAAAATGAACTGAAAAAGAGCTCATTGGCCCCGGCCACTAAACTTTACATCATCCTGTGACATTATTTCTTCCGCATTGTGCTGCAGTGGAAGAACAGAGTTTATCTGCTGTCTGTGTGGCTTCAAGAACTCCAAAGACATGTTGATTTACCTCTTTTTGCTTCTATCTCACATTCTAGGTGAGTTTAAGAACAGAGATTCAAGTTTGCTTGAAGCTGCTGCATCAACTCATCATCTCATTCATCTAATGGCTTCATTTTCTCCACTTTTTCCAGGACTCACAGCTGGAGACACAATCTCCCCTTTTAGGGATCAACTTACAGGAACTGAAGGAAATTTTTTTCCAGGGGGGCAGTGCCTTAAAAAGGGTTGCATAATTCATTTCCAGTCAACATTTCCAGGGGAGATGATCAGGGCGATGACATCAGTGCTCACGCTTCTTCTGTGATGTTGGCCCCACCGGCAAACGGCTAAAGTTCAGCATAGGGAAATCTGTGCTTGAGCTGATGAGGGAGGATGCAGCTGTCCTCCAACATCAAAACCAGCGAGAAACACACGAGCAAAGCATGTCTCTGAGTGCAGCTGGACTCGTGGCTTTGTGTTTGTGGGTAGGGGAGGGTGCTTTGTTACGGTCTGCACTCTAGGGGAGTGAGCTGCCGGACTCAGGAGAACCGTGTCTCTCAGGAGAACTGCGTCTCCAAGCTGAGGAGTGGCTTTGGAAAAGCGTGTGACCTGGGGGAGGCGGCTTTCGAATGCAGAAAAGCCGCACCGCACAGTTCTGAGAAACCATAAAGTGAGACCTTATGGTCTCGCAGACGACCTTTTGTTGTATGTTTCTGATCCTGTGAACTCATTTCCGGCCATATTGAACATCTTACAGAAGTACAGTGCAGTATCGGGTCATAAACTTAATTTTCACAAGAGTGAACTTTTTCCCATTAATGACCTTGCCAAGACACTTGGGCCCGCAAAGTTGCCATTTCGATGGTCAACTAATGGTTTCCATTACCTTGGCATTCGGATTACGGCCTCCTTATCGTCACTATTTTGTAAAAATTTCACGCCCCTGACTGAACAAACACTTCCCCTCTCGCTGGCTGGTCACGTGAGCCTGGTACAGATGTTTATCCTCCCAAAGTTTCTATATTTATTCCAACACCTCCCAATTCTGCTGAATAAATCATTTTTCGATAGACTGGACAGACTTATTTCAACCTTTCTGTGGGCTGGCAAGCCGCCACACAAGTCGCCAAACAAGTCTGTTTTACAATCCCCAAAAGACAAAGGTGGGCTGGCTCTTCCTGTCTTTAGGTACTATTACTGGGCAGCCAATCTACTGAAACTTTTATTTTGGATGACTGACGAGGATGACTCAATGCCGAGTTGGGTTAAGTTAGAAAAAAGGTCTGCACAAGTTTCTTTGCATTCTGTTTTGTGCTCACAACTTCTGCTTTCGCAATTTTCTAACAATCCAATGGTTTCTAACTCTGTGAAGGCTTGGAGTCAGTTCAGGAAGCAGTTAGGCCTTGGTAGTAGTACTGTCCTGACATCTGTTTTTAAAAATTGTGTATTTGAACCATCTAATACCAACCCGGCATTCAAAATCTGGCACGCAAAAGGAATCAGATCTATAGCTGATCTCTACACAAATGGCATTTTTTCATCACTTGACCAGCTTTCACTCAAATATGACATTCCAAAGAATCATCTTTTTCGTTTCTTTCAGGTTCATAACTTTGTAAAAAAGCTGTTCTCTCACTTTCCAAACCGTCCCCAGAAACACTGTTAGATTCACTTCTCACTGTTGACCCTGTAAGTAAAGGCTGTTTATCAGTTTTATACAAAATCATTTGGCTTTCCACTTCAACATCAACCAACGCAGTTCAGACTGCCTGGGAGGAAAGCCTTAATCTCCAGTTAACAGAACAACTTTGGAATTCTGTGCTGTCCCTCGTCCACCCTTCATCTATTTGTGCTCGCCATAGATTACTCCAGTATAAAGTTGTGTACAGGGTTCATTACACTAATTCTAGACTTGCCAAAATTTATCATTCTATCGACGATGCCTGTGGCAGATGTCGAAAGTCCCCTGCTAACCACGTTCACATGTTTTGGTCGTGTCCTGCGCTGCAACAGTTCTGGCTCTATGTGTTTAATGTGCTATCTGGAGCCTACGCCTGTAACATCACACCTAATCTGATCACCGCAATATTTGGAGTCATTCCTGATGATTCTGTACCAGGTACGATGAAACAGGCTTTGGCTTTTACCACTCTGCTGACCCGTCGTTTGATCTTACTGAGCTGGAAAGATCCCCGTCCCCCTTCCAAAGTCCACTAGCTCCTCGACGTAATTTACAACCTTACACTTGAGAAACTTCGGTTCTCACTCAGAGGCTCAATTAAATCCTTTCAGGTCACCTGGAATCCCTTTCTACAGTTTGTCAGTACCATGGTCTTACCTTCTGATTAAAACTGAACGATATTCATATTCTCTACAAAGTTTTCCTCCTAAGTTAATAATTGTAATCAAATTAGATTATTTTTATTTATTATTTTTAATTTATTTATTTTGGTTTATTATGCTTGTTAGTTGTATTTTTTATGTTTGGCCGAAGAAGGGAGGGGAGGGTATGGGGGGGTGGGATTGGGATGGTAGAAGGGGAGGGTACAAGGGCAGAAGGGTTGTGGGGGAGGGTGACATTCTTTGATTCTCTTTCTCATTCAAAATTGTACATGTTTTTTACTGTAATGTCTGTTAATACAAAGCAGCTTTCACACATTTTTGCAAAAGAATTCTTTAATCGTACTTTTTTCATCTTCATGATCCTGTAAGTATAACAAATCGTTTCTTTTGCGACAGTCAACAGATAATTTTTTACTTGATTGTTACTTTGAACAGAATCAAAAACTAACATGTTTAATGGTGAGACAGAAAATTTGAGGGAACAGCAAAACCAAGACTAGAAAGAAAAACGGTAACACTATATTAAGTTTCCTTAAAAGGCTTTGTTAACACATTAACAAGCATTATAAATGAATTTATAGGGTGTTAGTTAGACAATTATTAGTATAATAAGTCTAATAAGGTTTGTTAAATTACTTAGTTAACACATTTATAAGCATTATTATTAGGATGTTTTTAAGATGCTAATGATGCATTTATTGACATTATAGGTGCCTATGAAATGTGCTTAATAAGCTTAAAAAGATTAAAAAAGCTTAATAAGATTTATTAACAACCTTTGTTAACAAATAAAGAAGTATTATTATTGTTTGGGGTTCTAGTAAGATATTTATTAGCATTATAGATGTCTCACACAGTGTTCATAAGATTTATTAACATCTAAAGTCAGATCATTGTCTTCTAAATCCTATTACTAAATTGCTTAGGAGCTTAACAAATGTATTAATTAACTTTGTTAACAGTTTATTAATTGTTTTGCAGCACCTTAACTAAAGTGAGGACGGTTTTTACCACAAACAACCACAAAGCATAAAGGTAGTAAAAAGAACTTTATAACATTAAAAGAGACTAAACATACACAAATCTTTCTGTAAAAGATATATAATAATTTAATTCAGACAAATAAAAAAAAAACTTATATAGACTGGTGTTGGATGACTCTAGCATCATATCTACTATAATAGTGGTCCCCAACCTTTTTGTCACCCTGGACCGGTACAACGCAAGGCACGTTTACCGCGGACCGGGGGGGGGGGGGGGGGGGGGGGGGGTGGATTGAGGTGCAACGCAAAACAGATTTCACGTGGACCGGGGGTGGTATTTCCTCTTTCGTAATGATAATAATAATAATAATAATAATTTTCCCCTTGTCAAAGCAACTTTCTAAAGAAGTTTGTTTTTTGCTCATTTTGGTTGTTTGGGTTTGATTTTAGTGGGGTTTATCACCTGATGTTTGGTGTCGCGACTTTGACGTGCGTTAAGTGTGACAGATGTAACAAAGTGAATCCGGTCACTTTTCAAAATAAAATGTTTTTGTCGGAAAAAAAAACAATAAAATGGATATTATTTTTTCTTTCTGTGCCTCCCGGTGCAAAAATTTCCCGCGGCCTGGAACCGCTCCGCGGCCCGGTGCCAAGTGTCCGGGCCGCGGGACACGGGCCCGGTGGTTGGGGACCACTGTACTATAAGGATAAAGTATTAGCATATATCCTGAGTGAAACATTCATTGCAAACCCCATCACCAGGAGACAGTTCTCTGGATTTAACGCCAACTGCATCCAACCACTGTTGCCTTGCTTCTAAGTCCACTTAATTCTGTCTGATAAAAGCTAGGAACCGGATAATGATCATGTAATAAAATGGTTACGGCAGGGGTGGGATTATGTAAGTTCGCTTCCTTCCATTCCCTTTCAAGCAATATTTATTAATATGTCTAACTATCCAAAGTTTGATTAGTTATTGTACGAAAGTATAACTGATGATTGTATTATTTTTGTGTATTCTTATTTGATTGCTTGAAAAAAACCATTTCAAACCAAAAAACCAAAACATTGGTGACGAAAAAAGCCCCGCCCATCTTAGATTCTGTACCGGTTAGCGTGTTAGCTTTAGCATGGCTCCTGTAGGTTTATTGCCTTCGGTCTGCCAAAATTGTGCAACTTTCCAGTGGACTTAGAAGCAAGGCAACAGTGGTTGAATGAAGTTGGCATTGAATCCAGAGAATTGTCTCCTGGTGATGGGATTTACAATGAATATATCACTCAGGATAAATGCTAATACTTTATCCTTAGCTATGTTGCTAGAGTCATTCAACACCGGTCCCTATGTTTTGTTTTGTTTTTTAAAAAATTTGTCTGAATTAAATTATTATATATCTTTTACAGAAAGATTTGTGTATGTTTAGTCTGTTTTAATGTTATAAATTTCTTTTTACAGTTTTTATGCTTTGTGGTTGTTTGTGGTATAAACCGTCCTCACTTTAGCTGAGGTGCTGCAAAACAATTAATAAACTGTTAACAAAGTTAATTAATACATTTGTTAAGCTTATAAGCAGTTTAGTAATATGGATTTTGAAGATAATGGTCTGACTTTAAATGTTAATAAATCTTATTAACACTTTTTTGTCTTTCCAAGACATCTATAATGCTAATAAATATCTTACTATTATCTTACACATTAATAAAGCCTATACATTTGTTAATTTAGTTAATAAAACATATTAAGCTTGTTAACACATAGGCTTGTGTGAGACATCTATAATGCTAATAAATATCTTACCAGAACCCCAAACAATAATAATTAATTTGTTAACAAAGGTTGTTAATAAATCTTATTAAGCTCATTAACACTGACACATTTGTTAGGCACCTATAATGTCAATAAATGCATCATTA
The DNA here is from genome assembly GCA_023969325.1 of Oryzias curvinotus. Lineage (NCBI taxonomy): Eukaryota > Metazoa > Chordata > Actinopteri > Beloniformes > Adrianichthyidae > Oryzias > Oryzias curvinotus. The sequence goes on from CM043722.1 coordinate 16,484,200, forward strand.
GCATCTTGAAACATCCTAATAATAATGGTTGTAAATGTGTTAACTAAGTAATTTAATAAACCTCATTAGACTTATTGTAATAATAAATGTCTTACTAACACCCTAAAAATTCTATTATAATGCTTATTAATGCGTTAACAAAGCTTGTTAAGGAATCCTAATATAAAGTGTTACCAGAAAAACGCCTTCAACGGTTTCTGTTCACAGTCTCATAATCATGACTATGTCTAGGGAGACCCAGAGAGATGTTTTTAAAACCATATTTTGCTATTTAACATATTTTTAATCTCAAATTGTATTTTTTTATGGAAAAACACCTTATTTTAAAACAGCTTTCTATATGTGTAGACATAAACTAATTAAAATGACTGTTCTGAACTTGGCCCTGTGACAGACTGGTGAACTGTCCTGGTTGTTCCCTGTCTTCGCCCATGAGGGGCCGGGGTAGGCTCCGGAAGCTCCGTGACCCCGAAAGGGACAAAACCGGTTTAGAAAATGAATGAATGTTCTGACCTTGTTTTTCCTCTTCTGGACACCAATTCTTTATGGTCCACCAGAGGGCGACTTAGTGAAGTGGGCGGGGCTCTCCTTCTGCTCTGTGTTCAGCATTCAGTCAATAAGAAATGGTGCTGTGAAGAGAACAATTGTCAGAGTGAATGTTGAACATCAGCTAGTTTCTCCTGTTGATTGAAACCTTGTTGTACAGATGGAACATTGGCTGTGGATTCTTCTTGCTGCTCTTTTCTTTGGTAAGACACAAAGATCAACATGTTTCCTCTTCAAACACTTCAACACATTACTGAGCTGTACATTAAGAGCTGTTAAAGCTGCTGATTGTTGTCCTTTAATCAATCGTCTTTATTGATTCATCTCTTCCTCGGCATGTTCTGTTCTTCCTCAGAGTGTAAAGGAGAAGACAAAGTGATCCAACCAGGAGGAGAAGTCATTGCTGCTGAAGGAGACTCTCTCACACTCAACTGTACCTTTGAGACCAGTAGCACAACATTACCAACATTGTTCTGGTACAAACAAGAAGTGAACAGTTACCCAAAGTACATGTTGAAACGTTTTTCATCAACAAAAGAAAATGCTCCAGAGTTCAAAGAAGACAGATTTGATGCTAAACTCAAAGACAAGTCAGTTCCTCTGAAGATCCAGAAGCTTCATGTGTCAGACTCTGCTGTGTACTACTGTGCTCTGCAGCCCACAGTGACAGGAAACAGCAAAACTCTGTACCAAAACCTACAGAGCAAAGACAACACCATCTAGAGGGCACTCAAAAGCTAACTATCAGAAGTTTTAAGTTCACAGAAAACAGAAGAGATGAAACTATAGAACCCTGAGGACCCGTGAGAGGATGATAAGGCCACAGATTGATGTTTTTGTACCCAGACCAACATGTCTACATGTTACATTTAAATCTGGCTCAAGAAATCAAGAAAACAAGATTTTCATTTAATAATGCTAGAATTATTTTTAGATCTACGTAGGTAATTGGTGGAGTTCAGACCTAAAATGTCAATCTGTTAAAATTTTTTCACAAAAAACAAAGTTTGAAATTTTTACAACCCAAATCTGCAACTAAAGATTTTCCCAGGACTCTCACTTACCAGTATTTCTTGGATTATCTTTTTCAGATTTCCGTTCCATGATTTGTTGTTGTTTATTTCACAAATACTTTGGTAAAACGATACATTTTTTCTCTGCTTTAGCGTGTACGCCTACATTTTTTTTGTAACTTGTAAATGAATAATGAATTTGGACAGCACTTGTTGCTGCACTGTGACGTAGGCAGTCTAAAAACGCTGTATAGAATATGTTTTGATTTCATTGTACAGTGTCCTTGGGTGATTTGAAAGGGGTTTTAAATAAAATATATATTATTATTAACACAGCCTTCGATTTTGATACAGATATACACACACACACCCACTTAGTGACAAATTATTAGAGACTACAATGATTCTATGACACATTTTTTGTGACTTTGAGAGGAAGAAACCAACGCATGCACAGGTAGAACATGGAACATCTACACAGGAATGACAGAAAGGTCCTAGCTGAGATTTAAACAAGGGTATTCTTGCTTTGAGGAGAGAGTCAACAACTCTGCAACCCCACAAAACAAAAACAAAATAACCCTACAATAAACCTCATGTGAGGTTAAACAAAACATTCTTGCTCTGTGAGTTAATAACTGCTGCTTAATGCATTGAAAAGTCAACCTGTAACCACCAGGAGCAAAGGACAGACAACTCAACTGGGCTGAGCTGGTGTTGGCCCCACCAGTTCAATATTCAGTGATAAATTAGTAACATTTATTGACACACAAACTATTATAAACAAAACTCAGCATGGATTTAGAAAAAAACAGAAGGACAACAATGGTCATCATGTTTATTGTGAAATCACAAACATTCTAGACCAAAAGAAAAATGTAACAAGCACTTTTGTTCACCTAAAACACATTCAACACCTTCATTCATGGCTTCCTATCTGACAAACAAGATAAACATTATAAAAGGAGCCATTTTAATTTGTGTAAACAGGTTGTGACCTGTGAGTCTGATACTGTTCCACATGATGTTAAATGATTGTTACACTAGGGAAGCAGAAATTAGAATAAGTAAAGTATTTGAGTTTCCATCAATGAAGAACATCTGACCTTTACGCAGACTGTTAACCAGAAAGAAGAGGAGCAGAGAGAAGAGTAAGAAGAGATGAAAGAGCAGATCAAGAGATTGAGGGAGGAGCTGAGCTGTTAGTGAACTATAGAAGAGACACAAACTTCCACTTTCAACACAGTTCAACACACAAAAGCCAAACATCAGCTTCATCCAACATGCTGTCTGTGCAGACATCTGTGTTCACTCTGCTGCTTCTAGTCATTGGAACAGGTTGATGGGATTCTTTCAAAGATCCATTTCAGCATTTGATGTTTGTCCATCACTGATCTGACTTCTCTCTTCCTTTAGATGTCAGCTGTGAAGAACTCACTGCAGTCAAGAAGAAAGAGTCCACTTTGGAAGGAACTTCTGTCTCTCTGTCCTACAAATATAAAAATGCTGCAACAGTGGGTGATAATTTCTTCTGGTATCGACAGTTTCCAGGAAAACCTCCAGAGTTCCTGATCTCTCACACTGGAACAAGCTTGAAGATACAGGATCCAGTTCCTGGATTTTCCTATAAAGTGAGTGACGACCAAAGACAAATGGATCTGCAGATCTCCTCTGCTGCAGTGACAGACTCTGCTGTGTACTACTGTGCTGTGAGGCCCACAGTAACAGGAAACAACAAAACTCTGTACAAAAACCTCCAACAACACAATACTACACAATATCCACTAGAGGGCGACACAGTCTATGAAAGCACTGATTGTTAAGTCATTCTACCGAAGACAAAGACAACACAGAAATGAAGCAGGAAAGATCAGAGACAGAGCTGCTGTGGAAGAACTAAACTCTTTGATTAGTTGATCTGAACCGAAAAAGAGCTCAATGGCCCCACCCACTGAACTTCACATCATCCAGTGACATTATTTCTCTCTTATTGAGCTACAGTGGAAGAACAGAGTTCATCTGCTGTCTGTGTGGCTTCAAGAACTCCAAAGACATGTTGCTTTACCTCTTTTTGCTTCTATCTCACATTCTAGGTGAGTTTAAGAACAGAGATTCAAGTTTGCTTGAAGCTGCTGCATCAACTCATCATCTCATTCATCTAATGGCTTCATTTTCTCCACTTTTTCCAGGACTCACAGCTGGAGACTCAATCTCTCCTGATCAAGATCAACTTACAGGAACTGAAGGAAAATCTGTTACAATGAAATGTAACTATCAGACAGATCGCAGTGCTATAGTTCTTAACTGGTTCAAACATGATTCTGACCTTCAGGCTCCTCAGTTTATTCTCTGGAAAGGAGCGAAAAACTATAGAGACAGTGAACATATTCCAGATAAACGATATGGATCCAGAACAACAGACACATCAACTGAACTGACCATCAGAGAGTTAACCCTGGCAGACACAGCTCTCTACTACTGTGCTATAGACACACAGTGATCCAAAGTGTAGAAGAGGCTGTACAAAAACCTGAAGACAGATATGGGACTACTCTTCAAAGAGGAGGGAAGTGGTTTTCAAAGCACAGCTTCATATCAGATGGATTCTGTTCATTCCTGTTTGATCAGAGTCTCTGTGGTTACAGCTGCTAATGAAACACTGTGGGAGGATTCACATGAGCAGATGATCCACATCAACAGCTAAAATTATGTTAAAAATGTCATACAAAGCTTAAAAAATCATTTATTATTCAATTCAATCTAATTTTGTGTATACAGCCCAATATAACAACAATAGTCGTCTCAATGGGCTTCATACCGGTAATTCTATAGTAAACATTAAATCATAAATCATGAAGACGTAAAATTTAATAGGAAATTTCTAAACTAAACTAACTAAACAGACTAAACTAAACTAGGCATCTCTGCCCTTAGACCAGGGGTCGGGAACCATATATGGCTCGCGAGCCATATATGGTTCTTTTGATGGTCACATGTGGCTCTCAGACAAATCTTTAATTATCCTTTTTTTTTTCATTAGACCAGTCCTTCTCGGGCTCGATGCCATGCCAGAGGCGCGCAGTAGTAGCGGTGCTTGGAGAAAAAAATCTGCGCCAGCACTCAGTTTACTTTTATCTATTATTTCACAGAGGTTGTACCAGCCGGAAACCTGTGAATTGCCATGCCTAAAACTGCGCGCAGTTGCGGGGACAGGGGGGGTTCTTGTTCTTCACAAACAGCTGCTATATTAACATTTAGCTCCAAACTGACTCTACTCTGCTCTGATTGATGACTTTCTGCGAAGATTTCTTTATGAGGATCAGACAGAACAAAAAAACCTCAAGCTTTGTGCTCTGACATCTGCTGTTTCCTCTATTTCTTCACAGAGGAGAAGTGGCATGTTTCAGAGACCTGGCTTCAACAGCGGCGTGTCATCAACATGTGGTTCATTTGGTGAAGTGTAACTCCCGCAGTTAACCACAACACATGAAGATTGAAAAGTCAGACACAGACAAGATCCTCTTTATCCCAGATATCTTTGGATGAACACAGCTGAGACCCTTTATCTATTAGGAATCAATAACAGGATGAACTAAGTTCATCACATTTTAAACATTCATCATTGATGTACATAAACAAAAGAGCCCCACAATGAGCCCTGAGGGACACTATCTAAACATTGGAAACAAACATTTTTGGGGCAGTTCAGGTAAAACATTTACAAAAATGTAACTGAGTCAAAAATCAAATCAGTTTGAAGGACATCAAAGAATCTAAACCAGCTCAGGTCATCTTAGAAAGAAAAAAGGCAAGAAGAAATTTCAGCCGGAAGGACATCAAGAAACTCGTTGATGTAACATGACAGTACTGACAAAGGTTCTTCATTTTCAAGGAAGTAAACAGTTCTTTAAACTGTGGTTTCAGCAGCAGCATCACCTGCACATCTAGCTGAAAAGTTTCAATTCCATCATTGATATGCTGAACAAGCCTGTTACTGACAAACTTGTATCCATCTTCCACATAAACCTTCCATTAGTTTCTGCTCCAAAAACTCTTCTGTCCAAATGTGTTTCAGTTTAGTATGATAATTACAAATCATACTGTAATCTACCTACAACTATCTGACATTATCATCAACCTCTGTGTTCATCTTTCTGCAATCATCTCATCTGTAAATGACAGACAGATTTTCTCATTTGTATTTTCTGTGATTTGGAGACTCCAACCATGATCAAAGATTCTTTTTTTCACTCGTTTTTTAACTCTGACTATGTTTTCTAATTTCTGTTGCAGTTCTTGGTGTTGAACTAATGCTGCTGCAACTTTTTCTGTCTCCAGCAGTTTCAATAGTTAATTAGTACATTGAGATTACTGGCCCTTCCATCCGGCATAAAACATTGCCAAGCTTGCCATGCGACTTGTTCGCTGTGGCGGCCCCTGATGCACGCATAACACTCACCCAGGGTGTGCATGTAACACGTGCCTGTAGAATGTCAACACAAACTATGATTGTTTCATTTTCTGATCACATGATCAGTTGGCCTTGCACATTTGATAAGATTATTTTTTTGGAGAGGGGTGTTAAAAAAGACTTACAGCACGCCTGCATCTCACCTTCTTCACCCTAACCTAGACTTCTGTGTTGTATAAATGTTTGAAATGACCTGTTGCTCAAAGCCTTCCAGTAGAAAAAAACATGTATGAACATTTAGGCTTTTTGGGCCCAGAGCGATCTACAACATTGTTATTTTGTGCTGGTCACCTGAATGCCCCATACAGATTTGCTCATTTTCACCTTCAGACAACTTAAATCCACCTGTAGGGGGCGATGTGACTTAGGCTTAACCAGGAGGAAGAGGAGCAGAGTGAAGAGGAAGAACAGATGAAAGAGCAGATGGAGAGATTGAGGGAGGAGCTGAGCTGTTAGTGAACTATAGAAGAGACACAAACTTCCACTTTCAACACAGTTCAACATTCCGTCATTCCGTTTTCTTTGCTCTTTTATCTGTTTTTTTTTAGAACTGGACTCCTGGCATTATTTTTCTGCTTGGTGTGTGATGTCCTATGTGTGTCTTTGTGAAACGTATCAGAGGGATTTGATTTTTTTTTTTTAAACTGCTATTGTGAATATCATTTTAAGGTCCTATAAAACTTACTCATAGAACTCATTACTGGGATTACTCCTAAAATAATTTTGTGCAACACCAATAGTATAAATCCTCCAAAAGACCTCAATACTTTTATAAAAAAATATCTATTGTTTATTTATGATCTCATAAAGTACAGCTGTTTTACTTCCTGTCTCTATGTCAAATACTGACACCAACTAAACGACAGAAAAGACATGTAAAAGAAATGTCTACAATAGTTAACAAATAACGACATCGTTAACATGAGGTGAGTGATCCAACATCACGCAACGATCTAAGTGTTGCGCAACCGAGGCTGTGCTTCTTGTAGCCTGCGTCCACGACTCCTCCCCTTTTCCTTCTCACACATGCGGCAGGAGCGCGCAGCTGCTGGGGCGCCAGTTCGCTGGTTTTTGGCCATTCCAAAGTCTGTAAAATAATAAATAATAGAAAACCGATAATGGCGGAATTTTTCTTTTCCTCCAAGCATGGGAATGCCGCCCCCCTAGAAATTTTTACCCCGGGCAATTGCCTGTGTTGCCGTTTGCTACTGTTCGTGATAAATTTACTTGTTGGCTCATACCAATTTTGCTCTAATGTATCATGTTTTATCAGCCTGAGCACTTTTTTAAAGTTCTTTAAAATTTTAAAGTTCAAAGCGTTTGATTGACAGATTCTCCAGATTGTACTTTCATTGGAAGGGATGTGGATTTCCCTCCTGATTAGTCAAGCGGTTACCATAGAAATGTAGACTTGGACCAAGTCTTCTGGTTCCAACATGTTGAAGTCTGTATCACAACAAAGTAGCAACTAAATCAACGTCATTTCATTGGCATCAGAAGCAAGTAATTTTCTATGGGTGATGTCACCCTCACTTGGTCCAGTTCTCATGTACAGTCAATATTTGGTAATGACAAAAGTGAAAGTAGTTTTCTCTTTGCTTCTTAGATGTCCAGTAAATATTGGACACATTTCCAGACAAGAGTGGTATTGTAAGATCTGTTCATCTAAAATCGAATAATAAATATAGAAACTAATCATGAAACTTTGTCAAAATCAGCATCTTAAATATCCGTTTGATCTGGGCTTTAAGTTGGAACTTTGGTTCTGATGATTTTATGATCTCTGTGTCTGAATCATGTATGAAATGTTGTGTCTGTCAGCCATAACCCTTTAAAGTGGTGAAGCCTTTTTAATCACTGCTTTTGTTTTCCTCCCTTTTCATTTCAAATGAGCTTCAATCTGGAAGTCAAATAGGGATCCACTTCCTGTTTGTTAATTTTATTTTGGTATCACATCTTGTTATTTACTGCATGTTTATAATGAGAGAGTTTAGGAAGATTCCTGAGCAGATTTTATGTTTTATGTTTCACATGTCAGCTTTATGTTTCTGGCTTTGCTCCACTGAAACAAACCACAACAGGAGGAGGAGGAGCTTCACAGCAGAACATGAAGCTTCATGTTGGAGCTGAAGAGCTGCTGTGTTCTCTCTGTTCTTCATTCAGTACCAGTGAAAAGAATGTTGCTGCTTCTCATCTGGATGATGATGGTCTCCTTTCAAACTGGTAAGTCATCAAAAGATGCAGATGGAAAAGGAGATGATGGACAGGAGAAACATCTGGAGATGTTTGAACTGATTTACTTTGAGATGATAAAAGTCACATTAAAGATTAGAATCCAAATGTCATGATGAAATCTATCTTTGTTGTTTCCAGGATCCTCTGAGGATTTACTAAAACCATTGAAAGATAAACTGATGGCTTTGGAAGGAGACACTGTCACTCTCTCCTGCAAATATTCTGGTTCTATCCAGCTTTTCTTCTGGTACCAACAGAAGTCCAGTTCATCTCCACAGTTTCTGATTAAAGAATATTCAGATGAAACAGATACATTTTCAGTGAAACACGACAAACAGAAAAAAGAGTTTCATCTGCAGATCTCCTCTGCTGCAGTGACAGACTCTGCTGTGTACTACTGTGCTCTGCAGCCCACAGTGACAGGAAACAACAAAACTCTGTACAAAAACCTGCAACAACAATAAAATACTCCTCTGTATTCACCAGAGGGCGTAACACATAAAGAAACCAGCAGTTTTCACATTACACCACTTCCATATCTGGAGGAAGTCTAAGCTCCATTTGTATTCGTTTAAAAATCTTTTAGTGGTATAGAACCTGTCTGAGCTGCAGCAATGTTCCTTCATGTTCTTTAGGTGGACTGATAAACTGCTTTCAAAAGAACCCAGATGAAGCATACGTTTAGAGAGAACCAGCTCCAACATTTTGTAACAAGAAAACAATCCAGTTTTTGTTTTTTCTGATAGAGCTTTTATATCTGATTTTAGCATTAATATGTCAGTGGATGCTCTCTATACTTTTTATCATTCAGTATTCAGATTTGATTCTATGAAATTTGGTAAATAAATAAATACGTTAAGTCATACTAGACTTCCATTGAAAGAGTTTTTCTGTCTGCTATCACCTCTTGTTTTTTTCAGAGCAAAGATTACACCCGAAACCCTTCATGTAACCTGTTTATCGAACATTTTTTAAGACAATCTTGTTTTCTTGAAATAATCTGGATTCAACTGGATTACAGAATTAAAAAATTGTTTGTTTTGGGGTTTTTCATTTTATTTGAAACTTTACAACAACTTCAGTTATGAACTTAAATTATTTGAGAAATGGACTTATAATGGACTTATAAGGAGAACTAAAACAAAACACGAACATTAAAGTTGCTTCTTCTAATGAAAAAAACTTTCACTTTATTACAAAGATTTAACTTTAGCATTCACTGAAAGTAAATAACCCTAACCTGTGAAAAAGTTAGCCAACTCTGCTAATTGTAGTTTTATTCATTTCTTGGTTCATGTCAAGTTAAAAAGTATACAAATCCTAGAATTTGATGTGCATAATTTATTCTATTACAATCTTTGAGTAAAGCAGACAGTGAACCAGGAGGAAGAGGAGCTGAGAGAAGAGGAAGAACAGATAAAAGAGCAGATGGAGAGATTGAGGGAGGAGCTGAGCTGTTAGTGAACTATAGAAGAGACACAAACTTCCACTTTCAACACAATTCAACACACAAAAGCCAAACATCAGCTTCATCCAACATGCTGTCTGTGCAGACATCTGTGTTCACTCTGCTGCTTCTAGTCATTGGAACAGGTTGATGGGATTCTTTCAAAGATCCATTTCAGCATTTGATGTTTGTCCATCACTGATCTGACTTCTCTCTTCCTTTAGATGTCAGCTGTGAAGAACTCACTGCAGTCAAGAAGGAAGAGTCCACTTTGGAAGGAACTTCTGTCACTCTGTCCTACACATATAAAAATGCTGCGCAGGGAGACGATTATTTCTTCTGGTATCGACTATTTCCTGGAAAACATCCAGAGTTCTTGATCTCTCACACTGGAACAGGAATATCTATTTCCCAGCCAATTCCTGGATTTTCCTTCAAAGTGAGTGACGACCAAAGACAAATGGATCTGCAGATCTCCTCTGCTGCAGTGACAGACTCTGCTGTGTACTACTGTGCTGTGAGGCCCACAGTGACAGGAAACAACTAAACTCTGTACAAAAACCTGCAGCGAAAACACAATACTACACAACATCCACTAGAGGGCAACACACACTGTGAAAGCAATGATTGTTGAGTCATTGAACTGAAGAGAAAGACATCAGAGAAATGAAGCCGTAAAAATCAGAGACAGAGCTGCTGTGGAAGAACTAAACTCTTTGATTTAATTGGTTGAGATGAACTGAATAAGAGCGCATAGGCCCCGCCCACTGAACTTTACATCATCCACTCACATTATTTCTCCCTCAATGTGCTGCAGTGGAAGAACAGAGTTCATCTGCTGTATGTGTGGCTTCAAGAACTCCAAAGACATGTTGCTTTACCTCTTTTTGCTTCTATCTCACATTCTAGGTGAGTTTAAGAACAGAGATTCAAGTTTGCTTGAAGCTGCTGCATCAACTCATCATCTCATTCATCTAATGGCTTCATTTTCTCCACTTTTTCCAGGACTCACAGCTGCAGACTCAATCTCTCCTGATCAAGATCAACTTACAGGAACTGAAGGAAAATCTGTTACTATGAAATGTAGCTATCAGACAGATAGAAGCTATCCAGAACTTTATTGGTACAAACATGATTTTGACTTTCAGGCTCCTCAGTTTATTCTCTGGAAAGGAGGAAAAAGTGAAACAGGTGATTACATTCCAGATAAACGATATGGATCTAGAACAACGCACACATCAACTGAACTGACCATCAGAGAGTTAACCCTGGCAGACACAGCTCTCTACTACTGTGCTGTAGACACACAGTGATCCAAAGTGTAGAAGAGGCTGTACAAAAACCTGAAGACAGATATGGGACTACTCTTCAAAGAGGAGGGAAGTGGTTTTCAAAGCACAGCTTCATATCAGATGGATTCTGTTCATTCCTGTTTGATCAGAGTCTCTGTGGTTACAGCTGCTGATGAAACACTGTGGGAGGATTCACATGAGCAGATGAACCACATCAACAGCTAAAATTATGTTAAAAATGTCTTACAAAGCTTAAAAAATAATTTATTATTCAATTCAATCTAATTTTGTGAATACAGCCCAATATAACAACAATAGTAGTCTCAATGGGCTTCATACCGGTAATTCTATAGTAAACATTAAATCGTAAGGATCATGAAGACATAGAATTTAATAGGAACATTCTAAACTAAACTAGCTAAACAGACTAAACTAAACTGGGCATCTCTGCCCTTAGACCCTTTTTCGCCATAAGGAAAAACTTAAAAATTAAATAAATAAATAAAAAAGATTCCAGAACAAAAAAAAACGTGTGTCCACTTGAGGGAGAGATCCTCCATCACGATGGACAGGTGATGCACCAGAATTATTGTACCATGTGAAACGGAAACAATCTTAGATTTCAGTTTAGGTATAGCTAATATTATGGCGCATTTGCTAAATCTGTTTTGCTAACATAAATGCTAATGGCTAACATTAGATAGATAGATAGATAGATAGATAGATAGATAGATAGATAGATAGATAGATAGATAGATAGATAGATAGATAGATAGATAGATAGATAGATAGATAGATAGATAGATAGATAGATAGATAGATAGATAGATAGATAGATAGATAGATAGATAGATAGATAGATAGATAGATAGATGCAAAATCCAAGCCCAGAGTTTACCTCAGTAATGTGTTCATGTCTTCATTGGTCCAGAGAAACCTGTATGTCTTCATCACTCAGGACATCATCATCACTACTTTGTAAGATCTTAGCAGAACTACAGACTGTGTTTATTGGTTCAGGTTGGATGTTTGGAACAGTTTGATGTTCTCATCTTTGTTCTTGTCTTCATGATGACCAACACAGTGATGACAGAGAGAACCACTAAGCCCACAGGAGCATAGAAGATCCTCCAGGAAGAACCTGGAAACACAATCCCATCATTCTCAACATTTTCTTCATCCTTCACACATAAATATCAACAACTTATCTGCCCTCCTCATCATCACATATTTGTCTGACATTTTCTAACAAACCTGCAGGACTTTGGTTTCCTTCAGCAGATGGTCTTGTATCTGATGTTAGCAGAGCTTCTAAGCTCCACCAGGGTGTTTGTCTGGTTGTTTCCTTTTCTAAAAGAGGACAAATCAGACGTTTGATTCCATGCATTCATCCAGAAAGATCAAACTAAGGATGCCTTCATCTCTGATGATGACAGAGATTCAGATATGAGAATGGGTCACACCATCAATGATAGTCAGACAAACAACAAGATCTGTGAATTGTGATCTGAAGGGTCTGGAGAGTCTGCAGGAATATCGACCTTCATCCTCAGCTGTGATCTTCTTCAGAACCAGAGAACAGTCCTCAGAGAGATCCAGTCTGTCTGATTTAGATCCAGCATCTTTGTGAATCTTTCCATGTTCAAACAGAATTACTGTGTTTGTTGAATCATCATAGATCCAATTCACATGTTTACATCCATCATTGTTACATGCAGGGGTTTTTCATGTCTCTCTTTTGTGTCCTTCCTCTGCATGTGCTTAAAGAGCTGAGTGAAGACACCTGGGAGAGACCTGACGAGCTGCACAATCAGGCCCCAGAGCCAGCCACCAGGCCTGCATATAAGCTCCTGTGAAGCACTGGAGAGGAGAGCTCTTGCTGGATCAACCGGATGTATCTTTTGAGCGCTTTGGGTTGGAGATTGTGGGAGGTTTGTGTACAGGTAAGACAGGGTACCCTCTACACCTCACGCAGCCTACTTTCTGTTAGACACACTAGGTAAGTTGGTTGGTGCCACCCCTTGTAAGTTTTATTACCACTTTATAGATAAGGCAGTGAGTCTTTTGTTTTCCTGTTTTGGTTTTAGCACTTAGATAGTCAGGCTGGGTTTTGTTCTATTAATTTTATTCCTTTGGCCCAACCGTAGTCCCTACCACCCCTTCTCCCAGTTCAATAAAATCTTTAAAAGTTCCTCATTGTGTGTGTTTATGTTACGTACACCTCCGCCCTAGACCTGCCTGTTTGTGAACGTAACATAATTGGGGGCTCGTCCGGGATCTTCTTAACCTGGGTTTGACATTTGTTTTCACACAATGTTTGATTTTCAGGACTTTTTGGATCACCCTAGCCATCTTAAAGTTGACTTATGTCGCAAGGATGATCTTTTGCTTATTGCTGCTCATTTTGGTATTAGTGTTTCTAAGCAAAGCCTTAAAAGAGAAATTTAAAACCATGTGGTGGGGAAGTTAATTCAGATCAGTGTTCTGGGACCGCCTATGAATGCTGACCATGCTGTTATGGGGGAGGCTGTTTCTCCTGGTGTTTCTGTTTCAAATGTGAAGGACCATATCACCCATTCGTCCACCAGAGGGTGTTCCTGCAATGCCTGTCACCTTGCCCCGCTTTGATGCTTCCTCTCCTCATGTTTCTGGTGCTGGTGCCAAACTTAAAGTACGGCTAACTCGACTCCATTTGGAAGCAGAAGAAAAGGAGAGGGTGAGGAAAGCAGAGTATGACCTACGTCTCCAGGTGAAGAAATTAGAAATTGAAGCCAAAAAAGAGATCAGGCTCCGCCAGATAGAACTGGAAACCATGAAAATTTCTTCAGGACAGTTTCAACCCTCTCTATCTGAAAAATCGGGGGACGTTTTAACAAAGCACAGTTTTGATGTCAGTAAAAATATTGCTCTTGTACCAGCATTCAGGGAGTCAGAAGTTGACTTGTATTTCAATGCCTTTGAAAGGATTGCTAGTGCACTGGACTGGCCAAAAGACATGTGGCCTATTTTGCTCCATTGCAAATTGGTTGGAAAGGCCCAAGAAGTTGTGTCTGCTTTGTCTTTACAGGAAAGCTTGGATTACAGTGTCCTCAAAGAAGCTATACTATGTGCATATGAACTAGTGCCTGAGGCATACAGGCAGAGGTATAGGAACCACAAAAAGTCTAGTGAGCAGACTTTTGTGGAGTTCGCACGTGAAAAAGGGAATCTCTTTGACAAGTGATGTGCTTCTAGCAATGTCAAAGATGACTTTGAAGCACTTTGTCAGCTGATCTTGCCAGAGGACTTCAAGAGAGCTTTGCCAGAAAAGCTTGTGGTGTTCTTAAATGAACAAAAAGTGTTTTCTCTGTCTAAGGCGGCTGTGCTAGCTGACGAGTTTGTGTTGACACACAATAATGTATTTGGGGCACTTCACTCTCAAAGGAACTTTGAACCTCCATTAACTCGGCTAAGCCATCCTGATAAACCAAAGCCACCATTGTCACCCCCTCGCTCATGTTTTTACTGCCACAAAAGGGGACATCTTATTGCCAACTGCCTTGCCCTGAAGAAGAGATCAACCTCTTCTAGCCAACCGAAGGGGATGGGATTGATGCAGGCTACATGTTCTGATCTCCCACATCAGCAAGGGGGTATCAACATGGACCCCTGTTTCACGCCATTTCTCTCGACTGGGGTTGTGTCTCTTACTGATGACACGCCTGTCCGGTGTCCTGTAAAAATCTTAAGAGACACTGGAGGGTCACAGACTATAATCCGTGATGGTGTTCTAGCTTTATCAAAGGCATCATCATGTGGCTCTTCTGTCATGATTCAGGGTATTGGAGCAAACCTGGTTTCCGCTCCCTTGCACACAATCTACCTGAAGTCACCACTTGTAACCGGAATGGTTAAAATTGCGATCGACGGCGTTGACCTAATTTTAGGTAACGATTTGGCTGGGGGGAAAGTCACCCCAGTCCCTGCGTTACTCGACAGCCCTGACATGGATGATGTACCAGATAAGTTGATGGATGTTGGTCTTTTTCCATCATGTGTTGTAACCAGGGCCCAATCCAAGAAGGGTGATATTGACCTGTCTGACTCATTTCTTGCCACAGATAAGCTGTCTGACGGAGAAGAGCGCACAAAGGAAGTGAAACAAGTTGTGTCTCCTCTCACCAGCATTGCTGATCCGAATCCTGCTAGTCGTAAAGACTTTATCAGGGCTCAGAGAAATGATGTAACCCTTTCCAAGTGTGTATCTTCTGTTGTCTTGAAGGAGGAGGCTAGGAGAAAAGCATCTGCTTACTTCCTTGACAATAATCTGCTGATGCGACGATAGTCAGATGGGCTGGAAACCGGAGGCGGAGACGTGTATCAGGTTGTGGTGCCCACGGTTTACCATAACAAGGTTTTGTCCTTGGCCCATGACCACCCCTGGTCCGGACACTTGGGTGTTAACAAGACCTATAACAGAATCCTGAGGCATTTCTTTTGGCCTGGCCTCAAGGCAGATGTTGTGAGGTTTTGTAAAACATGTCATGAATGCCAGGTGGCAGGTAAACCAAATCAGGTGATACGACCTGCTCCACTCCATCCCATCCCTGCAATCGGAGAGCCATTTGAAAGGGTAATGATAGATTGTGTGGGGCCATTGCCCAAAACAAAGATGGGGAACCAATTCCTATTAACCATAATGTGTGCTGCTACTAGGTTTCCTCAGGCCATCCCTTTGAGAAAGATTACAGCCCCAGTAATCACCAAAGCTTTGGTGAAATTTTTTACAGTGTTTGGTCTCCCAACAGAAATCCAATCTGATCAGGGAACGAACTTTAAATCAAGAACCTTTGCTCGAGCATTAGAGTGTCTTGGGATCAAACATGTGACTTCCAGCCCATATCACCCTGAGAGTCAGGGAGCTCTGGAGCGCTTTCATCAGACTCTTAAAGCTATGTTATGGAAGCACTGTTATGACTCAGAGAAAACATGGGATGAAAGTATTCCCTTTGTTTTGTTTGCTGCTCGTGAGGTGGTACAAGACTCCCTTGGATTCAGTCCTTCAGAGTTGGTGTTTGGACATGACGTCAGGGGTCCACTTAAAATGTTAAAAGAAACCCTTGTTTCTCAGAGCAAAGAACTTAAGAGTGTTCTGGAGTATGTTGCCAAACTAAGGGCCAGACTCCAGCAGGCTTGCTCTCTGGCAAGGAACAACTTAGGCTTCTCTCAGGAGAAGATGAAGCGACATTACGATCGACAGGCCATTGTAAGATCATTCAAGTGCGGTGATAAGGTATTGGTACTTTTGCCCAAACCTGGATCAGCCTTGTCTACCAAGTTCTCCGGACCATATGTTGTGGAGAAACAGTTAAGTGAAACAGATTACCTCATTCGAACCCCTGAAAGGCGTCATAGTACAAGAGTCTGTCATCTTAACATGCTGAAACCGTACTACACTCGTGAGATGCAAAATCAGGAGCAATCTCAAGATGCCAACACAGAGATTCTGCCTGTGGCTTTAGCCTTGGCTACATCTCCATCTGAAGACAATGACTGTTTGTTGTCCGACATTGGAACGCAGGGTATTAAATTGAGTAATAGTGACATAATGTCTAACTTGCCTTTCCACCTAGCTCACCTATCAGAAGGTCAGTTTAGAGATCTAGAGGCATTGATTAGAGACTTTCAATGTCTTTTTGGTGATGTACCCTCTCGGACAACATGTATTGAACACGACATTGTTCTAACCAGTGCTTCTCCTATCAAGCAGAACGCATATCGAATAAACCCGATAAAGAGAAACCTGATGAGAAAAGATGTGGCGTACCTCTTGCAGCATGGTTTAGCCATTCCAAGTAGCAGTCCTTGGAGTTCCCCTTGTCTTTTGGAGGTTAAAAAAGATGGAGACTCTCGGTTCTGTACCGATTATCGTAAAGTGAGCGCGATTACAGTACCAGATGCACATCCATTACCACTAATTGATGACTGCATAGATGAGATTGGTCCTGCCAAATTTGTGACCAAGCTGGATATGCCAAAAGGTTATTGGCAGGTTCCTCTGACTAAGCGTGCTTCAGATATTTCAGCTTTTGTTACACCTGACTACTTTCTCCAGTACACAGTCATGCCGTTCGGAATGTGCAACGCA
The DNA here is from genome assembly GCA_023969325.1 of Oryzias curvinotus. Lineage (NCBI taxonomy): Eukaryota > Metazoa > Chordata > Actinopteri > Beloniformes > Adrianichthyidae > Oryzias > Oryzias curvinotus. The sequence continues at coordinate 16,501,331 of CM043722.1, forward strand.
CCTGCAACCTTCCAGAGGCTGGTGAGTAAAGTACTGGGGGATGTTAGAAATTGTAGGTCATATCTTGATGACATTGTGGTGTACTCGGATGACTGGAACTGCCATGTGTCATCTCTGAGGAAAGTCTTCATGCGTTTGTCAGCAGCCTCATTAATGTTGAACCTTGCAAAATGTGAGTTTGGGAAAGGCACAGTCCTTTACCTTGGACAACAGGTTGGCAGTGGAAAAATCTGTCCAGCAGACATTAAGGTGCTGGCCATTAAGGACTTTCCTGTACCTACCACCAGGAGAGACCTCCGTCGCTTTCTGGGAATGGCTGGTTATTATCGCCGGTTCTGTAAGAACTTTTCCTCTGTTGCTGCACCCTTAACATCGATGACTAGTCCTTCTGTGCCTTTTGTATGGACTAATGAATGCCAGCAGGCTTTCGATAACCTTAAAGGCATCCTGTGCTGCAATCCTGTCTTGTCTGCTCCCAACTCTTCCAGGCCTTTCAAGCTTGAAGTGGACGCTAGTTCTGTGGGAGCAGGTGCGGTTCTTTTGCAAGAAGATGAGGACAGCATTGACCACCCAGTTGCATACTTCTCCCACAAGTTCAACAAACACCAACTACACTACTCGACAATAGAAAAGGAGACACTTGCACTGTTGTTGGCCTTGCAACATTTCGAAGTCTATCTAGGCTCTAGTTGTGAACCGATAAAGGTGTTCACAGACCACAACCCTTTAGTTTTTCTCTCCCGAATGTACAATAGCAACCAGCGTCTTATGAGGTGGTCCCTAATTTGTCAAGACTACAACTTGGACATACAACATAAAAAGGGCTCCGAAAATGTGATGGCTGATGCTTTGTCCAGCGCAATCCTGGAATGAGAATTTTTTATTTTGATTTTGTTTCTCTCTTTTTTTTTTTTTCTTAACATCGTACCGAAAGTGTTTGGTCTTGTATGGGTGGGGGTGTTACATGCAGGGGTTTTTCATGTCTCTCTTTTGTGTCCTTCCTCTGCATGTGCTTAAAGAGCTGAGTGAAGACACCTGGGAGAGACCTGACGAGCTACACAATCAGGCCCCAGAGCCAGCCACCAGGCCTGCATATAAGCTCCTGTGAAGCACTGGAGAGGAGAGCTCTTGCTGGATCAACCGGATGTATCTTTTGAGCGCTTTGGGTTGGAGATTGTGGGAGGTTTGTGGACAGGTAAGACAGGGTACCCTCTACACCTCACGCAGCCTACTTTCTGTTAGACACACTAGGTAAGTTGGTTGGTGCCACCCCTTGTAAGTTTTATTACCACTTTATAGATAAGGCAGTGAGTCTTTTGTTTTCCTGTTTTGGTTTTAGCGCTTCGATAGTCAGGCTGGGTTTTGTTCTATTAATTTCACTCCTTTGGCCCAACCTTAGTCCCTACCTCCCCTTCTCCCAGTTCAATAAAATCTTTAAAAGTTCCTCATTGTGTGTGTTTATGTTACGTACACCTCCGCCCTAGACCTGTCTGTTTGTGAACGTAACAATCATGGAAATCTCTTCCACCTGAACAAGTTAAAGAGACTTCAGTTCCATCTCTGACCTCCATCACTGTCATCAGTGGACTTGCTGCTGTTCAGAAAATAAGAACAGAGAGTGAATTCATTCTTCTGCTAAATCACAGACTTTTCAAATAACTAATGGTATCTTGAAAGAAATCTCTAAAGACATCATGTAAACTTCAGGCTTTTTGTTCTGGATCCCTAAGTGTAGAGAGAGGCTAAGCTGTGAGCTAATGACCATCTGGTGGTGAGTTTAAACAGAGACCTGCAGGCCCAAACATGTAGAGAGGATCTGCTGGTAGCATTTGGTAGAAAATTTCAGACAAATCTTTATCTACCATGTCTGTTTCAGCCACATCCTGAGGAAGGCAGGGGTCACTGAGTTTGAGTGGGTCTTGTTCCAAACCTCCAGTGTTGAGGTTTTGTTCCAAACCTGTGGCTGAACGTTGATTGGTGTCTTATAATAACATAAAAGTGAGAGAAACCATCAAGATGAAGAAGAGACTGGTGGACGCCTCTAGTCACAGAATGAAACTCATCCATCTAAATATAAAGTCCATGATGAAGTTCCAGGGAAGAGAACTGTGGTTTCTGTTCTGGTTGTTGAAAACTGGACTCGTTTTTTACTATCTCCATTATCTCAAAAATGTTCGAATTTCTGTTAAGTTTCTTAACTGTGAATGTGAGCATCAAGGTCACAAACGGAGATGAGGAGTCAGACATTGTTCTCCCTTCTGTCTTTTCTTCTCTCAGAGTTTCTGCCAGACTGAAGAACACATCAACTCAGCCTCACAGCACAGATGGATCCACTTCCTCAGAGGAAAAGCTCCTCATTGCTGACACAGCAGGCTATCTCATTCTTTTTCTGCTTTACTTTGATTCAAAGCTTTGAACAAACAGCTGCTGTATTAACATTTAGCTCCAAACTGACTCTACTTTCTGCGAAGATTTCTTTATGAGGATCAGACAGAAGAAAAAACCCTCAAGCTTTGTGCTCTGACATCTGCTGATTCTTCTTTTTCTTCACAGAGGAGAAGTGGCGTGGTTCAGAGACCTGGCTTCAACAGCGGCGTGTCATCAACATGTGGTTCATTTGGTGAAGTGTAACTCCCACAGTTAACCACAACACATTAAGAATGAAAACTCAGACACAGACAAGATCCTCTTTATCCCTATTACAACTATCTGACATTATCATCAACCTCTGTGTTCATCTATCTGCAATCATCTCATCTGTGAATGACGGACAGATTTTCTCATTTGTATTTTCTGTGATTTGAAGACTCCAACCATGATCAAAGATTCTTTTTTTCACTTGTTTTTTAACTCTGACCATGTTTTCTACTTTCTGTTGCAGTTCTTGATGTTGAACTGATGCTGCTGCAACTTTTTCTGTCTCCAGCAGTTTCAATAGTTTATTAGTACATTGAGATTACTGGCCCTACACTGACCATGCACGCATAGCACTCACCCAGGGTGTGCATGTAACACGTGCCTGTAGAATGTCAACACAAACTATGATTGTTTCATTTTCTGATCACATGATCAGTTGGCCTTGCACATTTGATAAGATTATTTTTTCGGAGAGGGGTGTTAAAAAAGACGTACAGCACGCCTGCATCTCACCTACTTCACCCTAACCTAGACTTCTGTGTTGTATAAATGTTTGAAATGACCTGTTGCTCAAAGCCTTCCAGAAGAAAAAAAAATGTATGAACATTTAGGCTTTATGGGCCCAGAGCGATCTACAACATTGTTATTTTGTGCTGGTCACCTGAATGCCCCATACAGATTTGCTCATTTTCACCTTCAGACAACCTAAATCCACCTGTAGGGGGCGATGTGACTTAGGCTTAACCAGGAGGAAGAGGAGCAGAGTGAAGAGGAAGAACAGATGAGAGAGCAGATGGAGAGATTGAGGGAGGAGCTGAGCTGTTACTGAACTATAGAAGAGACACAAACTTCCACTTTCAACACAGTTCAACACACAAAAGCCAAACATCAGCTTCATCCAACATGCTGTCTCTGCAGACATCTGTGTTCACTCTGCTGCTTCTAGTCATTGGAACAGGTTGATGGGATTCTTTCAAAAATCCATTTCAGCTTTTGATGTTTGTCCATCACTGATCTGACTTCTCTCTTCCTTTAGATGTCAGCTGTGAAGAACTCACTGCAGTCAAGAAGGAAGAGTCCACTTTGGAAGGAACTTCTGTCACTCTGTCCTACAAATATCCCAAACTGTCAACAAACAGTTATTTCTTCTGGTATCGTCAGTTTCCAGGAAAACCTCCAGAGTTCTTGGTCTCTCATTCTTCTTCAGGACAGATAGGAATTACAAAAATTGAAGGACTGAAGATTCAAGTTGAAAACAAACAGATAGATCTGCAGATATCCTCTGCTGCAGTGACAGACTCTGCTGTGTACTACTGTGCTGTGAGGCCCACAGTGACAGGAAACAACAAAACTCTGTACAAAAACCTGCAACAACGAAACACAACAACATCCACTAGAGGGCGCTCTAACACTGAAAGGCTCATGTATTCAGAGAACAGAACTGATTAAACTATAAACTCAGAGAAAGCTCTTGTGAGAACATAATTATGTTGTAGGAAACAAGTGTAGAAGAACTACTTGGCACAAATAAAAAGTAAACAAAACAAAAAATAAAACAATTTAAAAAATGGCAAATTTGAAAAACATTTGAAACACACTTTAGGTTGCGGGCCGAACATGATAAACATTTATTGAACACACTAAAGCTAAACTTTAAAATCTTTAAAACTGAACTTTATGAACATAAAAACATAGAAATACAAGAATAACAAGACTATTAATCCAGAATAAGTCAAGTTAAATGTGCAATATTTTGGTCTCCATTAAAAAATTTTCTGTTAAAATTATACAAAAATGAACATGCTGCAGAACAAAACAAACAAAGCCTGGAAATAATGAGAAGAAATAACAAATCAAGTCATTCCGTTTTCTTTGCTCTTTTATCTGTTTTTTTTTTTAGAGCTGGACTCCTGGCATTATTTTTCTGCTTGGTGTGTGATGTCCTATGTGAGTCTTTGTGAAACGTATCAGAGGGATTTGATTTTTTTTTTAAAACTGCTATTGTGAATATCATTTTAAGGTCTTATAAAACTAACTCATAGAACTCATTACTGGGATTACTCCTAAAATAATTTTGTGCAACACCAATAGTATAAATCCTCCAAAAGACCTCAATACTTTCATAAAAAAATATCTATTGTTTATTTATGATCTCATAAAGTGCAGCTGTTTTACTTCCTGTCTCTATGTCAAATACTGACACCAACTAAATGACAGAAAAGACTTGTAAAAGAAATGTCTACAATAGTTAACAAATAACAACATCGTTAACATGATAAATAAAATAATAAATAATAGAAAACCAATAATGGCGGAATTTTTCTTTTCCTCCAAGCACGGGGATGCTGCCCCCCTAGAAATTTGCACCCCGGGCAATTGCCTGTGTTGTCCATGCCTAAAACCGCTACTGTTCGTGATAAATTTACTTGTTTGGTCATACCAATTTTGCTCTAATGTATCATGTTTTATCAGCCTGAGCACTTTTTTGAAGTTCTTTAAAATTTTAAAGTTCAAAGCGTTTGATTGACAGATTCTCCAGATTGTGCTTTCAGTTGAAGGAGTGTGGATTTCAGACAAGCCCACTCCTGATTAGCCAAGCGGTTACCATAGAAATGTAGACTTGGACCAAGTCGTCTGGTTCCAACATGTTGAAGTCTTTATCACATAAAGTAGCAACTAAATCAACGTCATTTCATTGGCATCAGAAGCAAGTAATTTTCTAAGGGTGATGTCACCCTCACTTGGTCCAGTTCTCATGTACAGTCAATATTTGGTAATGACAAAAGTGAAAGTAGTTTTCTCTTTGCTTCTTAGATGTCCAGTAGATTTTTTACACATTTCCAGACAAGAGTGGTATTGTAAGATCTGTTCATCTAAAATCAAATAATAAATATAGAAACTAATCATGAAACTTTGTCAAAATCAGCATCTTAAATATCCGTTTGATCTGGGCTTTAAGTTGGAACTTTGGTTCTGATGATTTTATGATCTCTGTGACTGAATCATGTTTGAATTGTTGTGTCTGTCTGCCATAAACCTGTAACCCTTGTGCTATCCTAGGCACTTTACCGTTGGGAGTTGGGTCATCTAGTTTCACTAGACAGAGCTCTGAACCTTTTTTTTTTTAATTTTTTGTGATCTTCACTGGTTCAATGGATTACATGAAATTTTTCCACCTTTATCCACCTTTGTCATGGTAGGGAGAACATGTCAAAGTAAGGGTGGGGTCATCTAAGATAGCACAAGGGTTAAAGTGGTGAAGCCTTTTTAATCACTGCTTTTGTTTTTCTCCCTTTTCATTTCAAATGAGCTTCAGCTTCAATCTGGAAGTCAAACAGTGATCCACTTCCTGTTTGTTAATTTTATTTTGGTATCACATCTTGTTATTTACTGCATGTTTATAATGAGAGAGTTTAGGAAGATTCCTGAGCAGATTTACTCTGACAGATGTTTCACATGTCAGCTTTATGTTTCTGGCTTTGCTCCACAGAAACAAACCACAACAGGAGGAGGAGGAGCTTCACAGCAGAACATGAAGCTTCATGTTGGAGCTGAAGAGCTGCTGTGTTCTCTCTGTTCTTCATTCAGTACCAGTGAAAAGAATGTTGCTGCTTCTCATCTGGATGATGATGGTCTCCTTTAGAACTGGTAAGTCATCAAAAGATGCAGATGGAAGAAGAGATGATGGACAGGAGAAACATCTGGAGATGTTTGAACTGATTTACTTTGAGATGATAAAAGTCAGATTAAAGATTAGAATCCAAATGTCATGATGAAATCTATCTTTGTTGTTTCCAGGATCCTGTGAGGATTTACTGAAACCATTGAAAGATGAACTGATGGCTTTGGAAGGAGACACTGTCACTCTCTCCTGCAAATATTCTGGTTCTATACAGTTTTTCTTCTGGTACCAACAGAAGTCCAGTTCATCTCCACAGTTTCTGATTAAAGAACATTCAGATGAAACAGATACATTTTCAGTGAAACACGACAAACAGAAAAACGAGTTTCATCTGCAGATCTCCTCTGCTGCAGTGACAGACTCTGCTGTGTACTACTGTGCTGTGAGGCCCACAGTGACAGGAAACAACAAAACTCTGTACAAAAACCTGCAACAACAATAAAATACTCCTCTGTATTCACAAGAGGGCGTAACACATAAAGAAACCAGCAGTTTTCACATTACACCACTTCCATATCTGGAGGAAGTCTAAGCTCCATTTTTATTTGTTTAAAAATCTTTTAGTGGTATAGAACCTGTCTGAGCTGCAGCAATGTTCCTTCATGTTCTTTAGGTGGACTGATAAACTGCTTTCAAAAGAACCCAGATGAAGCATACATTTAGAGAGAACCAGCTCCAACATTTTGTAACAAGAAAACAATCCAGTTTTTGTTTTTTCTGATATAGCTTTTATATCTGATTTTAGCATTAATATGTCAGTGGATGCTCTCTATACTTTTTATCATTCAGTATTCAGATTTGATTCTTAGAAATTTGGTAAATAAATAAATACGTTAAGTCATACTAGACTTCCATTGAAAGAGATTTTCTGTCTGCTATCACCTTTTGTTTGTTCAGAGCAAAGATTACACCCGAATCCCTTCATGTAACCTGTTTATCGAATATGTTTTAAGACAATCTTGTTTCTTGAAATAATCTGGATTCAACTGGATTACAGAATTAAAAAATTGTTTGTTTTGGGGTTTTTCATTTTATTTGAAACTTCACAACAACTTCAGTTATGAACTTAAATTATTTGAGAAATGGACTTATAATGGACTTATAAGGAGAACTAAAACAAAACCCGAACCTTAAAGTTGCTTCTTCTAATGAAAAAACTTTCACTTTATTACAAAGATTTAATTTTAGCATTCACTGAAAGTAAATAACCCTAACCTGTGAAAAAGTTAGCCAACTCTGCTAATTGTAGTTTTATTCATTTCTTGGTTCATGTCCAGTTAAAAAGTATACAAATCCTAGAATTTGATGTGCATAATTTATTCTACTACAATCTTTGAGTAAAGCAGACAGTGAACCAGGAGGAAGAGGAGCTGAGTGAAGAGGAAGAACAGATGAAAGAGCAGATGGAGAGATTGAGGGAGGAGCTGAGCTGTTAGTGAACTATAGAAGAGACACAAACTTCCACTTTCAACACAATTCAACACACAAAAGCCAAACATCAGCTTCATCCAACATGCTGTCTGTGCAGACATCTGTGTTCACTCTGCTGCTTCTAGTCATTGGAACAGGTTGATGGGATTCTTTCAAAGATCCATTTCAGCATTTGATGTTTGTCCATCACTGATCTGACTTCTCTCTTCCTTTAGATGTCAGCTGTGAAGAACTCACTGCAGTCAAGAAGGAAGAGTCCACTTTGGAAGGAACTTCTGTCACTCTGTCCTAGAAATATAACAATGCAGCAAGAGGAAGTGATCAGTTTTACTGGTATTGGCAATTTCAAGGGAAACCTCCAGAGTTCTTGATCTCTCATTCAGGAACAGGAACTCCAATTTCTCAGCCAATTCCTGGATTTTCCTTCAAAGTGAGTGACAACCAAAGACAAATGGATCTGCAGATCTCCTCTGCTGCAGTGACAGACTCTGCTGTGTACTACTGTGCTGTGAGGCCCACAGTGACAGGAAACAACTAAACTCTGTACAAAAACCTGCAGAGATACCACAATACTACACAACATCCGCTAGAGGGCGCCACACACTATGAAAGCACTGATTGTTGAGTCATTGGACTGAAGAAAAAGACATCAGAGAAATGAAGCAGTAAAGATCAGAGACAGAGCTGCTGTGAAAGAACTAAACTCTTTGATTGGTTGAGATGAACTGAAAAAGAGCTCATTCGCCCCGCCCACTGAACTTCAGATCATACAGTGACAATATTTCTTCCTGCTTCGGGCTATAAGCCTCAAATATCTATGTTGAAAATTAGATATTTATATGCATGTATAGAATAATTTGTACTGTAAATTTAAATGTATGTACCCAAACTGATTATTTCAGAACAGTTCCTTTTAACACAGCCGGAACTTTGCTGATTAAAACGAAACAGAACCAAGAGAAAATAACAAGTATTCATTTTCCTTTATTTCTCTTGTGTCTGAAACCACAAGTCACTTCAATCATTTTAACTGAAACCCATGAAGTCATCTTCTTCAGTGTCAGAGTTGAACAGTCTCTGTCTCCATCAGTCTTGTGCTCTGTGTCACTGTCATCCTCCGCTAAAGTTGGCTCTGCGCCACTCTGTTTAGGTAGCAGTCCTGTCATGATTCGTAGGCAAGGCAGACCCAGATGCTGGAACCCAGAAAGAAAACACAGGTAAGTTGGAAGGTAAGTGTCATGGTTTGGGTTTCTTTGTATTGGTTTTTGCTTTCTGTCTTGTTCTGTCATGGTTGAGTTCTGTTTCCTTCTTTATTTTGAAAGGTTTCCTGTTTTGTCATGTTTTTGAGTTTTACTTCCTTGGTCCCAATTGTCCTGATCATTTTCACATGTGTCTTGTCTGTCCTGTCTGTATTTAAGTCTCGTCTCTGCCTTCCTCTTCTGCTGGTCCATTAATGTCTCTAATGTAACGTCTTTAATGTCTCTTTGTCCCTGACTCCCTTCTGCCTTGTTCATGGTTTGCCCACAGTGACTTTGTTTTGTTATCCTGCTCTGCAGCGGTTTTTGTTAAGATTAGATCCCTTGCCCTGGAACCGTGTGCCTCCCGCCTCTCCGTTTTGGGTCCTTTATTCCCCAGCCCTCCCCACGCGACAATAAGTAATGAATTTATTTTCAGATGTTGTTTGTAGTCTTGGCGTGAAGAATGGTCCTGGCTTGAATGAGGCTTGTGGTGTGAACGAAGGTCTAGACATGGACAGGTTCTTGACATTGCGTGGCTGGAGATCTTGACATGGTGTGGCTGGAGGTAATAATACGCGGTCAGCGTAACAGGTTCTCCCTCTGGAACACTGGAACTGCTCGTAAAAGACATCCGACTCAGGTGACACTCGTGGGTATATAATTATGAGGCAGGAGAATAAGGTTAGCGTAGCACAAAGACAAGGAGAGCTTAACAAGAGTAGACTGAACCAGGCTTAGTCACCATAAGGGGCAACAAACTGGCATTGAATGCTGGAGCTGGGTCTCCTTGAAGAGCAGAGGCATGATGATGTGATTGGTCACAGCTGGTGGAGTCAGGAGCGGGGGGGGGGGGGGGGGGCTGACAGAGGCACTGTGATAGTAGCCCCACCCCCAACGAACACCGCCTGGCGGTCTCGGACCAATCAGGGTTGGCCTGATAGAAGTCACTGATGAGGGCCGGGTCCAGGAACAGGAGTCCCAGGAGCGTTGTCCCGTATAGATAATTCAGTCACCATATAACTAGGGAGACCTGAATAAAAGTGCGAGGCTGGAACAGTCACCCTTAGGAAGAGCGGCGTGGAACAGAAGGATTGTCTGTTTCCAGCTCTGTTCGTGCGAAATCGTACTTGACTCTTGGCATCTGTTTCCTTTGTTAATACTGTCTTGTGTTTTCAGAAATAACCTTGACACAGGGTCTTAAGGACTTGTCCTTCTTTTCTACGAAGAAGAAGCCCGCTCCAACTGGTGACGATGAAGGACGGATGTGTCCCGAAGAAAGTGCCTCCTTGATGTACTTCTCCATAGCAGTTTTCTTGGGACCTGATAAGTTAATTAGTCTTCCCTTGGGTAACGTGGCACCGTCCAATAAATTTATGGAACAATCATATGGTCTATGGGGAGGTAACGAACCGGCTTTAGTCTTACTGAAAACAGTTCTTAAATCATGGTAACAGACGGGTACCTTGGATAGATCAATCTCTTCAGAATGATTAGAGATGGAAGAAGTGGCTGATGGGATGGCTGACTTGAGAAAGCCATATAGAAGTTGCTCCAATTGGTAATGCGATGGTGAACCCAACTGAATTGAGGATTATGAAGTCTAAGCCAGGAGGTGATTAGCAGAATGGGTTTAGTGCAATGCGTTATGAGGGAAAGATGTTGTCCCCCTAAACAGGGCTTTGACAGGGGAATCTAGTGTTTCAATAGGCAGGGAAAGTTGCAAAACAAGACTATGGTCAATTAAACTCTGTTCGGCGCTGGAATCAATAAGGGCTTTGAAATTGGCGACCTCTGACTGGTGACAAATCTTGATAGGAACAAAAAATAAATCTTTGGAAGCAGTAATGGAAACACCCGCCCGCGGCCTGTCTTCTAGCGGGGAGCTCTGAAGTTTAAACGTAACGGACATTGGTTTACTTGATGGTCTTGGTTGCCAAATTGAATTGAATCAGTCTTTTTAACCTCTTTTTCCAACATTATTTTTGTCAACAAGAATCTTTTTGGAAATTTTGTCCCTCTCACTTCCTGACATTTTCTGCAGATGAATGAACATGGGCTGCACGGTGGTGCAATGGTTAGTGCTCTTGCCTCACAGCAGAAGAAGGCTTCCGGTTCAAGTCCAGGCTGGGGGACATGAAAAACAACATCAATGGGGGGGCCTTTCTGTGTGGAGTTTGCATGTTCTCCCCGTGTATGCGTGGGTTCTCTCTGGGGTCTCCGGCTTCCTCCCACCATCCAAAAACATGCTTCATAGGTTAATTGGCAACTCTAAATTGTCCATAGGTGTGAGAGTGAATGGCTGTGTGATTGTTGACATTCTACCCTGTGACAGACTAGCGACCTGTCCAGGTTGTCTTCTGCCTTCGCTCACAAGTGGCTGGGATAGGTTCCGGCAGCCCCGTGACCCCGAAAGGGAAAAAACGGTTAAGAAAAAAAAAATGAATGAATGAACATGGCAAGATCCAGAAAAGAGGGAGGTTGAGGACAATTAACTGCTTTCATGAGGTTGAGATTGCTTTTGGAAAATCTTGTCTCCACCTATGGTTAAAATGTTGAGAAGAGCTCTTTTCAGAGCCTTGCAAGAAGTGAACATAACAGCACTACGTGTGAGCACTGAGCTCTTTGTTCTCTTTCTTTTAGCAGCTGGTGCAAGCATGCTGGCTGATGTCTCACTTTCCTCATCCCACGTCTGCTTCAGAGCCGCCAGCGATGCACTGACTTCTTCTGAAGCACAACACCGGTTAACAGAATGAGCATGGCATTTGAAGACTTTAAGGAACCCAAAACGTTCAGAAAAAAATTTCCTGTTTTAAAAAATAATGCCACCATCATCAGTGACCCTGATACCTCTGTCCAGATGTCAACAGCAGCAGCACAATAGTATCAGCAAACTTCAGGATATGATTCAAGGGTATCATGGTAAGAGAATAAAAAAAAAAATCTTTCTAAACCAGCTTTGGCTTTTGTTCCCGTCATATCAACATCACACTGCAAGTCCATTATTTCAAGTCAAATTCTGACAGGTAATTCAGAAAGATTCACGGTAAATGGTGAGCCAAACATGTTTAAGTCTTTGTCCAATTTACCAAAAATCTGAAAGCATTTTCTCAAACTACTACAGCAGTGTTGTTGTCTGATGTTTGAATCTTTGTATGATTGTCATATGCTGGGTCGCAGAGACATTTTTCAGACAAGGGAAATGAGCTTCCGCGCTTTGAATTCCTCGAGAGCTTGAGTGATCCCAGGAGTGTGAAGACACCAAAGTACATCTCTGACATGTTGACCTCACTTGAACCAGCAGAGACTCAGAGAAGCTCAGAAACAGACCGCCTGCTGGAGTCAAGAGTCAGGACTTAACACGGGGAATTTTCTGTGTCTGTTAAAAATGTTGGATAAACTTCAAGGTTAAAAAACCGATCTATTTAGCTCAAACCTTTTAATTTGTGCTCTTATCCTAGTGTTTAAGTGTTATTTTACCGTTATCTATTGTTTTAGCATTTTGTGCTGGTCACCTCCATGCCCATTAACAGGCAAGCAGGAACATTTTCACTTTATGCACTCAATTGGTGATCTACGACTTTGTTACGTTGTGCAGGCCACCTGCCTTTTCCCCATGTATTTTGCCTGTCAGTGGCGGTTTTTGATATCTACCTGTAGGGGGGAGATGTGACTTAGGCTTAACCAGGAGGAAGAGGAGCAGAGTGAAGAGGAAGAGCAGATGAAAGAGCAGATGGAGAGATTGAGGGAGGAGCTGAGCTGTTACTGAACTATAGAAGAGACACAAACTTCCACTTTCAACACAGTTCAACACACAAAAGCCAAACATCAGCTTCATCCAACATGCTGTCTGTGCAGACATCTGTGTTCACTCTGCTGCTTCTAGTCATTGGAACAGGTTGATGGGATTCTTTCAAAGATCCATTTCAGCATTTGATGTTTGTCCATCACTGATCTGACTTCTCTCTTCCTTTAGATGTCAGCTGTGAAGAACTCACTGCAGTCAAGAAGGAAGAGTCCACTTTGGAAGAAACTTCTGTCACTCTGTCCTACAAATATAAAAATGCTGCGCAGGGAGACGATTATTTCTTCTGGTATCGACAGTTTCCTGGAAAACCTCCAGAGCTCTTGATCTCTCACACTGGAACAGGAATATCTATTTCCCAGCCAATTCCTGGATTTTCCTTCAAAGTGAGTGACGACCAAAGACAAATGGATCTGCAGATCTCCTCTGCTGCAGTGACAGATTCTGCTGTGTACTACTGTGCTTTGAGGCCCACAGTGACAGGAAACAATACAACTCTGTGTAAAAACTTGCAAAGGAAGCACAACAATAGACAGCATCCACTAGGGGGCGTCACAGAGTGCAAACACTGATTGTTGAGTCATTGAACTGAAGACAACAGAGAAATGAAGCCGTGAAGATTATTGACAGAGCTGCTGTGGAAGAACTAAACTCATTGATTGGTTGAGCTGAAATGAAGAAGAGCTCATTGGCCCCGCCCACTGAACTTCATATAATCCAGTCACATTATTTCTTCCTCATTGTGCTACAGTGGAAGAACAGAGTTCATCTGCTGCTGTGTGGCTTCCAGAACTCCAAAGACATGTTGCTTTACCTCTTTTTGCTTCTATCTCACATTCTAGGTGAGTTTAAGAACAGAGATTCAAGTTTGCTTGAAGCTGCTGCATCAACTCATCATTTCATTCATCTAATGGCTTCATTTTCTCCACTTTTTCCAGGACTCACAGCTGGAGATTCAATCTCTCCTGATCAAGATCAACTTACAGGAACTGAAGGAAAATCTGTTACAATGAAATGTAACTATCAGACAGATAGCATCGATATTTGGCTTCACTGGTACAAACATGATTCTGACCTTCAGGCTCCTCAGTTTATTCTCTTTAAAGGAGCAAAAGAACAAACAGGTGAACATATTCCAGATAAACGATATGAATCCAGAACAACAGACACATCAACTGAACTGACCATCACAAAGTTAACCCTGGCAGACACAGCTCTCTACTACTGTGCTCTACAGAGACACACAGTGATCCAAAGTGTAGAAGAGGCTGTACAAAAACCTGAAGACAGATATGGGACTACTCTTCAAAGAGGAGGGAAGTGGTTTTCAAAGCACAGCTTCATATCAGATGGATTCTGTTCATTCCTGTTTGATCAGAGTCTCTGTGGTTACAGCTGCTGATGAAACACTGTGGAAGGATTCACATGAGCAGATGATCCACATCAACCAATAAACATCTACATGATGGTTCAAACACTCACAGTTCATCAACACAGACATTTTTGTGAAAACTTCTGTTCTGATGAAGAAGAAAGCAGGTGAGACTTGGAATGACCGTAATAACCTTTTTATTTGTGTTTATCAGAGAAACTAATATAAAACACACATTCACATTTTAATTCACTCTAAGATGAAAACATGTTCAAAAGTTTTAGGCTATTAAAACACCTCTGTTTTTGACTAAATGAATCTGTTCATGATGATCTTCTGACATCTGTCAGTCACATGTCCCCTTTGCAACTGTTTTTCACTTAATCTAGATAAAGATATTTTATTCATTCCAACCTGGGGAATTTAACAATTGCAGCAGCTGTGCACAGGCTTTAGTTTAAAACCAAACAAACAGAGAAATTTAAAAAAGAATGAACAGCAGTAGTTCAGTTTATCTCTGGCACAAAGATGATGTCAGCAGGTGGTTTGTGATTGCTTCCACAACTTGCTGATGGTGGAAGATGGACACCTGTGGGGGAGGGCATGGTTACACACAGAGCAGGGGGGTTTCTCTTTTCATATGGGAAACCTGTGCGTGGGCTGTGAGGAAAGAGACGACTGTTGGAGCCAGCGTTGAAGTCCCTGACGCTTGGGAGTGGCCTGCGAGGCAGAGGTTTGTCGGAACCAGAGGCGCATGGTCCATGAGGCTTAGAAATGGCAACCACATCGATCGCGGGTCCTCATCAGGGCGCAGACCAGAAAAACACTCACGTGGAGGCAGTGGCAGTTCTACACTAACCAGCCCCCTACCACACACACATACAATCTGACAACATCCTTTTGTGTTCCCTATCTTCTATTTGTTTTATTTTACAAAAATTTACAAACCTCAGAACCAGCCGCTCTCATACTTACCTGATTATTAAAACCGTTTGCCATCTCCACCCGTTCTCACCTGTGTCTTCTTCTGGGTTTCAGCATCTGGGTCTTTACTGTTCTGTAGCCATGACACTTTGATAGTTTATACAAGAGAGAAAAGTGTGAAGGGATTTAAATCAATAAAACATTTAAATATTGTGAAAAATAAAGTTTGCCAATTTGGTTCAGATCAAGTCCGGAAATTTGTGTTTTTTCTGTATTCAGACTGGTGACAATTCTTTTTGACCAAAGCTTGTAAACAAAACCATGTGACTAAAGATCTCTTCACTCATTGGTCAGGAATTAAGAGGGCAAGGCAAAGCAATGAGAGGCAGAAATTGTTAAAGTCCTGAGCTTTAGGTCAAAGTTGAAATAATGTTGCAACTATGTTTATTTAAAACCATTAGTACGGCATTTGTAGTATGTCATACCTACAGCAACAGGATTTGATATGCCAGAACAAAATAGCATCAATGTTTCTATAACTTCCCAACCAAGAAAAAAATGTGCGTATTTTGGCTTATTCATCTTTTGTTACATTATGAGACGGGGCCTTAATAACTTAATATAAGTTAATTCTGTGATCGTGCTTTTATTGCATGTAAAATTCAATGTTTTTACTTTTTCCTTAGCTTGATTATTACAGTCATAAACATTTTCCTCAATTGGACATCGTCTTCAGTCATGAAGTGGTGATCAGCTGTATCAACAATGTATCAATTAACCATTAGAGCCCTAATATCAGGGTGTCTCATGCAGAACTTTAGGTGGAGTTGTATAGTTTATTTGACTTCATATTCCTAGCATATTCCCAGCACACTAGTATAGCCAAGTTCAGGATGTAATTCAAGTATTTGAATGTGAGTCTTGAACACAGATATGTTTTGTTCATGCTTGTTATAAAAAAGCTTCCTCACAAAGATATGTGACTCCAAAAACACACAACTGTTCTGCTGCAAGGGCGGTCTAAACTAGATGTGGCATTTGTTTCCTTCATATCCACATGTTATTCTTGACATACAACACATCTGTATCTCAGCAACATTACCTTACTTAGACTTTTCTGTTGTATAAATGTTTGAAAATACCTGCTGCTTAAAGCCTCCCTGTCGGAAAAAAAAAAAGTGAATATTTCTGCCCACTTTAGCCTGCAGACAGCCTTCATTTACCTGTAGGGGGGGTTGTGACTGAGGCTTAACTAGGAGGAAGAGGAGCTGAGAGAAGAGGAAGAACATATGAAAGAGCAGATGGAGAGATTGAGGGAGGAGCTGAGCTGTTAGTGAACTATAGAAGAGACACAAACTTCCACTTTCAACACAGTTCAACACACAAAAGCCAAACATCAGCTTCATCCAACATGCTGTCTGTGCAGACATCTGTGTTCACTCTGCTGCTTCTAGTCATTGGAACAGGTTGATGGGATTCTTTCAAAGATCCATTTCAGCATTTGATGTTTGTCCATCACTGATCTGACTTCTCTCTTCCTTTAGATGTCAGCTGTGAAGAACTCACTGCAGTCAAGAAGGAAGAGTCCACTTTGGAAGGAGCTAATGTCACTCTGTCCTACAAATATCCCAAACTGTCAACGAGTGATTATTTCTTCTGGTATCGACAGTTTCCAGGAAAACCTCCAGAGTTCTTCTTCTCTCACTTGGGATCAAAAGCAAAATTACAGAGTTTGGATCCCAGATTTTCTCATGAAGTGAACGCTGATGATAAACAGATCCATCTGCAGATCTCCTCTGCTGCAGTGACAGACTCTGCTGTGTACTACTGTGCTGTGAGGCCCACAGTGACAGGAAACAACAAAACTCTGTACAAAAACCTGCAACAACAAAACACAACAACATCCTCTAGAGGGCGCTCTAACTCTAAAAAGGCTCATGTATTCAGAGAACAGAACTGATTAAAGAATAAACCCAGAGAAATTTTTTGTGAGAACATAATTATGTTGTAGGACACAAATGTAGAAGATCAACTTGGTGCAAATTAAAAGATAACAAACAAAATAAAGAGCACAACTGTGTTTTATTTTGATTGTGTTAATAAAACTAGATTTTGGAGGGAACAGTTACGAAATTAAGTTTCACAGCTGAAGTGTTTATAAACATTTTGGAGTTCCCAACAAACACAACTTTAATCTTAAAATCTTCCAGTGTTTTTTTTTTTTTTTTTGCAGAAACAACTTTTCAAATAATCGTTAAAGGAAGAATTACAAAACATGCCACCCAGGAAAACCAGGAAAAAGAACACTGAAAAGAGGATCCAGAACTGTGGAACTAATAAATGGTTCTTCATTGCCTTTTCTGTGTAATAGTGGCCCAATGTGACAGAGCTAACAAAGTAAGAGTGTACTTAAATTATGAAATGATGGATGCAAATCAAAAGAACTCTGAAGTTTTATACTCCACGCTTGTTTTTTTTTTTCACCTGCTTTTAAAATTAATATGGATTTTCAGGTGACAAGTTTAAAAGGGTTTTCCAGAAACAAGCTGGACTCTAGAAAAGATTCAGAATCTGTGGTTGTCCTGTAGTGACTGACTCTGTTTCCTGTGTGTGAGGAACCACTGAAGATCTCTGCACTGGTTAATGCTGCCATGCTGAAGAAAGTGACATGTAAACTGAATTCATCCACTTGTCCTCTTCACCTCATCCCAACCTGTCTTCAAAGAAACTATGATTTCTGGGAGGAGATCCTGAACAGAAGTTAAACAGGAGTGAAAGTCGGTGTCTCAGAGATCGAGTCATCTTACTTCCGGGCTGGAAAAGAACTCAGAAAAATAATTAATATTCACTTTTTAAAAAATGTTCTTTTGTGTGCCAAAGGTAATGTACTATCTCAAAATTGGCTTTGTTGACTACGAAAGGCTTAAGAATAGCCTGATGTAGGCCCTTTAAAATAAATAATTACATATTATGATTGAACACAAATCAATGCAACAAATAAAAATAAAAGTAGCACCAATCATCACAGGACTCCCCCTGAAAAGACAAATCCCAGATGCCCTACACAGCACAATAACAGAGGAAACCACCAAACAAAAAAGAATATTAGCAGGAAACTGCAGCGAGAGTCCAAGAAGATGAGAATCCAGAAAGAGACATGAGAAAGAGACGAGCAGGAAGCTACAGATTATTCTGATGCTGGGCCTGTTGGAGCCTCAGTGAATACAGTCTAAGATTTTCATGTAAAGCAGCGATTCACAAACTTTTAATACAATCAACTGGTTAGATGTCAGACAATGCTTCACAAACTGGTCTTTAAGGTGTGATTGATAAATAAAACAAAAGAAACAATATAACTGGCACCAAAACTGGACAAGAGTGGTTTGTAAGATCAGTTCATCTAAAATAAAAGGACAATTCTATGAAACCTCATCCCCAAATTTAGCCAAAATCTGCATTTTCAGTATAAATTTTAACGGTGCTTCCAGTTGGAAATTTGGTTCTAGTGATAATATGATCTCTGTGTCTGAATCATGTTTGAATTATTTTGTCTGTCTGCCAAGAACCCTTTGAAGTGTTACAGTTTTTCTCTGTTGGTTTGGCTCATTTCTTGAAACAGAAATTACATTCTCAAAAATCTAAGATCATTTGGCAAAACAGTCTTACAGTTTAGCACAACACAATAGCTCACTTGCAAAACCTAATATATCTCTCAAAACTGTTCACTTGTGCTTCAAAACTAAATTCCTTTCCCATGTAAAGAGTCAGTGCCACCAAAATGGCAAAGATCCTTCTCAATTGCTTTGGCTCATTTCTTGATCAGACCGGATGTTCTCAGCACTCTTGGTGCTTTTGTCAAAATAATATGGATGGTTCGGCACAACACCATGGTTCACCTGCAAAAGCTCATATCTCTCCCAAAACAATTCACTCATGTGTCAAAACTACATTTTCTTCTCATTTAAACAGTCAGTGCCCCCCAAATACGTTGTCCCTTTGGCATTGTGTAGACACTGCAAGTCAAAATGATTAGATGTTTTGTCACTATAGCAGAGGACCATTGAAATATCCCTCGTGTCCAACTTTCAGCCTTAGCTCAGTCCTTCATTGACAATGGTAACTGTACTGTTTTTGTATAGCTAACAGAATACAATTTTGTATAAAACTGAAAAAAAGAAAAAAGATTTTAGGGTAAGAGTAGCCTCTTAGGTGTAACAGCACACATTGCACTCATACTGCCAAAGAAATGCTAACCATTATCATTCACACACATAAAGTAACTTTCATACATCAGAATAAAAAGAAAATGTTTACAGCATTATATACTTTACAATATAAACACAAACAAAAAACAATGAAAATGATATGCAGCATACAGTGCTGTAAATAATGCTTGAGTTTAACAACTAACAGTTCTTTACTGGTCGCTCTCCTCACCCTCCCTCTCCTGGCCATCATCCTCACGCTGCTGTCTGTCTGGTCACAGATTCTCCTCCACATCAAAGCGTATATTCTACCTTGCGATGCAACGAGGGAAAAAACGGCATGCATGTCGCAACCATCCCCTACACTGATCTCCTGTAACATCCTCACACGCAGCATCCATTGCATGGAGCAGGGACCTCTGATCTTGACACTCATGCTCATACACTCTCCACCTCCAAGCGGAGAAAAACTCCTCAATAGGATTGAGGAAAGAAGAGTAAGGTGGTAGGAACACTAACATCCTTGGATAAGTAGTGAACCAGGCCCTGATGAACGGGCCATGGTGGAAATTCACATTGTCCCATACAATAACATATAGTGGTAGGTGAGGCCCTACTAGACCTCTCTCAAATTCAGGGATCAAATCAAAATGAAGGCGGTCCAAGAAGATGTTCCAAGGGATTCATATATCATATTCATGGTATTATGTTCTGGACAAATTTTGACAATTGAACAGACTATTGTGCATGTGATGACTTACACAATGAAATGATGCTGACTCATTTTGGAGCAAACAACCATTAGACTGAAAATCAACACTCATTTTAGATCAACAAGATCTATTCACTTGGAATCTGTGCTAAATGTAGGCTACTTGTACTTAATCATTTGCAAAGATGTACTGAGACATTGAGACATGTACTGAGACATTTGCAATTTGATGAAATTAATGAGAAAATCCATTCTGTTGTGAACAATTGTCAAGTGGTTTGGAGGTTTGTCCATGTTGTTTTGAGAATGTAATTTCTGTTTCAGGAAATGAGTCAAACCAAAGGAGAAAAACTGTAAAGCCTTTTCAATTACTGCTTTTGTTTTTCTCTCTTTTCATTTCAATTGAGTTTCAATCTGAAATTCAAACAGGGAGGTTTGTGAATTTTATTTTGGTATCACATCTTGTTATTTACTGCATGTTTACCATCAGAGAGTTTAGGAAGATTCCTGAGCAGATTTCCTCTGATAGATGTTTCGCACATCAATTTTAGGGAACATCTAAATGTGCAAGAGTTTGAAAAAGTCTTTACTTGGTTCTCTGCAAAGTGAAGAAATGTTTGTTCCTGGCTTTGCTCCACAGAAACAAACCACAGCAGGAGGAGGAGGAGCTTCACAGCAGAACATGAAGCTTCATGTTGGAGCTGAAGAGCTGCTGTGTTCTCTCTGTTCTTCATTCAGTACCAGTGAAAAGAATGTTGCTGCTTCTCATCTGGATGATGATGGTCTCCTTTCAAACTGGTAAGTCATCAAAAGATGCAGATGGAAAAGGAGATGATGGACAGAAGAAACATCTGGAGATGTTTGAACTGATTTACTTTGAGATGATAAAAGTCAGATTAAAGATTAGAATCCAAATGTCATGATGAAATCTATCTTTGTTGTTTCCAGGATCCTCTGAGGATTTACTGAAACCATTGAAAGATGAACTGATGGCTTTGGAAGGAGACACTGTCACTCTCTCCTGCAAATATTCTGGTTCTGTCCAGTATTTATTTTGGTACCAACAGAAGTCCAGTTCATCTCCACAGTTCCTAATTAAAGAATATTCAGAAGCAACAGAAAAGTTCTCAGTGACACACGACAAACAGAAACTGGAGTTTCATGTGAAGATCTCCTCTGCTGCAGTGACAGACTCTGCTGTGTACTACTGTGCTGTGAGGCCCACAGTGACAGGAAACAGTAAAACTCTGTACAAAAACCTGCAGAGAAAGCACAATACTACACAACTATCGCTAGAGGGCGACATACACTATGAACGCTCTGATCGTTCTGTCATTTGGCAGATGAAAAAGTCAACAGAAATGAAGCAGTACATATCAGAGACAGAGCTGCTGTGGAAGAATAACTAATTATTTGAGCTGAACTGAAAAAGAGCTCATTGGCCCCGCCCACTGAACTTCAGATCATCCAGTTACATTATTTCTCCCTCATTGAGCTATAGTGGAAGAACAGAGTTCATCTGCTGTCTGTGTGGCTTCAAGAACTCCAAAGACATGTTGCTTTACCTCTTTTTGCTTCTATCTCACATTCTAGGTGAGTTTAAGAACAGAGATTCAAGTTTGCTTGAAGCTGCTGCATCAACTCATCATCTCATTCATCTAATGGCTTCATTTTCTCCACTTTTTCCAGGACTCACAGATGGAGACTCAATCTCTCCTGATCAAGATCAACTTACAGGAACTGAAGGAAAATCTGTTACAATGAAATGTAACTATCAGACAAGTAGCAGTGGTGTATATCTTTACTGGTATAAACATGATTCTGACCTTCAGGCTCCACAGTTTATCCTCTGGAAAGTAGCAAAAGGTTATACAGATGAACATATTCCAGATAAACGATATGAATCCAGAACAACAGACACATCAACTGAACTGACCATCAGAGAGTTAACCCTGGCAGACACAGCTCTCTACTACTGTGCTGTAGACACACAGTGATCCAAAGTGTAGAAGAGGCTGTACAAAAACCTGAAGACAGATATAGGACTACTCTTCAAAGAGGAGGGAAGTGGTTTTCAAAGCACAGCTTCATATCAGATGGATTCTGTTCATTCCTGTTTGATCAGAGTCTCTGTGGTTACAGCTGCTAATGAAACACTGTGGGAGGATTCACATGAGCAGATGATCCACATCAACCACTAAACATCTACATGAAGGTTCAAACACTCACAGTTCATAACTACAGACTTTGATGTAGAAACGTAGTTTCTGTTCTCATGAAGAAGAAAGATGGTAAAAATTGAAATGACCTAGAAGGGCCTGGTTTATGCTACTCTAAGCCTTTCAGAATAAACTTTGTTCATATATATAATTATATATTACACTAAAGACCTATTTTGTTTAAATGGATAGACGCTTTTTTTGTGAGCTAATTTTCCTAAGTGGAAGTAAGACACCTCGATTTCTGAGGCACCATCTTTCGTTCCTTGTGGGTGCCGCCCATGTCATGACATCAACCTAAAGTTGGTCTCGGTAGAGTGTCTGTGATTTTCCCTCGAAAACAAACATCCAAAATTTTTTAAAGATGGATGTGAACTCTTGACCAGAGTCTGATCTGGAATTTGTAGTGCATGAGGTACCACAGTGACCCCGAAGACTTCCCTAGGAAGTTTTTTGTATGTAATGTATAATTACAACAAGAAAATGCACATAAGTTAAATTATACCATTCCACACATACAGTAGTTGTCGCTTTTGTGTTGATCCAGAGCAAAAAAATGTCCCTTCAAGTTTCATCCCTCATGAACGTATATGTTATAATCAGGCATCCACACAGTTTAACAGTTAACACAAAAATACAAAGCCGTTTGTACACAAGGCGCAACATGTGTGAAATTTAAGCGTTAGCTGCTTGTATGATTTACTAACTGTCATTTGTCTGGGCCGCCCTTGCACACCTGCCTGAGGATTGTTTCATTCGCATCTGCTCTGCATCTAATCCTGCAACCTTTATCGGTCATCCACGCCCTCCAGCCATTGTTGGTTTTTCTGATTCTCTATGGAAGAATCCACCGATCTCTGCTGTTGCCTTGTTAAAGCCAAGCTAAGCCGAGCAAAACCACATTAGGCCAAGTCACTTCAAGCCAAACCAGATCAACTCAAGCCTCTTCAAGCCACGTTAGATCCTTCTAGATTCTTCCCCTATATGCCATCAATCACCCCCAGGAAGAACTACTTTGGACCAACTGCCCACCTGCCAGTTGCCTCTTCACCGGATCTACATGCACATTTCAACTTTTAATAAACTGGACAACTTTTAACCTAATCTCTGTCTGCTTTTGGGTCCAGCTTAATCAAAACCTGACATCTTTTTGGGTCTGGCCTCTTCATCATTTTTGATTGTAGAAATTGCACTAGCTTTAATCTTTAGTCTCCCAGATTTCCCACTTTGACACAGGCCATGGTTAACTAAAGCTACTGTCACATTTACCAAAATGCCACCGTGTGGCGACCTAAATGCCATTGCTTTAGCTACTTGGCGGCGGCCAAAGTTTTAAGAAAAAGTTCAAATTCAACGGCAACTAGAAGATTTTTTGAAAAACATGGTTTGATGTAATCAGTGTAATTATGTATGTAGATAGAATGTAATTTTGTATTGCACATATTTTCTTGTGCACTGAGATTGTGAGAGCAGTGTGTGATTTTACAAACGTGCAGAGAACATTGCCCCAAGCTACTGAGTATCTAATGGTCTGTGGCACTTCATATGTACGGCTGCCATCTGGAGACATTTACACATCGTCCAGTCAACGTTGCTGCCAGCCGGCGATCTGGCTGTGACCGTCCAGCTGTCATCCATTTTGTAATGAAGACATTCCCACCTAACTGACTGCCACTAGACCGCTACCATCTGCATTCATGACCACGCCAATGATTTTAGGGAAAATCAGGCGGCAGCAGCTAATTTTGAAGACTCTGCCAATGCTTCCTCATTGTGCGGTGGCATTTGTATATGTGAACAAAGCTTAAGCAGTCATCTGTGAAATGGCGATCACAGACAAAAAAATTGCTGGCTGGTCTGTCACGTGCTTCAGAAGATGAACTCCAACAATTTCTGATGAGCAGGCTCTTCTTAGGGAAGGATGTACACACTTCTAAATCTCTCGCAGCCTAGAAACACACCCTTTGCCACATTGGCTGTCCAAATTGCCACCCTAATCCCTAACTAATAAGCAATTCCAACACCATTACTTCATTGTTTTAGAGAAAAAAAAAACTGTAAATCTGACGACAACGATTTCAGAATGAAAATTTGAATAAATATGAGTATTTTACAATGACTATGAATCTACTGTGTTCTGTTGATGAAAACATTTACTGTTTTATCAAAGTATTCATTTAAATTTTTCTCTCTCGCAAAAATGGTTAAAATGCAATGCATTATGGTCTATATTTGCCAATGTAGTTAGGTTCAATGCACACTGGTTTTTCGGGACAGTTCAAGGGCAATTAATTTTGGAATTGTAGATTAGAACAGCACTACAAAATGGCGAACACGCTATACAGTGCACTATGCATTGAGTAGTTTGGACACAGCAAATGTCACATCAATGCTAAAAATAAATGATTTTTGCTGATGATCGCTAGCAGAAAAAGTGTGTGTGTGTTTCTTCCTGTAAAGGGCTATTTTCCCACATTTATATGTATGAATAAATAATGTATCACATTCAATTCAATTCAATTCAATTCAATTTTATTTGTATAGCCCAAAATCACAACAACAGTCGTCTCGATGGGCTTTGAAGTAAAACATGAACTCAAAAGGATCACGAATACAAAGAGTCAATACGAAAATACTAAAATAAACTAACAAACTGACTAAGCTATACTGGCATCCCTGCCCTTAGACCCCCCTTCGCGGTAAGGAAAAACTCCTAAAAAAAAACGGATTCCGGAAAAAAAAAATGAAGAAACCTCAGGGGTGCCCACATGAAGGAGGGATCCTCCCCCAGGACGGACAGGCGATTTACCAGAACTCTTAGAGAAGAATTAACTTATCTAACTCTACATCTACATATTTAAAGTCCAGCAGACGAGCTTCATCCAGCCGGGGTTGGGGACAGTCAGGGGCGCGAGTCGAGCCGGAGACAGGAACCACAGCCAGGTTTAGGAGCAGGAGCAGAGACGAGGTACACGGTCAGGAACAGGAGCACGGATGAGCCAACTGGAATCTGGAAGCACTCCCACTCCCCAGGAGGGGAGAGGGATAGAGGGACAATACATGAATCGTACTGCACCAAACAGAGGCATGGATACCTAAATGATAAATGATGATCACAGATAGAGAAGAGAGGAAGTGTAGAGGTAGATGAGAAAAGAAAAGTATTGGAAAAGGACAGAAAAGAGGACAGAGCCCCAGTGCACCATAGTTACCCCAGCTTCAACTTCTAGCAGCCTTTTAAAATAATAGTTATTGTTATTTAGTTTAATTTAAACAATTAACATTAAATAATCTCTGAATCCTAACTAGTCTGACAATAAGCCTGTCCAAAGAGGAATGTTTTCAGTCTAACTTTGAATGTAGAAACCGAATCTGCCCCTCCTACATGAGCTGGGAGTTTATTCCATAAGACAGGGGCTTGGTGGCTAAACGCTCTACCTCCAACTGTACTTTTACTAATTCTAGGAATCACAAGCAGTCCTGCATTTTGCGAGCGAAGTGTTCTGATTGGATGGTAAGGGACTATGAGGTCATTAATATAGGATGGGGCCATTCCATGTAAGGCCTTATAGGTTAACAGGAGGATCTTGAACTTAATTCTAGAATCAACTGGGAGCCAATGGAGCGAAACTAACACAGGAGTGATGTGATCTCTTCTGTTTGTTCCTGCTAACAATCTAGCTGCTGCGTTCTGAACAAGCTGGAGACTTCTTAAGGAACTCTTAGGACACGCTGCTAACAAGGAATTACAGTAATCCTGCCTCGACGTAACAAATGCATGGATGAGTTTTTCAGCATCACTCTTAGAAAGTATATTTCTGATCTTAGCAATGTTCCGCAGGTGAAAAAATGCAGTTCTACACGCCTGAGATATGTGAGCCTTAAATGATAAATCCTGGTCAAATAAAACCCCAAGGTTTCTAACTGTGGAATTGGGGGCTATACTTACACCATCCAGGGAGACTATCTCAGCAGACAGAGCATCTCTCAGGTTTTTAGGACCTAGTATAATAACCTCAGTTTTTTCTGGGTTCAAGAGGAGGTAATTAATTGTCATCCAGGTCTTGATGTCACTAATGCAGGCGTTCAGTTTCTCTATCTGGTCATTCTGGTCAGGTTTCATGGATAAATACAACTGAGTATCGTCGGCATAACAATGAAAATTAATGCTGTGTTTCCTGATTATGTTCCCTAGGGGTAGCATATAAAGCGTAAACAGGATGGGTCCTAAGACTGAGCCCTGTGGGACTCCGTAGTTAACTCGAGTGCACTGAGAGGATTGTCCATTTACATTAACAAACTGATATCTATCTGACAGATAGGATTTAAACCACTGGAGAGCAGATCCTCTGATCCCAATGTCATGCTCTAATCTATGGAGTAAAATACTGTGGTCGATAGTGTCAAAAGCTGCACTGAGGTCTAACAGGACAAGAATAGAAAGTAGTCCCTTTTCTGAAGCCAATAACAAGTCATTAGAGACTCTAACTAGTGCAGTTTCTGTACTGTGGTGGGGTCTAAACCCCGACTGAAAGTCTTCAAAGTGGCTGTTGTCCTGTAGGTGGCAGTAAAGCTGCTTAACTACAACTCTTTCTAGGATTTTAGAAATAAAGGGCAGGTTTGATATCGGTCTATAGTTGGCCAAGATGTTAGGATCCAAACTGGGCTTTTTCAGAAGAGGTTTAACAACTGCATATTTAAAAGACTGTGGCACGTAACCCGTTTCCAGAGAGGTATTTATCATTGTTAATATGGAATCATTAATTAGGGGAAAAGTTTCTTTAAAAAGTCTAGTGGGAATTGGGTCTAACAGACACGTTGAGGATTTGGAGGACGTAATAATTGATGCTAATTCTACTTGATCCACAATAGTGAAGCAGTCTAATGTTACAGAGGTTTCTATGGATGCCTCCACTTCTATCGCTTCAGCCTGCTCTGGGCTGATAGAAGGAATAACTTGATTTAACTTATGTCTAATATTTGAGATTTTACTATCGAAAAATGTAAGAAAATCATCAGAGCTGAGGGAAACAGGAACGTTTGGTTCTACTGAGCTCTGACTGTGAGTTAATTTAGCAACAGTGCTAAAAAGAAATCTGGGATTGTTTCCATTCTCTGATATTAAGGTTGAATAGTACTGGCATCTAGCTCTACGCAGAGCTTTTTTATAATTTAATAGGCTATATTTCCAGATATTCAGAGACTGCTCTGAACCGGAGCGGCGCCATTCTCTTTCCAACTTACGGGTTTCTTGTTTAAGAGAACGTGTTTCAGCGTTAAACCACGGTGCTACTCGGTTTTGTCTAACGAACTTAGGTTTCAGGGGGGCAACAACATCAAGTGTACTCCTGAGGGCTTGTAGGGCATCATTAACAAAATGGTCATTTATACTAGGACTGATGCTATGGGAGCTGGTCTCAGAGTATTTGCTCAGAATGTCACTAAGTACTGGCTGAACTGTGAGTTTAAACTCAGACACAGAACAGTCAGTTAAGGTTCTTCTAAGTTGTTTCTTATTCACTGGGGCAGTATCATGTTCTAAATTAAACTGGAAGGTAATTATGAGCATATGAGCAGGGTAAGCTAAAGGCAGACAATTAATTCGATTTACAAAATTCTATTATGAAGCAGAGTTTGTGACTGCCTAACCTTGTACTTTATGGTATTAAAAAAGAAATACTAAAAATACAGCAGTCCTTAGCAAAAAAAAATAATTGAAACTTTTTCAATCAACAGAAAATGCCTTCATAGCACAGCTCCAACATAAAGCCTCGTGTTCTGCTGTGAAGCTCCTCCACCTCCCGTTGTGGTTTGTTCTTCAGTTTGCAGTAAAAACAAAGAATTTTTTAAACTCTTGTACACTTAAAAGTGGATCAGTTAGACGGTGGGAGGAAGTCTCAGTCCCTGGAGAAAACCCACACATACAAACTCCACACAGAAAAGTCCCCCAATGATGTTCTGGTTCTGGTCCCCAAACCGGGACTTGAAATGTTTATAATCAGAGAGTTTAGGAATTTCAGATTTCCTCGGACAGATCTTTTCAGCTTTTTGTTTCTGGCTTTGCTCCACAGAAACAAACCACAGCAGGAGGAGGAGGAGCTTCACAGCAGAACATGAAGCTTCATGTTGGAGCTGAAGAGCTGCTGTGTTCTCTCTGTTCTTCATTCAGTACCAGTGAAAAGAATGTTGCTGCTTCTCATCTGGATGATGATGGTCTCCTTTCAAACTGGTAAGTCATCAAAAGATGCAAATGGAAAAAGAGATGATGGATAGGAGAAACATCTGGAGATGTTTGAACTGATTTACTTTGAGATGCTAAAAGTCACATTAAAGATTAGAATCCAAATGTCATGATGAAATCTATCTTTGTTGTTTCCAGGATCCTGTGAGGATTTACTGAAACCATTGAAAGATGAACTGATGGCTTTAGAAGGAGACACTGTCACTCTCTCCTGCAAATATTCTGGTTCTATCCAGTTTTTCTTCTGGTACCAACAGAAGTCCAGTTCATCTCCACAGTTTCTGATCAAAGAATATTCAGAAGGAACAGAGAAGTTCTCAGTGAAACACGACAAACAGAAACACGAATTTCATCTGCAGATCTCCTCTGCTGCAGTGACAGACTCTGCTGTGTACTACTGTGCTGTGGAGCCCACAGTGACAGGAAACAACTAAACTCTGTACAAAAAATTGCAAAGAAAACAATACTACACAACAACCACTAGAGGGCGACATACACCATGAAGGGAATGTAGATTCTGTCTTTTGACAGATGAGAAATAAAACAAAGAAATGAAGCAGTATAGATCAGAGACAGAGCTGCTGTGGAAGAACTAAACTCTTTGATTGGTTGATATGAACTGAAAAAGAACTCACTGGCCCCGCCCACTGAACTTCACATCATCCAGTCACATTATTTCTTCCTCATTGTGCTACAGTGGAAGAACAGAGTTCATCTGCTCTCTGTGTGGCTTCAAGAACTCCAAAGACATGTTGCTTTACCTCTTTTTGCTTCTATCTCACATTCTAGGTGAGTTTAAGAACAGAGATTCAAGTTTGCTTGAAGCTGCTGCATCAACTCATCATCTCTTTCATCTAATGGCTTCATTTTCTCCACTTTTTCCAGGACTCACAGCTGGAGACTCAATCTCTCCTGATCAAGATCAACTTACAGGAACTGAAGGAAAATCTGTTACAATGAAATGTAACTATCAGACAGATGACAGCGAACCTTGGCTTTACTGGTTCAAACATGATTCTGATCTTCAGGCTCCTCAGTTTATTCTCTGGAAAGTAGCAAAAGGTTATACAGATGAACATATTCCAGATAAACGATATGAATCCAGAACAACAGACACATCAACTGAACTGACCATCACAAAGTTAACCCTGGCAGACACAGCTCTCTACTACTGTGCTATAGACACACAGTGATCCAAAGTGTAGAAGAGGCTGTACAAAAACCTGAAGACAGATATGGGACTACTCTTCAAAGAGGAGGGAAGTGGTTTTCAAAGCACAGCTTCATATCAGATGGATTCTGTTCATTCCTGTTTGATCAGAGTCTCTGTGGTTACAGCTGCTGATGAAACACTGTGGGAGGATTCACATGAGCAGATGATCCACATCAACCAATAAACATCTACATGAAGGTTCAAACACTCACAGTTCATAACTACACACATTTTTGTGAAAACTTCTGTTCTGATGAAGAAGAAAGCAGGTGAGACTTGGAATGACTGTAATAACCTTTTTATTTGTGTTTATCAGAGAAACTAATATAAAACACACATTCACATTTTAATTCACTCTAAGATGAAAACATGTTCAAAAGTTTTAGGCTATTAAAACACCTACGTGTATGACTAAATGAATCTGTTCATGATGATCTTCTGACATCTGTCTGTCACACAACCCCTTTGCAACAGTTTTTCACTAAATCCTCTGCTGCAGGAGGTGTCTGGGAGAAACGGACAGGTCAGAGAACACACAGAAACAATCAGACAGGGCGACATCCACCACACTGGAAATGTGGTGAAAAGAATCAAGATGGCCGCCAAGGTGCATACACACAGGCTGGCAGGTCCTGTGTGTTTGTCACAAAAAAGGCCTACAAAAATCAAAACGCCCTGGAGTCTACCATTAATATGTCTATCTGTAGTTTTTATGGCATTTTATCTTTTCTGGAGTCTGATGTGTCCACGAAAAATAGATAATAACACAACTCTTTATTCAACAAAGAGGAGTCAACTAGTTTCTGTTTGAAAGGGTTCTGGATTTTGGACATGCAAGGCTGCCCCCAGGTAAACATGAACAAGTAAAATCAAAAAGGCCCCTCCAGGGGCTTATCAACCTTGTGATGATACTCATTTTGGCTGGTGATATTGAGATAAATCCTGGACCTGTTCTGAGCTCTGACTTGGATGGACTACAGCCAGCAACACAGCTAACCAGGCTATCACCACATCGGGCTTGGCTATCACCCCAACTACACAGATTCTCTCATCAGCTACAGCTAAGTGGGCTCTCACCTCAGCTCCCTGGGCTACAGCTGCACCTAACCAGGCCTCCTCCACCTCAGCTCCCTGGGCTACAGCTGCAGCTAACCAGGCCTCCTCCACCTCAGCTCCCTGGGCTACAGCTGCAGCTAACCAGGCCTCCTCCACCTCAGCTCCCTGGGCTACAGCTGCAGCTAACCAGGCCTCCTCCACCCCAGCTCCCTGGGCTACAGCTGCAGCTAACCAGGCCTCCTCCACCTCGGCTACCTGGGCTACAGTTGCAAGTAACCAGGCCTCCTCCACCTCAGCTCCCCAGGACACAATTATTGGACACAGGTACACCGCAATTAACAATGTTAAACACAAAGGAACATTGTTTCACAAGTTCTTCATCAATAACAGACGCAAAAACCTTTTCCTCAACTGCAAAGATCATCAATGCTGCAATAAAAAACCATCAGAAAATCAGATCTTTCCAAACACTCAATAGTGCAAAAGTTATTTGGGATTCCAATTCTACTTGGCCACATCAATGTTCGCAGTATTGTTAATAAAACCGAGCAAATTGAGCATCTGCTAACTGAATCCAATATTGATATGCTAGGAATATCTGAAAGTTGGCTGACTTCGACTTCACCTACAGCTGCCATCACTATCCCAGGATACAAATTATTCAGAAAAGATAAAGAAACAGGAAGAGGAGGGGGGTTTTGATTTATATCAAAGATCATTTTAAATGTGAGTTAATTAGTTGGCCAGAGGAAACAGGAATTGAATGTATAGGTCTAAATGTAACACTTCATTCTACAATGTCTTTTACTGTGATTTGTGTGTACAGGCCTCCTTCTGCCAAGGACATCTTTTATGATCAGTTTGAGTCTATTTTAAATCACTGTAATTCTTCAAGAGAGATTATTGTTATGGGTGATCTAAACATCAATTGGGATAATATACCAGACAGAAAGAAATTAGAACAGCTTGTTGTTAAACACACATTGACACAGATCATAAATGGTCCAACAAGAGTAACAACTTTGTCTAAAACTAAAATTGATTTAATATTTACTAACAAACCCGATAGAATTACCAAGACATTTAATTTTCTGTCTGGTCTCTCTGACCACAACTTCATTTTCTGTGTGAGAAAAATCAGGAACCAGCGCACAACACAATCAGTCAGAGGGATACCTTACACTTTTATTCCTAAAAATATGCAACAGCATTTAAAAAATGACCTTGAACATCTCAATTGGACAAATGTAGTTGAAAACAATAACATCGAAGAAAGCTCTTATCTCCTTATAGGAATGATCAATGACACACTGGCTCATTTCTCAAAGAAAGGAGTATCCAAACAATTTAAAGAAAACCTACCATGGATTAATAACGATATTAGAAAATTAATGAGAGAGAGAGACAGTGCATTGAAAAAATCCCTAAAAAACAAAACTACAAGTGACCGTCAGATATTTACATCTCTTAGAAACAAGGTTATTAACCACATGCGTAAAGCAAGGGCAAACTTTTTCATTAATTCAATTATTGAAGCACATGGAAATGGAAAGACTGTATGGAAGCACCTAAATAAGCTATTAGTATGTAAAAAAGAGCATAACACCAGAGAGCTCCAGCTTAAGATAAGTGGTGCATTTAACGGACAATTTGGATATTATTGTCAACAGTTTTAATAACTTTTTTATTAGTTCAATTAAAGATTTAACACGGCAACTAATATGTCCAGATATCCCATGGAAATCTATAGACAATAGTCAGCCAATATTTCATATTAAGGAAATATCTGCTCCTGATGTTCTAAAAATAATCTCATCCCTTAAAAGCTCCAAAGCTAGAGATGCATATGGTTTCTCTAGTCATTTTATTAAGCAACATAAAGATGTTCTCGCACACCCAATTGTACATCTGATTAATCTGTCCATTAACCACAGCATAGTGCCAACAACATGGAAAATTGCTAGGGTTATACCTGTTTTTAGGTCAGGGGACAAAACAAAACCTGAGAACTACCGTCCAATAAGCATTCTACCAATTATTTCAAAAATCTTAGAAAAATGGGTCACAACACAACTAACTATACATCTCAACAACAGTCAAACCTCTCTCCATCCAATGCAGTTTGGCTCCAGAAAATATCACTCCACTGATACAGCCACTTGTTATTTCCTTGAAAATGTGAAACAGCTGCTTGACAAGGGAGGCTTTGTGGGTGCTGTATTCCTTGATCTGAAACGTGCTTTTGATACTATCAATCATGATGTTCTCCTTGCAAAGTTATCATATTTTAATTTCTCGAACAGTGCCCTCTGCTGGATGAAATCATATCTCCATGACAGAAAACAAGCTGTACAAATTGAAAATTCACAATCATCGTTTCTTAGTTGTTCAGATGGAGTTCCTCAAGGCTCAGTATTGGGGCCACTTTTATTTAGCTTGTATGTGAACAACCTGCCAGATGTATGCAAAAAAACAAAAATACAATTATATGCAGACGATACAGTTCTATATGCTTATGCCAAAACAAAAGCTGAAGCAGCTGCAGTTCTGTCTGGAGCCATGGTTCCAATCTTTCAGTGGCTCCAAAGGTCATGCTTACACCTCAATGCTAAAAAGACTGTATGTATGTTTTTTTCACGTCAGCCAACGAGGGAAGAACAACCATCTGTAGTGGTCAATGGGGAGCGATTGGAAGTTGTACAACAATTTAAGTATCTTGGCGTAATCTTTGATTCAAACTTAACTTTTAAAGATCATGTAAAGAAAATATCCAATATTGTTAAATTTAATCTCTCAAATTTTAAACAAATAAGGTCTTCTTTGACTACTGAGGCTGCAAAGGTTTACATGCATTCATTGATTTTTAGTCATATAACTTATTGTCTTACTACATGGTCCCAGACAAACGAAAGCACTTTGAAACCCCTCAAGTCTCTGTTTAAGAGAACCCTGAAAGTTTCAGACAAAAAGCCTCTGCGTTATCATTACTGTGACATTCTAACTAAGTATGGCATAATGGATTTTATAAGTTACAAAATGTACATGGATGCCTGTCTCATTTTGAAAGTTTTGAATGGGCTGGCCCCTCCCCCCTTGCTAGACTTTATAAGTAAAAAAACAAATGTTTGGAATAGGCACCAGGGCTTTAACTCGAGGGGACTGTAATATTCAAAGGCGCAGGACTAAATTCAGCCAAACTGTGGTGTCAATTAGAGGCACACAGTTATGGAATACGCTGCCACAGCACATTAGGAACTGGGAAAACTACCCTACCTTCCAAACAGCTCTTAAACAATGGCTAAAAACAAACCAGTCCTGCAGACATTAGTTATTGTTGTTTTTCTGTGACTGTCTTGGAATTTTTAGACTTGCATTTTATTGTAATAACCTTTGTAAATATTTTTACCTCTAATATTGTGCTATTTCATTGTGTTGTAAATGTAATTGTTGATATTTTTATCCTGCCCTAGGACAACAGATGAAAATTAGCTCCTGTGCTAATTCTGGCATATTTATGTTAAAGCAGCTGCTGAAACATTGTTTATGTGCATTGTTCTAATTCAAATAAATAAATAAAATAAAAAAAATAAAATAAATCTAGATAAAGATATTTTATTCATTCCAACCTGGGGAATTTAACAATTACAGCAGCTGTGCACAGGCTTTAGTTTAAAACCAAACAAACAGAGAAATTTAAAAAAGAATGAACAGCAGTAGTTCAGTTTATCTCTGGCACAAAGATGATGTCAGCAGGTGGTTTGTGATTGCTTCCACAACTTGCTGATGGTGGAAGATGGACACCTGTGGGGGAGGGCATGGTTACACACAGAGCAGGGGGGTTTCTCTTTTCATATGGGAAACCTGTGCGTGGGCTGTGAGGAAAGAGATGACTGTTGGAGCCAGCGTTGAAGTCCCTGACGCTTGGGAGTGGCCTGCGAGGCAGAGGTTTGTCGGAACCAGAGGCGCATGGTCCATGAGGCTTAGAAATGGCAACCACATCGATCGCGGGTCCTCATCAGGGCGCAGACCAGAAAAACACTCACGTGGAGGCAGTGGCAGTTCTACACTAACCAGCCCCCTACCACACACACATACAATCTGACAACATCCTTTTGTGTTCCCTATCTTCTATTTGTTTTATTTTACAAAAATGTACAAACCTCAGAACCAGCCGCTCTCATACTTACCTGATTATTAAAACCGTTTGCCATCTCCACCCGTTCTCACCTGTGTCTTCTTCCGGGTTACAGCATCTGGGTCTTTATTGTTCTGTAGCCATGACACTTTGATAGTTTATACAAGAGAGAAAAGTGTGAAGGAATTTAAATCAATAAAACATTTAAATATTGCGAAAAATAAAGTTTACCAATTTGGTTCAGATCAAGTCCGGAAATTTGTGTTTTTTCTGTATTCAGACTGGTGACAATTCTTTTTGACCAAAGCTTGCAAACAAAACCATTTGACTAAAGATCTCTTCACTCATTGGTCAGGAATTAAGAGGGCAAGGCAAAGCAATGAGAGGCAGAAATTGTTAAAGTCCTGAGCTTTAGGTCAAAGTTGAAATAATGTTGCAACTATGTTTATTTAAAACCATTAGTACGGCATTTGTAGTATGTCATACCTACAGCAACAGGATTTGATATACCAGAACAAAATAGCATCAATGTCTCTATAACTTCCCAACCAAGAAAAAAATGTGCGTATTTTGGCTTATTCATCTTTTGTTACATTATGAGACGGGGCCTTAATAACTTAATATAAGTTAATTCTGTGATCGTGCTTTTATTGCATGTAAAATTCAATCTTTTTACTTTTTCCTTAGCTTGATTATTACAGTCATAAACATTTTCCTCAATTGGACATCGTCTTCAGTCATGAAGTGGTGATCAGCTGTATCAACAATGTATCAATTAACCATTAGAGCCCTAATATCAGGGTGTCTCATGCAGAACTTTAGGTGGAGTTGTATAGTTTATTTGACTTCATATTCCTAGCATATTCCCAGCACACTAGTATAGCCAAGTTCAGGATGTAATTCAAGTATTTGAATGTGAGTCTTGAACACAGATATGTTTTGTTCATGCTTGTTATAAAAAAGCTTCCTCACAAAGATATGTGACTCCAAAAACACACAACTGTTCTGCTGCAAGGGCGGTCTAAACTAGATGTGGCATTTGTTTCCTTCATATCCACATGTTATTCTTGACATACAACACGCCTGCATCTCAGCAACATTACCTTACTTAGACTTTTCTGTTGTATAAATGTTTGCTATGACCTGCTGCTTAAAGCCTCCCTTTTGGAAAAAAAAGTGAATATTTCTGCCCATTTTAGCCTGCAGACAGCCTTCATTTACCTGTAGGGGGGGTTGTGACTTAGGCTTAACTAGGAGGAAGAGGAGCTGAGAGAAGAGGAAGAACAGATGAAAGAGCAGATGGAGAGATTGAGGGAGGAGCTGAGCTGTTAGTGAACTATAGAAGAGACACAAACTTCCACTTTCAACACAGTTCAACACACAAAAGCCAAACATCAGCTTCATCCAACATGCTGTCTGTGCAGACATCTGTGTTCACTCTGCTGCTTCTAGTCATTGGAACAGGTTGATGGGATTCTTTCAAAGATCCATTTCAGCATTTGATGTTTGTCCATCACTGATCTGACTTCTCTCTTCCTTTAGATGTCAGCTGTGAAGAACTCACTGCAGTCAAGAAGGAAGAGTCCACTTTGGAAGGAACTTCTGTCACTCTGTCCTACAAATATCCCAAACTGTCAACGAGTAATTATTTCTTCTGGTATCGACAGTTTCCAGGAAAACCTCCAGAGTTCTTCTTCTCTCACTTGGGATCAAAAGCAAAATTACAGAGTTTGGATCCCAGATTTTCTCATGAAGTGAACGCTGATGATAAACAGATCCATCTGCAAATCTCCTCTGCTACAGTGACAGACTCTGCTGTGTACTACTGTGCTGTGCAGCCCACAGTGACAGGAAACAATAAAACTCTGTACAAAAACCTGCAACAACAAAACACAACAACATCCTCTAGAGGGCGCTCTAACTCTAAAAAGGCTCATGTATTCAGAGAACAGAATTGATTAAAGAATAAACCCAGAGAATTTTTTTGTGAGACCATAATTATGTTGTAGGACACAAATGTAGAAGATCAACTTGGTGCAAATTAAAAGATAACAAACAAAATAAAGAGCACTACTGTGTTTTATTTTGATTGTGTTAATAAAACTAGATTTTGGAGGGAACAGTTACGAAATTAAGTTTCACAGCTGAAGTGTTTATAAACATTTTGGAGTTCCCAACAAACACAACTTTAATCTTAAAATCTTCCAGTGTTTTTTTTTTTTTTTTTTTTTTTTGCAGAAACAACTTTTCAAATAATCGTTAAAGGAAGAATTACAAAACATGCCACCTAGGAAAACCAGGAAAAAGAACACTGAAAAGAGGATCCAGAACTGTGGAACTAATAAATGATTCTTCATTGCCTTTTCTGTGTAATAGTGGCCCAATGTGACAGAACTAACAAATTAAGAGTGTACTTAAATTATGAAATGATGGATGCAAATCCAAAGAACTCTGAAGTTTTATACTCCACGCTTGTTTTTTTTTTTTCACCTGCTTTTAAAATTAATATGGATTTTCAGGTGACAAGTTTAAAAGGGTTTTCCAGAAACAAGCTGGACTCTAGAAAAGATTCAGAATCTGTGGTTGTCCTGTGGTGACTGACTCTGTTTCCTGTGTGTGAGGAACCACTGAAGATCTCTGCACTGGTTCATGCTGCCATGCTGAAGAAAGTGACATGTAAACTGAACTCATCTACTTGTCCTCTTCACCTCATCCCAACCTGTCTTCAAAGAAACTATGATTTCTGGGAGGAGATCCTGAACAGAAGTTAAACAGGAGTGAAAGTCGGTGTCTCAGAGATCGAGTCATCTTACTTCCGGGCTGGAAAAGAACTCAGAAAAATAATTAATATTCACTTTTTAAAAAATGTTCTTTTGTGTGCCAAAGGTAATGTACTATCTCAAAATTGGCTTTGTTGACTACGAAAGGCTTAAGAATAGCCTGATGTAGGCCCTTTAAAATAAATAATTACATATTATGATTGAACACAAATCAATGCAACAAATAAAAATAAAAATAGCACCAATCATCACAGAACTCCCCCTGAAAAGACAAATCCCAGATGCCCTACACAGCACAATAACAGAGGAAACCACCAAACAAAAAAGAATATTAGCAGGAAACTGCAGCGAGAGTCCAAGAAGATGAGAATCCAGAAAGAGACATGAGAAAGAGACGAGCAGGAAGCTACAGATTATTCTGATGCTGGGCCTGTTGGAGCCTCAGTGAATACAGTCTAAGATTTTCATGTAAAGCAGCGATTCACAAACTTTTATACAATCAACTGGTTAGATGTCAGACAATGCTTCACAAACTGGTCTTTAAGGTGTGATTGATAGACAAAACAAAATAAACAATATAACTGGCACCAAAACTGGACAAGAGTGGTTTGTAAGATCAGTTCATCTAAAATAAAAGGACAATTCTATGAAACCTCATCCCCAAATTTAGCCAAAATCTGCATTTTCAGTATAAATTTTAACGGTGCTTCCAGTTGGAAATTTGGTTCTAGTGATAATATGATCTCTGTATCTGAATCATGTTTGAATTATTTTGTCTGTCTGCCAAGAACCCTTTGAAGTGTTACAGTTTTTCTCTGTTGGTTTGGCTCATTTCTTGAAACAGAAATTACATTCTCAAAAATCTAAGATCATTTGGCAAAACAGTCTTACAGTTTAGCACAACACAATAGCTCACTTGCAAAACCTAATATATCTCTCAAAACTGTTCACTCATGCTTCAAAACTAAATTCCTTTCCCGCGTAAAGAGTCAGTGCCACCAAAATGGCAAAGATCCTTCTTAATTGCTTTGGCTCATTTCTTGATCAGACCGGATGTTCTCAGCACTCTTGGTGCTTTTGTCAAAATAATATGGATGGTTCGGCACAACACCATGGTTCACCTGCAAAAGCTCATATCTCTCCCAAAACAATTCACTCATGTGTCAAAACTACATTTTCTTCTCATTTAAGCAGTCAGTGCCCACAAAATACATTGTCCCTTTGGCATTGTGTAAGCACTGCAAGTCAAAATGATTAGATGTTTTGTCACTATAGCAGAGGACCATTGAAATATCCCTCGTGTCCAACTTTCAGCCTTAGCTCAGTCCTTCATTGACAATGGTAACTGTACTGTTTTTGTATAGCTAACAGAATACAATTTTGTATAAAACTGAAAAAAAGAAAAAAGATTTTAGGGTAAGAGTAGCCTCTTAGGTGTAACAGCACACATTGCACTCATACTGCCAAAGAAATGCTAACCATTATCATTCACACACATAAAGTAACTTTCATACATCAGAATAAAAAGAAAATGTTTACAGCATTATATACTTTACAATATAAACACAAACAAAAAACAATGAAAATGATATGCAGCCTACAGTGCTGTAAATAATGCTTGAGTTTCTCAACTAACAGTTCTTCACTGGTCGCTGTCCTCACCCTCCCTATCCTGGCCATCGTCCTCACCCTGCTGGCCGTCCTCATGCTGCTGTCTGTCTGGCCACAAATTCTTGTCCACATCAAAGCGCATATTCTCCCTTGTAATGCAACGAGGGAAAAAGCAGCGTGCATGTCGCAACCATCCCCTACACTGATCTCCTGTAACATCCTCACACGCAGCATCCATTGCATGGAGCAGGGACCTCTGATCTTGAGGCTCATGCTCATACACTCTCCACCTCCAAGCGGAGAAAAACTCCTCAATAGGATTGAGGAAAGGAGAGTAAGGTGGTAGGAACACTAACATCCTTGGATAAGTAGTGAACCAGGCCCTGATGAGTGGGCCATGGTGGAAATTCACATTGTCCCATACAATAACAGATAGTGGTAGGTGAGGCCCTACTAGACCTCTCTCAAATTCAGGGATCAAATCAAAATGAAGGCGGTCCAAGAAGATGAGGAGCTTCTGTGTATTGTATGGGCCATGACTGAGTACACCATGCTCAGATATGGTAGCACACATAGTTATATTGCCCCCTCGCTGGCCTGGGACATCCTCCTTCGTTAGTCAAGTTCTAGATTCACCTGATTGTCAATTGCTGTAATTAATGTATCAAATGTTCCAAGGGATTCATATATCATATTCATGGTATTATGTTCTGGACAAATTTTGACAATTGAACAGACTATTGTGCATGTGATGACTTACACAATGAAATGATGCTGACTCATTTTGGAGCGAACAACCATTAGACTGAGAATCAACACTCATTTTAGATCAACAAGATCTATTCACTTGGAATCTGTGCTAAATGGCTCACCTGTCACCAATCTACCTGTACTTAATCATTTGCAAAGATGTACTGAGACATTGAGACATGTACTGAGACATTTGCAATTTGATGAAATTAATGAGAAAATCCATTCTGTTGTGAACAATTGCCAAGTGGTTTGGAGGTTTGTCCATGTTGTTTTGAGAATGTAATTTCTGTTTAAGGAAATGAGTCAAACCAAAGGAGAAAAACTGTAAAGCCTTTTCAATCACCGCTTTTGTTTTTCTCTCTTTTCATTTCAATTGAGTTTCAATCTGGAATTCAAACAGGGAGGTTTGTGAATTTTATTTTGGTATCACATCTTGTTAATTACTGCATGTTTACCATCAGAGAGTTTAGGAAGATTCCTGAGCAGATTGCCTCTGTAGATGTTTCGCACATCAATTTTA
Source organism: Oryzias curvinotus (assembly GCA_023969325.1). Classification (NCBI taxonomy): domain Eukaryota; kingdom Metazoa; phylum Chordata; class Actinopteri; order Beloniformes; family Adrianichthyidae; genus Oryzias; species Oryzias curvinotus. The sequence goes on from CM043722.1 coordinate 16,541,862, forward strand.
GGGAACATCTAAATGTGCAAGAGTTTGAAAAAGTCTTTACTTGGTTCTCTACAAACTGAAGAAATGTTTGTTCCTGGCTTTGCTCCACAGAAACAAACCACAGCAGGAGGAGGAGGAGCTTCACAGCAGAACATGAAGCTTCATGTTGGAGCTGAAGAGCTGCTGTGTTCTCTCTGTTCTTCATTCAGTACCAGTGAAAAGAATGTTGCTGCTTCTCATCTGGATGATGATGGTCTCCTTTAGAACTGGTAAGTCATCAAAAGATGCAGATGGAAAAGGAAATGATGGACAGGAGAAACATCTGGAGATGTTTGAACTGATTTACTTTGAGATGATAAAAGTCAGATTAAAGATTAGAATCCAAATGTCATGATGAAATCTATCTTTGTTGTTTCCAGGATCCTCTGAGGATTTACTGAAACCATTGAAAGAGGAACTGATGGCTTTGGAAGGAGACACTGTCACTCTCTCCTGCAAATATTCTGGTTCTATTCAGGAATTCTTCTGGTACAAACAGAAGTTCAGTTCATCTCCACAGTTCCTAATTAAAGAATATTCAGAAGAAACAGAGAAATTTTCAGTGAAACACGACAAACAGAAAAAGGAGTTTCATGTGAAGATCACCTCTGCTGCAGTGACAGACTCTGCTGTGTACTACTGTGCTGTGAGGCCCACAGTGACAGGAAACAACAAAACTCTGTACAAAAACATGCAGAGAAAACACAATACTACACAACATCCACTAGAGGGCGTGAAAGCACTGATTGCTGAGTCAGTGGACTGAAGAAATTCAGAATTGTGTCAGAGGAGATGCAAACATAGACACATATTTTTCTTTTTGAGCAGAAAGGTCAACCTTTGGAAAAGTAGACTTGATTTTATACAGTGAGGGGAAGTGTGCAGCATTAAAGTTTTGTAGTTGAGACTCAAACAGGCGGAGCTTTACACAGAAGGCTTTCATGTGGGCATACAGGTGCACTGAAAAAAAGAATTTGTTACATTACGTAAGAAAATTGGTACTTACCACTTGTTGCTGCTCTGTTTTGCCGCTTTCTGCCTGTCTTCTTTCCACAATTCTTAGCGCCAAAAGCGGGAAATTTGTGGGATTGACTGTATAATGTTGGTGTTACATGTTCAGAGAGAGGTCGCGCGCTGGACAGGCCAATCGGTGGCCGCCTTACAGGACGCACTCGAGGACGCTGATTGGGGCATGTTTAGAAACAGCTCCGATGACATCAACGTGTTTACGGAAGCGGTTGTGGGATTTGTGGGGAAACTAGCGGACGACACCGTACAGAAAACTAAAATCAGAACGTTTCCCAATCAGAAGCCGTGGGTGGATAAAACCATCCGTGACGCTCTGAGATCTCGCACCGCTGCCTATAACGCGGGACTCGCGTCCAGGGACATGGAGCTGTATAAGGCTGCGTCATACAATGTCCGGAAGGCGGTGAAAGAGGCGAAGAAGCGCTACGGGAGGAAACTAGAGTCACAACTCCAACAGAGTGACTCCAGGAGCCTGTGGCAGGGACTAAGAACAATAACGGACTATAGAGCACCAACATCCGGGGTGACGAGCGCGGACAGGACTCTGGTAGACGATCTGAACACCTTCTATGCTCGCTTCGAGGCTGCAGCCAAGGACGCTAGCGATGCTAATGCTAGCGATGCTAATGCTAATGCTAGCGGAACTAACGGCTGCAGACAGGAAGTCACTACCAGTACCAGTAACGAGTTTATCATCTCCGAGCATGACGTGAGGAGAGCCTTCAGGAGAGTAAACACCAGGAAAGCAGCAGGTCCAGATGGCATCTCAGGTAGAGTCCTCAGAGCCTGCGCAGACCAGCTAGCACCTGTGTTCACAGAGATATTCAACACTTCTTTATCTCAGTCGGTGATCCCTACATGCTTTAAGGAGTCTGTTATTGTTCCAGTCCCAAAGAAACCCCACCCTACTTCCCTCAACGACTACCGACCTGTAGCCCTCACCTCAGTAGTGATGAAGTGCTTTGAGCGACTGATCAAAGACTTAATTATCTCCTCACTACCTGACTCACTGGATCCACTACAGTTTGCTTACCGTTCGAACCGCTCAACGGATGACGCTATCTCTCATCTACTTCATACTTCTCTCACTCACCTGGACACTAGAAGGGGAAATTATGTTAAAATGCTCTTTGTCGATTACAGCTCAGCATTTAACACCATAATTCCCTCCACACTCACCACCAAGTTGGAGCACCTGGGACTCAGCCCATCTCTGTGTCAGTGGATCTCCAATTTCCTAACTGGCAGACCACAGGCCGTAAGGATGGGCAGATATGTCTCAGCTTCCATCACTCTCAACACGGGAGCCCCCCAGGGTTGTGTTCTGAGCCCTCTGCTGTACTCACTGTACACGTACGACTGCGTGGCCTCCACCAACTCCACCACCATCATCAAATTCGCTGACGACACCGTCGTGGTGGGCCTGATCACTGATAATGATGAGACGGCCTACCTGAAGGAGATTGGACATCTGGAAGACTGGTGTGAGAGGAACAATCTCCTCCTAAACGTCAGCAAGACAAAGGAGTTGATAGTGGACTTCGCCACAAAGCAGAAGAGGAACTATCAGACCCCCGTCATCGACAAGAGCCCAGTGGAGAGAGTGAACAGCTTCCGATACCTCGGTGTCCACATCACGCAGGACCTGTCATGGTCCTGTCACATCAACACCATAGTGAAAAAGGCCCGGCAGCGTCTTTACCACCTTAGACGCCTGAGAGACTTTAGACTGCCCTCTGTGGTGCTTAGGAACTTTTACTCTTGCACCATAGAGAGCATCCTGACGGGAAACATCACAACCTGGTTCGGGAACAGCACCATGCGGGACAGACGAGCTCTCCAAAGGGTGGTGCGTTCAGCTGAGCGCATCATCCACACCGAGCTCCCTGACCTACACTCAATCTACAGCAGGCGGTGCTGGAACAGGGCCAGGAAGATAACAAAGGACCTCAGCCACACCGACAACGGACTGTTCTCGCTGTTGCGGTCAGGAAAGCGATTCCGCTCTCTGAAGGCCAACACAGAGAGACTGAGGAGGAGCTTTTTCCCGCAGGCGATACGGACTCTTAACCAGTAATCATGGACATTATAATCACAAGCCACTTTCACATGTCACTTTTAGAGCATATTTGCACACATTCGGTCACTCTGTTTTTTTTTTAATGTTTTTATATTTGTATATTCCTATATTTTATATCTATTTCCCTATTCCTATTGTTATTCTTTCTTGTTTGAGGTCGCGGGCGGTCGCCTAAGCATTTCACTGCACATTGTACGCTGTATGATTGTGTGTGTGACAAATAAAATTTGAATTTTTGAATTTGAAGCATTTGAGTTCACTCAATACATTGAAAACATGTTGGTGTTTTTTTCAGTAAATTATGTAGGTTTAACAAAATACTATTATGTTAGATACAAATACAAAGGAATCGTGTCAAAGTTACATAATACTATTGCATCAACTCTACAATCAACGTTTCGCCTTTTTTTCAGTGTGTGGAACCAGCTGCTCTTTGCCTTGCAGGCTCTTGTTCGGTGTATTCAAATGAAGAGTAAGATCCACTAAAAATGGCAGGTCTGCCAGCCATAAAGGGTCACTCAACTCACCAAGAGGCCAGCCCTTCTCCTTCAGAAAGCTGTCAATCTGTGATCTCAGTAAATAAAACCGCTGCAGCACAGAGCAACGGCGCAGTGCACATCAGAGTGGTAAAGCACATCCTCGTATTCAGCTTCCACAATAGACATTACCCGCGGTTACATGGGCAAAATATCTTGATCGGATCAATGGTCGGGTTACAATACACCCGTGCACATGGACACAGAAAACCTTTTTTCGATTAGAACAAACGTTCCCATGGGTCACACTTTCAAATTCAAATTCAAATTTTATTTGTCACACACACAATCATACACCGTACAATGTGCAGTGAAATGCTTAGGCGACCGCCCGCGACCTTAAACAAAGAAAGAATAGCAATATGAAAATAGATATAAAATATAAATGATATAAAAACATAAAAACAGAATGTCCGAACGAGTGCAAATATGCTCTAAAGTGACATATGTGAAAGTGGCTTGTGTGTATAATGTCCATGAGTATGGATGTGCAAAAGAAAACGGGTCAGTACTGTCTGATGTACTGATTACTGATTAAGAGACCGTATCGCCTGCGGGAAAAAGCTCCTCCTCAGTCTCTCTGTGTTGGCCTTCAGAGAGCGGAATCGCTTTCCTGACCGCAACAGAGAGAACAGTCTGTTGTCGGGGTGGCTGAGGTCCTTCGTTATCTTCCTGGCCTTGGTCCAGCACCGCCTGCTGTAGATTGAGTGTAGGTCAGGGAGCTCTGTATGAATGATGCGCTCAGCTGAACGCACCACCCTCTGGAGAGCTCGTCTGTCCCGCATGGTGCTGTTCCCGAACCAGGTTGTGATGTTTCCCGTCAGGATGCTCTCTATGGTGCAAGAGTAAAAGTTCCTAAGCACCACAGAGGGCAGTCTAAAGTCTAATAGTTTATTAAATATGAAAAAAATGTTAAAATACTAGATGCCGCTGTGCTGCACGTTCCATAACACTGAATCTGTTTTTGGAACAATGGTTTCAAATGATTCAATGTCCCAATTATTCAATTTTGTCCCAAATTTTCAATTTGCCAACACTAGTAACTTTTTCCTCCACTAGAGGGTGACATTGTGAAGTGGGCGGGGCTCTTCTTCCGCTCTGTGTTTAACATTCAGTCAATAAGAAGTGGTGCTGTGAAGTGAACAATTGTCAGAGTGAATGTTGAACATCAGCTAGTTTCTCCTGTTGATTGAAACCTTGTTGTACAGATGGAACATTGGCTGTGGATTCTTCTTGCTGCTCTTTTCTTTGGTAAGACACAAAGATCAACATGTTTCCTCTTCAAACACTTCAACACATTGCTGAGCTGTACATTAAGAGCTGGTAAAGCTGCTGATTGTTGTCCTTTCATCAATCATCTTTATTAATTCATCTCTTCCTCTGCCTGTTCTGTTCTTCCTCAGAGTGTAAAGGAGAAGACAAAGTGATCCAACCAGGAGGAGAAGTCATTGCTGCTGAAGGAGACTCTCTCACACTCAACTGTACCTTTGAGACCAGTAGCACACAATTGCCAACATTGTTCTGGTACAAACAAGAAGTAAACAGTTACCCAAAGTACATGTTGAAACGTTACTCAACAACAAAAGAAAATGCTCCAGAGTTCAAGGAAGACAGATTTGATGCTGACCTCAAAGACAAATCAGTTCCTCTGAAGATCCAGAAGCTTCATGTGTCAGACTCTGCTGTGTACTATTGTGCTCTGCAGCCCACAGTGACAGGAAACAGCAAAAAGCTGTACAAAAACCCGCAGACAACTCAGTATCCTTAAAAAACACCAGGTGGCGCTACTATTTAGTAAAAAGGTGCATGCCAACACACAGCAGTAATGTATTGTTCCAAAACTATGCAGATGACACTCCCACGGTAAGTTTGAGGCTAATGTAGTTGATAACCTCAGCTTTCGGTTCCGGAAATGGAGGTATGTTTCAGGGAATGTCAAGTTGCCATGGCAACTCATGCTCTGAACATAACCTGGGGGGTATTCCAGGACACATGTTTAAACTATCCTGACTTTAACCCTGAACTCTGGCTGAAATCTGCCTGAACTTGCTTACTCTGGGTATGTCAGTTCCAAAGGACCAGATATGAGTTAGCGTAATTACGCTCGACTTGGTAACCCTGGGTTAATGCACGTGCACAGCAAGTACATAAAGACATTCTCAATGGATCGCCGATTTCTGGAGTCACCATGGAAACGCGTGAAGGAAAAAAGAGAGCGCTATACTTCGGTGAGACAGAGTCTGAGGTTTTAATGATGCGTATGAAGATTACACGTCCATCAAAAAACTAACACAGCTGCATCATCATCCATAGAAAGAGTTTCTGCTTGTAGTAGAAGAACAGACAAAGTAAATGCACAGGTTTAAGATCTCATTTCCACTTTCCTTGTGACGTGTATATATTACTTATCTAATTTTGCTAACTTAAATGAATTACTTCTTTTGGTAACAAATAATTGAGTTAAATTTATTCAACCTAATTTCATACGTCTATAAAACTCAATTATTGTTTATACAACTCAAATTTACGTATTTATCTAACTAAATGTCATATTACTCGAATTCAATTAATATTTTTTCCATCTTAATTAATTATAATTCTTGAACTCTCATATGTCTAAGTTTGAGCCTGCAGATAGTCTCATTTTTATAACAAATTTTTTATAACAAATAGAAACAAATTGGATGCAGGGCATGCAATCATTTACCATTCCTTTGACACTGTCAGTAGGGGTGCGAAATAAACTCATCATCTTCTCTCTCCCTCTCACTCATGGTGCAGAGACTTAAGCACAGTAGGACAAAATAACTCAGTAAAACAGCTAAACAACTAAAGACATTTGGTCAAGAACCCACACTTAAACCCAAATCTGTTCAGACAGTCAAAGGGAATGGTATCCCACAATCCCTTGCGGTGCCGATCTAACAGCAGCACCAAAGTTACACCTACTTAATTGAATTAATTTGAATGAAAGTAAAATAACTGTCTGATAACTATGTGTTTTTTTTAAGCTGACTAAACTAAAAATAATGAAAAAAATTTTTTTTCTTAACTGAAGCAAATAATTACGTTAGATCAGTGATCAATGTCTGTAATAGTTTATAAAGAATGACATTTTAGCATGAGCTGAGGAATCTAAAGGCACACGGTGATCCTGATGTTGGGCAACAGGCAGAGGTAGCATTGGTCCGCATGCCCCGATTCAGCTGGCAGACAGAGCCATCACCACCCCTCCCCTTTCGTTCTCACTCACGCAGCCGCGTGTGAAAGGAGACGGGAACGCGCAGCTACAGAGATTCACGGTTTCAGGCTGTTACAAACTCTGATAGAACAGACAAAAGGAACAGAATAGTGGACCAGATTTTTTTCCAAGCACTGAGCCGCTGTCACCGCCACCCCCACGTTAAATTTGCACACCGGTCAACTGCCTGTATTACCTGTGCCTAAAACCGCCACCACCGCGCGCCCCCCCTGGCATCGCTCCACTATGTAAGAAGCACTGAGTTAGATCAAAGTAAAAAAGTTTATCATTAAACATCCATACATGGTCTTATCAAACTCTCACGGTGGAAAAAGTATTATCTGAACATCTTCATCCACTAAATCATCTTCAAATGGACACACCATGCTGCTTCGCCTCTCTGAAAACAAACTAACCTTCAACTAAACCTGCTCAAGACCAGGTTATGTTCAGAGCATGAGTTGCTATGTCAACTTGACATACCCTGAAACATACCTCAATTTCTGGAACCGAAAGCTCAGGTTATCTGCTTCTTTAGCCTCAAACTTCACTAGCACAACCTGCTTTCTGGAATACCCCCCTGAACTCTAGAAAAGATTCAGAGTCGGTGGTTGTCCTGTGGTGACTGACTCTGTTTCCTGTGTGTGTGAGGAACCACTGAAGATCTCTGCACTGGTTAATGCTGCCATGCTGAAGAAAGTGGTATGTAAACTGAACTCATCTACTTGTCTTCTTCACCTCATCCCAACCTGTCTTCAAAGAAGCAATGATTTCTGGGAGGAGATCCTGAACAGAAACCTTCACACACGTAAAGCATGTTTACGTGAAAAGTTCTGTGTAAAGGAAGTTTGCTGATTGACCCTGATGTGGGGTGGGATTATATAAATTTGCTTCCTTCCACTCCCTTTCAAGCAATATTTAATTTTATGTCTAATTATCCTAAGTTTGATACGTCTTTGTATGAATGTGTAATTGCTGATTAACTGGAAGAGGTTCAGAGGAAAACCCAAAACAAAACAGAATGAATCCAGGAAACTACAGCGATGTAGAAGATGAGAATCCAGCCGACACGCCAGGAAGAGACGAGCAGGGAGCTACAGATTATTCTGATGCTCGGCCGGTTGGAGTTTCGGTGAATAGAGTACGATTTTCATTTGAAGCAGCGATTCCCAACTTTTTTACACAATGAACTGGTTTGATGTCAGACAATGTTTTCACCAACTGGTCTTTAAGGTGTCATAGATAACTAATACAAAAGAAAACAAACCTGCCACAAAAACTGGTATTTGTGGAATAATTGTGAATCCACAATAAGCAGCTTTATTTGCAGCATCATCAGAACATTAGGGAGCCGGTCGGCGCACAGTATGCAGAGCAGGCCTGTGTGTGAAGAATCTGTCAAGATAAATCCTTTCTTCAAGTAGGACTCCTACTTTCTTTTCTTTTAAGCCCAGATTTCTATTTCTTTATGGCTCTTCTTTTTCTGTCTCTATTCCTCTGCTCAAAGAATCTTTCCAAAGATTTAAGTTTACAGTTTACATTTACTGTTTTGGTCCAATTTGGATGTAATGTATCATGTTTCAGCAGCTAGATCAGCTCTTTAAAGGTCAAAAGTTCAAAACGTTTTTATGACAGATTCTTCCGAGTCCGTTTTGAGTGAAAGGGGTGTGTTAGGTTGAGTGGAAAGATCACAAAGCAGTCTGAAGCCGAGAGGAGGTTAACAGTTTCTTCCTCGGGATCAAAAACAAAATCAGACAGGAAGCGGAATCACGGAGCTAGACTGACAAACTGGACAGCTACTAAGAGCTACTGAATAGTAATCATCTGTCAGGGAAAAAGAGAAGGGTGGAGGATTTTAAAGACTAGGAATGGCCCGTTTGACACAGACGCTCCTGTGCGTGTTTCACCTTCATGAAGGAGAGTGGTTCGGCACAATGTTTCGGGATGTGTGTCAACTAGCGCAGATCACGTGGTTGATGACGTATAAAGCCCCAAATGTATTGTTTGGTCGAACCAAGGTTCAGATGTCGCTTGTGTTTGAACAGTTGGGTGCGCTATTCTCTATAAATACATATGAATAAATCCAAAACGTTTCCCGACCAGTTCTATTGCTTCCCCTGTATTGGAATCAGCATCAGTTCATTGCACTTTACCTTGACTCCTGGTAAAAAAAAAAAAAAAAAACGTACTGTGGCTTGGGATCGTTTCAACTCGGTTTCTCTTAAGAAGATAAATACACTATGGACATTGTTCATAAAAACAATACTTCTATGAATATATAATGGCTAGTGGTTGCCATATCAGTACATATGGCTCAGTGGAACAGGCAATTGGGTTTGCATCCAGAGGTTGAAGGTTTAAGATCAATGTCTTACAAATGTTTTTTTTTTTGTTTTTTTTTGCTTTGCGTTTATTTTCTTCATGTATGTTTTGTTGTGTCGAGGACTTCTCACAGAAAACGTCACACTTTGTGTTGTTTTACGTTTAAAAAAAAAAAATCATCATTATCAACGTTCTTTAACGTTTTTACATAATCATTTCCACATTAGCCCTTGTGCTATCCCAGGCACTTTAACATTGGGAGTGGGGTCATCTAGACCCACAAGACAGTGCGCTGAACCATTTTTCTTCAATGATTTGTGATCTTCACTGGTGTCCATGGATTACATGAAATCTTCTTCACCTTTATCCACCTTTGTCATGGTAGGGTGATAGGATAGCACAAGGGTTAAGGTGTTACAAGGAGCTTAGTTGAAGCATATAGTATACGTCCAGTCTGCCACCAGATGCTGCTGTTCTGTGTGGTTTCAAAGCACTGAATGGTTGGTACATTTTTCCTGCACAATTACATGAACCCCAAGGAAAGCTTCATGGGGCTTCTATTCCCGTCCCTATTAAAGCCATACTGATGAGATAAGGGTCAGGTGTGCAGTTTAGAGAGGCACCAGGGAAAATGTCTCTTGCGTCTCCTCATGTTAATTTCCAGTGGACGTCAGAGGCAGAGGCCGCCTTCCAGACTCTAAAACGACGCTTCTCATCTGCTCCACTGCTAACCCTGCCTGACCCTCGCTGTCAGTTTGTAGTGGAGGTGGATGCTTGCAATGAGGGAATTGGGGCGGTCCTCTCCTTGTGGTCTGAGCTAGATGGGAAGATGCATCCCTGTGCGTTCCTGTCTAGGCGATTGTCAAGGCAGAGCGCAACTACAGTACAACATCGGCAACAGGGAGCTGCTGCCAGTCAAGGTGGCGTTGGAGAAGTGGCGGCACTGGCTGGAAGGGGCGGAACACCCCTTCATAATAATCTGGAGTATATCCGAAATGCAAAGAGACTTAATTCTCACCAGGCCATCCAGATGCTGGATGACCTGCTCTACCGCCTGAGCTAAACTGTCACCTGAGCCACACTTGTATGTTCAAAATTACACCCGAAACCCTTTATGTAGCCTGTACCATTTCACAGGCTTTTATAAAATACATTTAAAGACAATATTCTTTCTAGAAATAATCTGGATGAACTGGATTATAGAAACCATCAAATATAGTTTGTTTTGGGGTTTTTCCCCCTTATTTGAAACTTCAGATATGAAATTAAATTATTTAGAAATGTACTTAATAGATGAGAAGAATTGAAACTCTAACCTTATAGTGGCAACATCTAAAGAAATAACTTTCACTTTGTTACAAGAAGTTAACTTTAGCGTTCACTGAATGTAAATGAATTATTTAATGAAAAAAGTTTCTGCTAATTGTAAATTAATTCTTGGTTCGTGTAAAACAGATTATATGGTCAGTTTGATGTGCAGAAATTTTCTATTTTTCCAAATTTTTCAATTTCTATTTTAAAGGACATCTAAAGTCTTTGAGTTAAGAAGACTGTTAACCAGGAGGAACAGGAGCTAAGAAAAGAGGAAGAACAAATGAAAGAGCAGATGGAGAGATTGAGGGAGGAGCTGAGCTGTTAGTGAACTATAGAAGAGACACAAACTTCCACTTTCAACACAGTTCAACACACAAAAGCCAAACATCAGCTTCATCCAACATGCTGTCTGTGCAGACATCTGTGTTCACTCTGCTGCTTCTAGTCATTGGAACAGGTTGATGGGATTCTTTCAAAGATCCATTTCAGCATTTGATGTTTGTCCATCACTGATCTGACTTCTCTCTTCCTTTAGATGTCAGCTGTGAAGAACTCACTGCAGTCAAGAAGGAAGAGTCCACTTTGGAAGGAACTTCTGTCACTCTGTCCTACAAATATAAAAATGCTGCAACAGGAGGTGATCAGTTTTATTGGTATCGACAATATCCTGGAAAACCTCCAGAGTTCTTGATCTCTCATTCAGGAACAAGAACACCAATTTCCCAGCAAGTTCCTGGATTTTCCTTCAAAGTGAGTGACGACCAAAGACAAATGGATCTGCAGATCTCCTCTGCTGCAGTGACAGACTCTGCTGTGTACTACTGTGCTGTGAGGCCCACAGTGACAGGAAACAACAAAACTCTGTACAAAAACTTGCAACAACACAATACTACACAACATCCACTAGAGGGCGTCACACACTTTGAAAGCACTGATTCATTATCTGACACCAAAGACAGCAGAGAAATGAAGCACTAAAGACAGAGACAGAGCTGCTGTGGAAGAACTAAACTCTTTGATTGGTTGATCTGAACTGAAAAAGAACTCACTGGCCCCACCCACTGAACTTCAGATCATCCAGTCACATTTTTCTTCCTCATTGAGCTGCAGTGGAAGAACAGAGTTCATCTGCTGTCTGTGTGGCTTCAAGAACTCCAAAGACATGTTGCTTTACCTCTTTTTGCTTCTATCTCACATTCTAGGTGAGTTTAAGAACAGAGATTCAAGTTTGCTTGAAGCTGCTGCATCAACTCATCATCTCATTCATCTAATGGCTTCATTTTCTCCACTTTTTCCAGGAATCACAGATGGAGACTCAATCTCTCCTGAACAAGATCAACTTACAGGAACTGAAGGAAAATCTGTTACAATGAAATGTAACTATCAGACTGCTGAAAATTACATCAATCTTTACTGGTACAAACATGATTCTGACCTTCAGGCTCCTCAGTTTATTCTTAGGAAAGGAGCAAAAAGTTACAGCAAATATGAGAATATTCCAGATAAACGATATGAATCCAGAACAACAGACACATCAACTGAACTGACCATCAGAGAGTTAACCCTGGCAAATACAGCTCTCTACTACTGTGCTCTAGAGCAGTGGTCCCCAACCTTTTTGTCACCGTGGACCGGTACAACGCAAGACACGTTTACCGCGGACCGGTCGGCGGGGGGGGGTTGAGGTGCAACGCTGCAGCGCAAGACACATTTACCGTGGACCGGGGGTGGTATTTTCTCTTTAGTAATAGTAATAACAATAATAATGATAATAATTATTTTTCTTTTTTGCTCATTTTGGTTGTTTGGATTTAATTTTAGCGGGGTGTATCACCTGATGTTTGGTGTCGCGACTTTGACGTGTGTTAAGTGTGACAGATGTAACAGAGAGAATCCGGTCACTTTTCAAAATAAAACGTTTTTGTCGGAAAAAAACAATAAAATGGAAATTATTTTTTCTTTCTTTGCGTCCCGGTGCCAAAATTTCCCGCGGCCCGGTACCGCTCCGCGGCCCGGTGCCAAGTGTCCCGCGGCCCGGTACCGGTCCGCGGCCCGGTGGTTGGGGACCACTGCTCTAGAGAGAGCACAGTGATCCAAAGTGTAGAAGAGGCTGTACAAAAACCTGAAGACAGATATGGGACTACTCTTCAAAGAGGAGGGAAGTGGTTTTCAAAGCACAGCTTCATATCAGATGGATTCTGTTCATTCCTGTTTGATCAGAGTCTCTGTGGTTACAGCTGCTAATGAAAAACTATGGGAGGATTCACATGAGCAGATGATCCACATCAACCAATAAACATCTACATGATGGTTCAAACACTCACAGTTTATTATCAGAGGTTTGTGGGAACTAAGTTGTTTTGATGATGAAGAAAAAGCAGGTGAGACTTGGAATGGCCTTGAAGAACCTATTTTTAAGCTTCTCAGAGTAAACTATATCCATGTATATAATACTATATTTACACTTAAGGACATTTAAAAAAAAATATGAGTTATTTTTAAGAGGTAATATTCCTACTGGAAAGTGAGACGCCTCGATCTCTGAGGCACCGCCTGTTGCTTCTTGTGGGTGTCACCCATTTAATGACATTTACCTAGGGCTAGCTTTGGCAGCATGTCTGTGTTTTGTCCATGGAAATAAACATCTGAACGTTTGCAAAGATGGATGTGCATATTGTGGAACCTTACACTCTTGACCAGAGCCCAATCTGGATTTTCAGTCCTTGAGGTACCACAGTGACCCTGAAGACATCTGCAGGAAGTTTCGTATGTAATGTATGTTTGTAATCAAAAATTGCACAGAAGTTGATTTATCCCTTGTGCTATCCTATGACCCCACCCTTACATTGACGTGTAATCCCTACAATGACAACGGTGGATGAAGATGAAGAGGAATTCTTGTTATTCCATGGAAACCTGTGAAGATCACAAATCATTGAAGAAAAAAGGTTCAGTGCACTGTCCAGTGGGGTCTAGATGACCCAACTCCCAATGTTAACGTATCTAGGATAGCACAAGGGTTACACCAGATGACACATGGAGAAGATGTAGCTTTTGTGTTGACACATAGCAAAAAATGTCCCTTCAAGTGGTATCCATCATGAACACATTTATGTTAAAACCAGACATCCCCACAGAAATACAATCCACAAAACAATACAAAACTATCTATGTGAGTCTGTGAAAATGTTGGGTTATCTAGTGCACTATACGTTTATACTGGCTTATTTTAGCCAGCTGTATGATTTTTTTTACAGGTCTGGCCTCTTCAGTTTGACTGTCAGGAATAAAATCTCAGCAGTGATGTTTAGTCTCCTGGACAATCAACTTTGATAAAGGCCAAGGTTAACTCAGCAGTCGTCTGTGAAATGGCGATCACAGACAAAAAGTAGCTGGCAGGTCTGTCACATGCTCCCAAAAATAAACTCCAACAGTTTTGGACGAGTAGGCTCTTCTTTAGGCAGGCTGAACAAACTCCTAAATTTCTCGGAGTCTAAAACACAATATTACCACTTAGAAGACATTGTCTTACATAAAAATTTCACAATACCAAAAACAAACAGGTAGATACACTTCCTGTTTTCCACTAGAGGGTGACATAGTGAAGTGGGCGGGGCTCTCCTTCAGCTCTGTGTTCAACATTCAGTCAATAAGAAGTGGTGCTGTGAAGAGAACAATTGTCATAGTGAATGTTGAACATCAGCTAGTTTCTCCTGTTGATTGAAACCTTGTTGTACAGATGGAACATTGGCTGTGGATTCTTCTTGCTGCTCTTTTCTTTGGTAAGACACAAAGATCAACATGTTTCCTCTTCAAACACTTCAACACATTACTGAGCTGTACATTAAGAGCTGTTAAAGCTGCTGATTGTTGTCCTTTCATCAATCATCTTTATTGATTCATCTCTTCCTCTGCATGTTCTGTTCTTCCTCAGAGTGTAAAGGAGAAGACAAAGTGATCCAACCAGGAGGAGAAGTCATTGCTGCTGAAGGAGACTCTCTCACACTCAACTGTACCTTTGAGACCATTGACACATTTCCATATTTGTTCTGGTACAAACAAGAAGTGAACAGTTACCCAAAGTACATGTTGAAACGTTACTCATCAACAAAAGAAAACGCTCCAGAATTCAAGAAAGACAGATTTGATGCTGAACTCAAAGACAAATCAGTTCCTCTGAAGATCCAGAAGCTTCAAGTGTCAGACTCTGCTGTGTACTACTGTGCTCTGCAGCCCACAGTGACAGGAAACAACTAAACGCTGTACAAAAACCCGCAGACAACTCAATATCCTTAAAAAACACCAGGTGGCGCTACTATTTAGTAGAATGTTGCCAACAATCAGTAGTAATGTCTTCTTTCAAAACTATTCAGATGACACTCAGATCAACATTTTAGTCACAGCAGGTAATTATAGACCAGTTGACTTAGTCTGTTTCCAACAGATCAGTGAGTGAATCCAGATCAAGTCTCTGCAGATAAACACAGACAGACTTTATTTAAGTTCAAATCATGAACTCAGACTAACTTTGCTGTAAAGGTCTGTTCTGTGGACTCAGTAAAGGTTCTGTAAATCAGCTGCAGTTTATCTAGAACGGTGATTCTCATTTCCAGACTAAACCACAAAGGACACATTTTAGTTTTGAGCCAATATGAAGGAAAATCTAGTCCCTAATGAGCCAGATCAGTAAATCATATCTAAAGAAGACAAAAAAATTGTTTTATATTCATTTATTTAATTGAATCACCCTGAAGAATAAATCTTAAACCTGAGTACAGTTTGCTCAAAGTCGTAATATCACATCCTTTCTATTTATCATAAAACATCTCAAGTCTACTTGAAAAATTCTGAGAACAAAGTAGTCACAAACACAAATTGTCTCAGTGATTCACAGAAGTACATCACAGATCACAGAACTCCATAAAGTAGGGGTCTAATAACTAAATTGCACAACTATTTGATAAATATCATAATTTGTGGTTGTTACAATTCATAGTCGATTTTGGTTCATGCTGAACTATCCGATTCACTGACCAAAAATACATGGAGTGCACTCCATAAAAATCAATTCAGGAAATTTTTAGCCAAAAATTCAATCAGTGTGACTCAGAGATGAATACATGGTACTGAACAGTACAGGTGAAGTTCTTTCCGATTTCTTGTATTTCTTGCAAGAAAGTCAAGTGTAAGTAAATATGTGAACACACAAACAAGTAAAAAAAGAATTAATGTCAAATCCATTCACATTTTAGTTTCCTAAAGTTCAGCCCACTGTTGTTTTTCCCCATTAAAATAACCCAAAGGGAACATTATTAAGACACATTTTACAACATTGTTTGGTCACATGTCTTTGCCATGTGACTCTGTGTTTCTACACATTGGACTGGAATGATGATGATTTGATCATTTTTTACCTTCTTTTTTTATTTTTTATTTTAATACTTTGTGTCACTTTCATTTATTCCTTTTAAATTTTAGCTTTGGTTTAGCTTCCTGTCTTTTTTATTTATTTTTATGTATTTTTGTCACTTTTTTATTTACTCATTTTAATGTTTGTCTATTTGTTTAGCTCTTTAGTCTCTTTTGTGTTTTTTTTCTTTTTTTAAATATATTTTTTGTCACTTACTTGTCATTTTAGTGTAGTTCTGAACACACAGCATGGCTTACTGTATATCAGTCATTTCAGCATTAGTCGTCTGTTTTTGTGTGCAAAAGTTCTAGAGATAAGTCATTTTCAAGGCTTCTGTTATGGCCTTCTATTGAGCAGATGATGTGGCAGTTTTTAAAGCTGAGCTGGAAGTCCACAGCCAATCAGGTGCTCCAGACTCTGTGGAATCCAATCTGCACACTACAGGGAGGAAAGAAAAAGGAAAGACAGAACCTCCCACTGCAGCAGAAAACCAAAGAAAACAGATACAGAAAAACATTCCAAAAATACACATCAAACAATATTACGACCACAGCAGTTGGAAAGTTTGTCTCTGTCACCTCCTGCCATTTTCTGCAGAGGACTGAACATGGCAGCATCCAGAAAACAGGAAGATTGAGGTTGAGGACAATTAACTGCTTTCATGAGGTTGAGATTGCTTTTGGAAAATGTTGTCTCCATCTCTACAATGGTTATATCCAGAAAGTAGAGAGGAGCTCTATTCAGAGCCTTGCAAGGAGTCAAGGAGTCTTCTGCACGGCCCACAGTGAAAATAACAGCACTGAGCACATTGTTCTCTTTCTTTTAACAGTTGGTGCAGGCATATTAGCTAATGTCAAACTCTCCTCATCCCTCATCTGCTTCAGAGCCTGCAGAGATGCACTGACAACTTGTCTGTGTCTGAGTTTAAACTCACAGTTCAACCAATACTTAGTAACATTCTGAGAAAATACTCTGAGACTAGCTCCCATAGCATGAGTCCTAGTATAAATGACCAATTTGTTAATGACGCCTTACAAGCCCTTAGGAGTACACTCGATGTTGTTGCCCCCCTGAAACCTAAGTTCATTAGACTAAAACCAAGTAGCACCGTGGTTTAACGCTGAAACACATTCTCTTAAACAAGTACCCCGTAAGTTGGAAAAAGAATAGCGCCGCTCCGGTTCAGTGCAGTCTCTGAATACCTGGAAACATATAACATTATTTTTAAAAAAAAACTCTTCATAGAGCTAGAACAACCCAGTACTATTCAACCTTAATATCAGAGTATGGAATTAATCCAAGATTTCATTTTAGCACTATTGCTAGATTAACTAGCAATTATACTAGGTCCTAAAAACCTGAGAGATGCTCTGTCTGCTCAGATAGTCTCCCTGGATGGCATAAGTATAGCCCCCAATTCCACAGTTAGAAACCTTGGGGTTTTCTTTGACCAGGATTTATCATTTAAGGCTCACATATCTCAGGCGTGTAGAACTGCCTTTTTTCACCTGCGGAATATTGCTAAGATCAGAAATATATTTTGTAAGAGCGATGCTGAAAAACTCATCCATGCATTTGTTACGTCTAGGCTGGATTACTGTAACTCTTTGTTAGCAGCACTGGAACTGTTAGCAGTTCCTTAAGAAGTCTCCAACTTGTGCAGAATACAGCAGCAAGATTGTTAGCAGGAACTAGCAGAAGAGATCACATCACTCCTGTGTTAGTTTCACTTCACTGGCTCCCAGTTGATTCTAGAATTAAGTTCAAAATCTTCCTGTTAACCTATAAGGCCTTACATGGAATGGCCCTGTCTTATATTTAGGACCTCATAGTGCCTTACCATCCAAATAGAACACTTCGCTCGCAAAATGCAGGACTGCTTGTGGTTCCTAGAACTAGTGTAGCCTGGAGAAATGATGTTGCCTCACAGGACACAATGACTGGGGTTTTATACAGCAATTTATTCTTGTAAAATAAAATAAAAATGCCAGACTTGCTCTTTAGACAACACAAAAACAGGTGGTTCTTTGCCAACTGGTTTTGGCAAAAGATGTCCTCTGTAACCTCTGACAGGATTCTCATAATAACATCCTGGTGCTCCACAAGGCATTTGGTCACATCATGATGGCTTTTCCACCTGATCTCCAACAGTCGTTTTAGGGAGCGAATTCATCATAGTTCTGTGACACATAATGACAATGAACAAATGAGTGCAGGGATCCCTGATAGATCAAAAAAGGTTTTTGCACATAAAATCAAATCAAACTTTATTTATAAAGCACTTTTCACATAAAAATATAACACAAAGTGCTTTACATTAAAACACAACAAAATATAAAAACAAGCATTGACGATATAAAAATAAATAAAATAAAAATAAATGAATAAATAGGGCCCCCTTCCCCGTACCTAGCCCCCCACTCCTCTCACGCCTCTCACCCCCTAAGTGATGGCAAAGGACAATGAGAAATAGGCTGAGCACAAAAACAGGATGCAGGAAACACTGATAATTGGAACCTCCCCCTCTGTGAACAGGCACATAGACAGCCAAATGCAGCATCACAGGCGGGGACCGCTCCACCACAGCTAAGTGGTGATGCAGGTCCCCATCTAGAGCTGCAATGGCTGAACAGCAGCCGACCCAGAGGGAGGGGCTCCAGCTGAGGAAGCACCGGAAATAAAAATGAATAAAAATGAGAATAAACAAGTAAACATATTGATAAAAACAAAAAAACATTAAAATAAGGTAAATTAAAATAACGCGTTAAAAATGAGATTCAAGTTCATAAAACAAGATAAAATGGATAAATAAATAAATAAAATAAAAAGTACATATAAATAAATAACTGAATAAATAAATAAAAGCAGTAAAGCATTAGCTAAAGGCCAGGTTAAAAAGATGGGTCTTGAGCCTTTTCTTAAAAGCATTAATGCTCTCTGCGGCTCTCAGGTCCTCTGGCAGACTGTTCCATAAGCGGGGACCATAGTGCTGAAACGCAGCCTCTCCATAGGTTTTAGTTTTTACAGTTGGAATGGTTAACAGACCTGGGCCAGAGGATCTCAGGGTCCGTGAGGGTTCATATCTTACTAAAAGATCTGATAAATAAGAAGGCGCAAGACCGTTAAGACATTTAAAAACTGTTAAAAGTATCCTAAAATCAATCCTGAAGCAAATGGGGAGCCAATGCACGGATTTTAAAATTGGGGTGATTTGAGCCCGCCTCCTGGTCTTTGTAAGAACTCGTGCAGCAGAGTTCTGGAGAAGCTGAAGGTTCTTAATGTTGGTTTTTGGTAGACCAGCAAGCAGGGTGTAACAATAATCAACTTTACTCATGATAAAAGCATGCATTAGCATCTCCATATTGGCAAGAGAGAGTAGTGGGCGGACTCTAGCCAGATTTTTGAGATGATAAAAACCAGTTTAACCACCTGTTTTATATGGGGGATAAAAGTCAGCTTAGAGTCGAAAATAACACCCAGGTTTCTGACTGTTTCTGAATGACTTAATGAAAGTTCCTGTAGCTTCAGAAACGGTTTCTCTCTCTTGGCTTCGGGACCGATAATTAAAATTTCCGTTTTGTCCTGGTTGAGCTGCAGAAAATTATTTGCCATCCATAATTTTACATCTAAAATACAGTTAAAAAGTGCTTCTATTGGTCTCGTGTCATCAGGAGACATAGCTATGTACAGCTGGGTGTCATCAGTATAGCTATGAAAACTGATGTTGTGGGTTCTGATGACATTCCCCAGAGGAAGCATGTAAATGTTAAAAAGCAAGGGGCCAAGGATGGAACCTTGAGGCACACCACAAATAATTTCATTGGCCCCAGAGAAGTGTGTGTCCATGCCTACCATAAAGTTTCTCTCCATGAGATACGATTCGAACCACTTGAGAACAGTCCCTGAAAGGCCAAGACTTTTAAGTCTGTTTACAAGGATCAGGTGATCAACAGTATCAAAAGCTGCGCTTAGATCTAGTAGAACTAGTACTGAGATCTGACCTGAATCCAAGGCACACCTGACATCATTAACGATTTTTAACAAGGCTGTCTCTGTGCTGTGGTTCGTCCTAAAACCAGACTGGTTTATCTCAAAAATGTTGTTTTGAGAGAGAAACTCATTCAGCTGAATAAAAACAAGTTTTTCTAAAACCTTACTTAAAAATGGCAAGTTGGACACAGATCTGTAGTTATTGAAAACTGAAGGGTCTAAACTAGTTTTCTTGAGTAACGGTTTCACCACTGCCGTTTTAAAGGCAGCAGGAAAAATACCCGTCTGTAGAGAGGAGTTCATGATATTTAAAATCTCACTCTCAAAAGACCCGTAAAAGGATTTAAAAAGTGATGTAGGGATGGGGTCTAAAAAACAAATTGTTGGATTAACTTGGGAGAAAACTCAACCAAGTGTTGCAGCTTCAACCAGGTCAAAACTGTCCAGTGCTTCCTCAGGCATTACCAAGCCATTAATTACCATTAATGATCATTACCATCATTAAAAAGGCTTTTCTGTCCTTTTACGATGTTTGATCTCACAGAATCAATCTTGCTCCTGAAGTGGTCTGCAAAGTCCTCACACAATGAGGCGGAGGCTGGCATTGTGTTTTTGTTTGCATTTGAGTTGATCAGGGACTCAATTGTGGTGAAGAGGACTCTGGGGTTATTTTTATTTACAGAAATGATGTTCGCAAAATATGAATTTCTGGTCTGTTTTACTGTTTGATTATATAGTTTTAGTTGGTTTTGGTATAGTTGATAGCTTATTTCAAGTTTGTGTTTTCTCCAAAGTCTTTCGGCAGATCTACAACGTCTCTTCAATTGTTTAATTTCCTCAGTTCTCCAAGGGGGTGTGGGTTTGATTCTTATCTTCTTAGATGTTAGTGGAGCAACTGAGTCGAGACTGGATTTTAATTTACTGTTAAAATTTTCAACGTGTAGATCACAGGGGGCCGGCAAGACAAGCGGAGAGTTGGAGCGAACAGAGGTAATAAACTTTTCGACCACTTCAGGAGTCAAGTAGCGTTTCTTCACCGTTCTCACAGAGGTCTCCTGCCTTGTTAAACCAGTGATGTTAAAAAGTACACAGTAATGGTCAGATACACCCAGATCCACAACAGTGGACACACTGGTAGGTAAGCCATGGCTGATGACGAGGTCAAGAGTGTCCCCCTGTTGTGAGTCGGCTGCATGACGTGTTGTTTAAAATCAAGAGAGGAGAGTAAGTCCAAGAACTGAGTGGTGCAATAGTCCGATTTCCTGTCTATATGCAGGTTCAAATCACCTGTTATTAAAATCATGTTAAAGGAAGTGTGGACAGATGCTAAAAACTCAGAAAACTCCTCAATAAAAACAGAGCTTGGTTTGGGTGGTCTGTATACTGTGATGCATAAAACTGGAGGGCTGTTAAAAACAAAGGCGTGATGTTCAAAGCTGGGGTACTCATCCAATGTAATCTGCTTTACTGCAAAGGAGTTGGACATTATAGATGCAGTACCCCCACCCTTTCTGCTCTCCCTGGTTGAAAAAACAAAGCTAAAATTGGGTGGAGAGGCCTCTGTGAGAACAGTAGATGCATCCGTGCTCAGCCATGTTTCAGTTAAAAATAGTCCATCAATTTTATAATCATGGAAAAAATCATTCATGAGAAATGTTTAATTGGACAAAGATCGAACATTCAAAAGTGCCAAGTTAAGAGAGGGGGGTGGAGTGGTTGTGGAAGCTGCTTCCTCAGGTTTTGGTGCTTCCTTTAGTGGACGAAGCCAGAAGATATTTGCTTTTCTCCCAGCACTTCCCCTCATGGAAGACCTGTCAGTAATAATGGTCTTAATGGGATAGACTGGGGGAGCAGCAGGTTGTGGCAAGGAAGCACTGTTGATTGAAGCAGTTTTTTGGGGAATGTGGGAGGGTGATACCATATCCAGTCAGTCACTTCCACAGACTGATGTCTGCACGGAGGAGGAGGAGGTCTGGACTGGTGGGGGCATGATGGGGGCCGGTGATGTCTGGACAGAGTGTCTGATGTTGGCAGCTAAAATATTGCTGCCCAGTGGACTGGGGTGAATCCCATCAGTTTTATAGAATGAAGTTCTGGTCTAGAAAAGATTAAAATTGTCAATAAAAACAAATCTGTTTAGGCTGGAAGCAGAGTGGAGCCAGGTGCTCAGACTCAGCAGCCTGCTGAAGCGGCCCTGGCCGCGGGAGAGAGAGGGGAGGGGTCCCGAGATAAAAACAGTCAATGGACAGGAGTTTAAAAAACCTTGGCTTTGCATGCATTGCATGGACCACTGGCAAATGCAGAGTGGATATAGCATATAGGGTATATTGTCCCCTAAGGCCCGAACACCACTCCTGACCCCACTCATGACAGAAGCTCCATCATAGCACTGACTGACAATTTCAGCTGTACTTGAAGAAGAAAGATGCTCAAGAATTTGGTAGGTGGTAAATTCTGCATTTAAATGACTGGAATACCTTTACTTGAATATCTTTACAGAAAAATCTAATCATAATTGTCAGATTCTCCACATTGGATCTGCCTCTGGTTCCATCACTTTTGATACAAAATCAGCATAATCTGCTTTGTCATCTGTTATGGCATCCAGACAACTGCGAAGGAATCCATCCCATTAGTACTGTGCCTCAATCCAAATAATTTCAAATACGGATTGTACTTGATTTTCCTTATGTAGAAAGATAGTTTTTCTTATTTCCGAGTAGGGTTGGGCGATGTCCCTTAAATTGGCAGTTGACGATGTTTGCAGTCAACCATCGGGATGGACGATGATATCGTCGGGGGGGGGGGTAATTTTTCGTTATTATATAATTATTATTCGTTATTTTACTTTATTACTTTATTTATTTTATCTCCCAAATAATGACTCATCCGCGATGATCCAGTATAAACTGAGGGAAGTCACTTTAAAAAAAGTAAAACAAACAGAACAGAATAGAAAAGAAGTGGTCCGCTCCTCCTGCACTTGATTGGTCAGGTGGACCAGTGGAGCAGCAACCGCGTCTCTAGCAGAGCAGACGGACTTACAGCTGTGAGGGGAAGAGCGGGGGGGGGGGTGCTTCGTTACGTGTGGGAGACTTAGGACTGTGATCCGTCCCGCCGCTCTACGTGAGCGAGCTACCGATCTCAGGAGAACTGGGTCTCCCGGTAAAAGTGTGTGTCGGGGCTCGGAGCGCCAGCACATACACAGCGGCTGAGGAGCGCTGTTAGCTTCAAAGCAGAAATGTCGCTCAGTCCTTAAAAAACCGTTCAAACAATCACGTGGATTTGTGTTTCCAGTCATGTCTCGACAAAATAAAGGCTGATGTTATTCTCACATATTAAGATGCAGATTGCAGCCTTTCCCGCATGGATACATTTTATGTTCATGCTAATGTTGTTAGCCTGTGTTGTTAGCATACTGCTAATACGGGCTTCTTTCCGGCTCCGTTCAACAGAAAAAGCACTGACCACACGGATTACAATTAAAATGAGCAAACAGGCGCTTCATAATAACCGTAACATTAATAAAAGCACGTTTAGAAGATCATCTAGTATATTACCAAGCTGCCATATCTATCTAAGTAGCCGCTCAGCGGAACTAATCTTCTTTTCCGGTTTGAAAACACTACTGCGCATGTGCGAATGATTTATTCCGACGGAAAGTGTGACCTTAGTGAACGTTTTTTTATTCTGAAAACATTTTTTCTGGGCCCATGTACACGGTTGGATTCTAATCCGACCATTGATCCCATCAAGATATTTTGTTCATGTAACCGCGGCTTATGGGGTCCACTCGCAACGTGGCGGGGGCGTGGCATCACGATGGTGGTCTCTCCATCGGGATGTCAGTCACCCATCACGATGGACGATGATATCGTCCATCGGCACAACCCTCTTTCCGAGTCCAGTGATGAGGAATCTCTTACAATGATCAAAGATTCTTTTTGATCAAAAACTAATTTTTAAACTCTGATTATGTTTTCCACTTTCTGCAGCAGTTGTTAGTGTACTACTGAGACTGTGGCAACCTGTCCCGTCTCTTCTAGTTTTAACCCTTGTGCTATCCTAGGCACTTTAGCATTGGGAGTGGGGTCATCTAGATCCACTGGACAGTGTGCTGAACCTTTTTTCTTCAATGATTTGTGATCTTCACTGGTTTCCATTGATTACATGAAATCCTCTCCACCTTTATCCACCTTTGTCATGGTAGGAGTAACATGTCAATGTTAGGGTGGGGTCATAGGATAGCATGAGGTTTAATGTGAAATCAGTAAGTTGCAGACAATAGCAGACAGCCTAAATCCACCTGTAGGGGGAGATGTGACTAAGGCTTAACCGGGAGGAAGAAGAGCAGAGAGAAGAGACCTACACATCGTATTGCCAGACTCTTGCCAATGCACACCCCTATGAGAACCAGAAAGAGCAGAGGGAGAGATTGAGGGAGGAGCTGAGCTGTTAGTGAACTATAGAAGAGACACAAACTTCCACTTTCAACACAGTTCAACACACAAAAGCCAAACATCAGCTTCATCCAACATGCTGTCTGTGCAGACATCTGTGTTCACTCTGCTGCTTCTAGTCATTGGAACAGGTTGATGGGATTCTTTCAAAGATCCATTTCAGCATTTGATGTTTGTCCATCACTGATCTGACTTCTCTCTTCCTTTAGATGTCAGCTGTGAAGAACTCACTGCAGTCAAGAAGGAAGAGTCCACTTTGGAAGGAACTTCTGTCACTCTGTCCTACAAATATAAAAATGCTGCAACAGGAGGTGATCAGTTTTATTGGTATCGACAATATCCTGGAAAACCTCCAGAGTTGTTGATCTCTCACACAGGAACAAGCGTGAAGTTACAGAATCCAGTTCCTGGATTTTTCTTCAAAGTGAGTGACGACCAAAGACAAATGGATCTGCAGATCTCCTCTGCTGCAGTGACAGACTCTGCTGTGTACTACTGTGCCGTGCAGCCCACAGTGACAGGAAACAACAAAACTCTGTGCAAAAACCTGCAGAGAAAACACAATACTACGCAGCATCCACTAGAGGGCGGCACACACTGTGAAAGTACTGATTCATTATCTGATACCAAAGACAGGAGATAAATGAAGCACTAAAGATCAGAGACAGAGCTGCTGTGGAAGAACTAAACTCTTGGATTGGTTGAGCTGAACTGAAAAAGAACTCATTGGCTCCACCCACTGAACTTCACAACATCCACTGACATTATTTCTTCCTAATTTTGCTGCAGTGGAAGAACAGAGTTCATCTGTTAATTTCAATGATTTTTCATCTCAAAGGCATAAACTGACATGTGGGGTGCCCCAAGGCTCCATCCTGGGTCCCACACTTTTTAATCTGTACATGCTTCTGCTTGGTAATGTCATCAGGATTAACGTTCATAGCTATGCTGACGACACTCAACTGTATGTAGCTGTGTCTCCTGGTGACACTGGACCCATGGTTAGCTTTCTAAATTATATTTTAGACATTAACATGTGGATGGGAGAGAACTTTTTGCAGCTCAACCAAGACAAGACTGAAGTCTTGGTAATCGGTTCTGAAGCTGAGAGAGATAGGGTCCAATTTTATCTGTCAACCAATTCTATGACTACATGTGACACAGTAAGGAACCTTGGTGTGATTCTAGATGCAGACCTTGGCTTTGACCAACATGTGAATCAACTAACTAAATCTGCATTTTACCATCTAAGGAATATCGCCTGAGTGAGACCCTTTCTCTCTAGAGCCAGTGCTGAAATCTTAATTCATGCTTTTATTTCATCAAGATTAGATTACTGTAATGCCCTCCTTTCTGGTGTAAAGAAAACCACTCTCAATCGCGTGCAGCTAGTCCAGAACTCTGCTGCACGCCTTTTAACAAGAACCAGGAAGAGGGAGCACACTACACCAATCTTAAAATCTTTGCACTGGCTCCCTGTCAGCTTCAGGATTGATTTTAAAATTCTTTTTATAGTTTTTAAGAGTGTCCATGGTCTTAGTCCTTCTTTTATATCCGACTTGCTTTTAATGTATGAACCTCCTATGCCCTTAGGTCCTCAAGTGCAGGCCTGCTGAAGGTCCCCAGGGTCAGGACAAAAAAGCACGGCGAGGCCTCATTTAGATACAACGGGCCTCGTCTGTGGAATAGTCTACCTGAGGATGTGAGAGCCTCATCTACTGTGGAGGTTTTTAAAAAGAAATTAAAGACACACCTTTTTAAATTAGCTTTTAATTAGATTTTATGTCTTTTTATGTTTTATGATGTTTTATTACATTATTTTAGCATTTTACTTGTTTAATCTATACTATTCTATACTATTTTTTCCTCTTATGTTTTATGATATTTTATCACATCATTTAATCATTTCATTTGCTTAATCTAGAATTTTTATACTTGTATTTTATGACATTTTATCATATACATATCTGTTTAATCTAGAATTTTACTTGTGTACTTTTTATGATCTTTTCACACATATTTATTTTATTTCAAACGAGACTGTTTACGAGTGTTTTCTCACCCTCGGCTGGGGTGTTTGGGTCTATAATGACACCCCTGCCAAAGGGGGGGCAGGGCAGACACCGCCTTCTGATTTCTTTTTTTTTTCACTGGTGTTTGTCTTTGTGAATTTTATTGTGCGGAGGTAATTTAATGTATTTTATTGTACGGATAGTGGTTGGTGTTTCTCTGCATTCGTTTTTGTTTTTATGTACAACACCTTGAGCTGTCTTTCTTGTCATGAAAGGTGCTATATAAATAAAATTAATTTGAATTTGAATTTGAATCTGCTGTCTGTGTGGCTTTAAGAACTCCAAAGACATGTTGCTTTACCTCTTTTTGCTTCTATCTCACATTCTAGGTGAGTTTAAGAACAGAGATTCAAGTTTGCTTGAAGCTGCTGCATCAACTCATCATCTCATTCACCTAAAGCAGGGGTGGCGAACAAGTTTGACTCCAAGAGCAGAAGTTTTTAACTGTGAGAGTCAACGAGCCACACCACACACAGACCTGTCAAGACGTACACAACACGCAATTAAAGCCATATTACTTTCCATAAAACACTTCTGTCCCTACAACACAACAGCAAGTATTGTACTTGTGTTTATTTTAAAGAAAGTGTCCAGCCTCAATACACACATCAAATGCAGGTTAGCCAGAGTTAACACAGCGACTACCCTGGAGGTCAGATGCCCCCTCCACACACACAGGCACCTCTGTCCCATCTCACACACACACACACACACTCTTACTCTATCTCACCCTTTTATCTGCCTCTTTCTAAAACACACAACTAGTGACTCCTCTGAAGTCTGATTTACGATGATAAAAACTGGATTTCACCATTTATCCTACAGTATTTAACTAGTAATTCTTTGTATCTCAACATTCCTCTTTCTTGACCCTTAAATCAACAAATACACAAACATCTGGACAGAGCATCCTTGCTTCCAAAACTACATCTCAGAATTTCTTACCTTGCTGCAGTGATGGGATGATGATCTGGGATTTCTGGAAGTTCTTGAAAAATTTTCGGCGGTGGGGGCTCTGAGGGAGGCACCAGAGGACTGTCCACCAACGGCTTCACCTTGCTCACATGGAACGTAGGATGAACCCGGAGGGACCAGGGCAGACGAAGACGAACCACAGCTGGGTTGATGACCTTGGCGACGGGAAACGGCCCCACAAACCGGGGAGCCAGTTTTCTACACGGAAAATGTAGGTTGAGATCCCTGGTCGAGAACCAAACCTTCTGTCCGGGTTGGTGGATGGGAGCAGGACGCCTCCTGCGGTCCGCAGCCCTCTTGACCCGATCCTGTTGTCGAGCCAGGATCTGTCGAGCGGCCGCCCAGATGTGATGGCAGCGACGAACCAGGGCATGAGCAGACGGGACGGCGACCTCGGTTTCCGTCTCCGTGAACAGAGGAGGATCATAGCCATGCACGCACTTGAAGGGTGAGAAGCCAGTGGCCGAGGTAGGTAGAGTGTTGTGGGCGAACTCCACCCACACCAGGAGTCTGCTCCATGTCGAGGGGTTCTGGGAGACCAAGCACCAGAGGCCAGTTTCCAGCTGCTGATTGAGGCGCTCAATCTGGCCGTTGGATTCAGGGTGATGTCCCGAGGATAGGCTGACCGTGGCGCCATTAGCCGCGTTTACATGGGCAAGATATCTTGATCGGATCAATGGTCAGGTTAAAATTCACCCGTGCACATGGGCCCAGAAAAACTTTTTCCGATTAGAACAAACGTTCCCATGGCCCACAGTTTCGGTCGGAATAAATCATTTGGGCATGCGCAGTAGTGGTAACCCCCCCCGAAGAAGAGATGCGTCCCGTTGTAAACAGACCACTGCCACAGACTTTTATGCAGCAGCTCCGTAACACGAGGCGATCTTCCAAACGTGCTTTTTATTAATGTAATGAATATTATGAAGCGCCTGTTCGCTCATCGTTTTATTTAATCCATGTGTACAGTGCTTTTTATGTTGAAGAACCGAGCTGGAAGGGTTAGGACAGGCTATAAACACGGGCTAACAACATTAGCCTTTGGACACAAAATCCAGGACCGTGCAGGGAAACGCTTCAAATCTGCAGCTTGGCTGTGTGGGAATGACATCAGTCTTTATTTTGTTGGGAGACATTATTGTTTGAACTGTTTCTAAGGGCTAAGCGACATTTATTTCTGCTCTGAAAAGTTCACACACCGCCCCAAAGCTGTGAGCTAGCGGCCCGAGCTCTGCTCGAACACGGTTCCTCCTGAGTCCTGCAGCCGCTAACCCAGAGCGGCGGGACAGCTCGCAGTCTCAATTTCCCACACATAACTAAACAACAAAACGCACACGTAACTAAGCATCCCTCCCTCTCCTCACACAAAGTAATCCGGGTCCTCTGCTCACTTGGTCCACTGGCACCGGGGCTCGGGTGCCAGTGGACTGAAGCGCTCCTGCCCCGCATACCCCTCACGAAGGGGGGAGAGGCAGAGAGCCAGCGGGGCGAGAGCGGAGCGGCAGAACTCCTTCCAGAACCGGGACACGAACTGCGGTCCCCGATCCGACACAACATCCCTTGGGAACCCATGGTATCGCACGATTTGGTGCATGACGATCTCAGCTGTGGCCTTGGCCGTTGGCAATCTTGGCAGGGCGATGAACCGGACCATCTTGGAGAACCGGTCCACGACTGTTAAGACAGTGGTGTGACCCCGTGAGGGGGGGAGACCAGTGACAAAGTCCAAAGAGATGTCAGCCCATGGTCTGGAAGGGATGGGAAGGGGCTGAAGGAGTCCCATGCGACATTCGGTGGAAGATTTATTCCGAGCACAGACTGAACACGCCGCAACGTACTCCCAGACCTCCGACCCCATGCTTGGCCACCAGAACCTCCGAGAGATGGCGTGCATCGTCCGCCGAACTCCCGGATGACAGGAAAGCAGCGAGGCGTGGGCCCAGTGAATCACCCTAGAGCGTAGTGACTGAGGAACGAACAGACGGTTCTTCGGGCATGCACTGGGCATCTGCACCCCGCTGTTAGCCTGCTTCACCTCAGATTCTATTTGCCAGGACACCGTTCCAACCACACATGACAGTGGAAGGATAGACTCAGGTGCTTTGGCAACAGGCGCGGGGTCAAATCGACGGGACAAAGCATCCGGCTTGATGTTCTTGGACCCCGGCCTGTAAGAGAGAACAAAAGAGAAACGGTCAAAAAACAGTCGCCAACGGGCCTGGCGAGGATTAAGTCTTTTGGCGTTCCGGATGTACTCCAGGTTTTTGTGGTCTGTCCAGACCACAAAGGGGTGTTCGGCCCCCTCCAACCAGTGCCTCCACTCCTCCAGGGCCACCTTGACCGCCAACAGCTCACGGTTGCCGATGTCGTAGTTGCGTTCGGAAGCGGAGAGACGCCTGGACAGGAATGCACAGGGATGCAGCTTTCCATCCTGCTCCGACCGCTGGGACAGGACGGCCCCAATCCCCTCATTGGAGGCATCCACCTCCACAACGAACTGGCGACACGGGTCCGGCAGAGTGAGCAGCGGAGCCGACGTGAAGCGGCGTTTCAGGGTCCGGAAGGCGGCCTCGGCTGCAGGCGTCCACCGGAACTGCACACGAGGAGACGTGAGTGCATGGAGGGGCGCTGCAATGGAGCTGAATCCCTGAATAAAGCGTCTATAAAAGTTCACGAACCCCAGAAACTGCTGGAGTTTCATGCGGCTGTCAGGTGACAGCCAGTCCGTCACAGCGCTGACCTTCACCGGGTCCATCTCAACCGTCCCTGCGGACACTATGAATCCCAGAAAGGCGACGGTTGAGACATGGAACTCGCTTTTTTCTGCCCTGACATACAGATGATTGTCCAGAAGGCGCTTAAGGACCGCAGAGACATGGGAGACATGAGTGTCCGGATCAGGGGAGTAAATTAGAATGTCGTCCAACTTTATGTAAACAAAGTGGTCCAGGAAGTCCCTGAGGACGTCGTTGATCATGGCCTGGAACACAGCGGGAGCATTGGTTAGTCCAAAGGGCATTACCAGATTACCAGATACACCCCTGGGTGTGTTGAACCCCGTCTTCCACTCATCCCCCTCCCTGATCCTGACCAGATGGTATGCGTTACGGAGGTCAAATTTTGTGAAGACTTTGGCCTGCTGGAGCTGGTCAAAAACAGAGGACATGAGCAGCAATGGGTAACGATTTTTAATGGTAATGTCATTGAGGGCGCTGTAGTCAATGCAGGGCCTAAGGGTCCCGTCCTTTTTCCCAACGAAGAAGAACCCAGCCCCGGCTGCAGAGGTGGAAGGACGGATTAGGCCTGCCGCCAGAGAGTTGTCGATGTAGTCATTCAGGGCCTGGCGTTCTGCCACTGAAATGGGGTACAGATGCCCTTTGGGAATGGTGGACCCTGGAACCAGGTCAATGGCGCAGTCATACGGGCGATGGGGAGGAAGACTCGATGCTCTGGATTTGCTGAAGACCTCACCCAGATGGTGGTAACTGGCGGGAACTGTACTCAGCTCCGGGGTCCCGGTCCCTAAAGCAGGACGAACAGGAAGTGGGTTAATGTTCACAGGAGTTCGTTTACCTGCGGACCCAGGACTCCGGTGTTCTTCACAGTCCGACCCCCATCCCAGTATTTTCCCTGATGACCAGTCGACCTGGGGTCCGTGCTGACACAGCCAGGGGTACCCCAGGACCAGGTTCCTAAAAGAGCCCTTAAACAGGTAGAAAGGCATGACTTCTGAATGGTCTTGGATGGACACTTGAAGCGGTTCTGTGGCGTGCGTGATATGAAAAAGACCCCTCCCATTAAGGCCACAGACCCGGACGGGACTGTGCAGGGGACGAGGCCCCAGTCCTAGGTCTTCTGCCAGCCTCCAGTCCATTAAGCTGACATCGGCCCCTGAGTCTATAAGAGCTGTGAGGGATGTGGTGACGCCACGGTGTGTTACCTCTAGGGGTGTGAGGCTTCGTGTGGGTCTGCCCTCGGTTGCGATGTGACTCACCCTTGCCGAGTTCTTCATAGGACAGAAAGGAACCAGATGACCGAGCTCTCCACAGAAGAAGCACCGCCCCTCTCGCTGACGTCGCTGACGTTCCGCCGCTGAGAGCCGTGCTCGGTTCACCTGCATGCGTTCCCCCTCCCCTCCCCTAGGGGGCGAGCGAGGCGGGTCAGCCGGAACCTGGCGGAAGATCCACCTCTCCGCGGCCTCAATTCCTCCAGATGTCGCTTCCCCCATGGGACCGCGGCTATGCCGGGAGGCCAGTTCACGGATCCTATTGTCCGTGCGAACGGCGAGAACTATGAGGGAGTACAGATCTGACGGTAAATCCAGGGGTATGAGCTGCTCCTGGATGCGTGGCGCCAACCCCTTCAGAAAGACGTCGTACAGCGCCACCGAGTTCCATCCACTCTCAGCTGCCAAGGTGCGAAAACGGACGGCGTACTCACAGACCGAATCCCCTCCTTGGCATATGCAGGTAAGCTCCCGCGCCTTATCCCGGCTGGTAGATACGGGGTCGAACATGCACTGAAGAGCCTCTTGGAAGGCGAGGAGAGACATGCAGAGAGGGGAGTCGCAAGCCCACTCAGCCATGGCCCAAGCATGAGCTCTCCCCGATAGGTGGGAGATCATTAAGGCAATCCTCGCCCGGTCTGATCCAAAAGCATGGAGGGAATGTTCAAAATGAATCGAACAGTCTGTGAGGAAGTGCCTGCATAATCCTGACTCTCCTGAGTAGCGCTCGGGAGGAGCGATCCTGATTTCCGTACACCGGGCAGGCGCGGGCGGGGCAGAAGCCGGGACGGCTGAAGAGGCTCCCGGGGCAGGTTGGTCAAGGGCTGCCTTGGACGGAGTTCCTGGACTTGGGAGGTGACCTGAACCATGTGGGCGGCCAGGGACTTCTGGAAGTCCTCCTGCTGGGAAAGGCGAGCCTCCAGGCGTTGTAGAACGACAGCTAGAGTGCTGCTCTCTGCTGAGTCCATTCTGGCCTGATTATACTGACAAGGACCACAGAATGGCGAGGACTCAGATGCAGAGTTCTTGGAAAAACATTTAATCCTGAGAACATGAGATAGGCGTAGGTTTTGATATGCAACTACACATGATAATCAGGCACAGGACAGAGGGAGACACCGACCATAAATACATATGAGGAGGGACAGCACAGGTGGGAACGATCAGAGATGATTAGGTCTACAGCTGTGGGGAAAACAGACATGGACAGGAAAGGGAGGAACTTTCAAAAGAAAACAGGAGGCGACACATGAGGACACAAATGTCAGACAGGAACTTGACGAAACATGACACTCATTGGCCAAGAGCCGCATGCGGCTAAAGATCTAATGGCTTCATTTTCTCCACTTTTTTGAGGAATCAAAGCTGGAGATTCAATCTCTCCTGAACAAGATCAATTTATAGGAACTGAAGGAAAATCTGTTACAATAAAATGTAACTATCAGACAAGTAGCAATGGTATCTATCTTTACTGGTACAAACATGATTCTGACCTTCAGGCTCCTCAGTTTATTCTCTGGAAAGAAGCAAAAGGTTACACAGATGAACATATTTCAGATAAACAATATAAATCCAGAACAACAGACAGCTGCTAATGAAACACTATGGCAGGATTCACATAGCCGATAATACATTTCAATTTAATCTAATATGAAAACATGTTTAAAAAGTTTTAGGCTATTAAAACATTTATGTTTGTGACTATTTGAATCGGTTTGTGGTGATCTTCTGACATCTGTCAGTCACATGTCCCCTCTGCAACTGTTCAGTTCAGTTTCTCTCTGGCACAAAGATGATGAGTTATGATGTCTTATGGCGCGAGACCACCAATTCTGGCTCAATATCCATAATAAAAAAAATACATTATTTCCAGCAGGGGATTTCTTTCCTACTCATTTTGTTTTTTTCAAAGATAATAAACCTTTGTGTCTTTTCTGATTGAGGGCTGATGATCAACGTTTATTGGACGTTTATTGGAGTATTTCAAAGCTTTTTATGTTTACTATGGAAGCATATCTGTCTTATAATTCAAAATAATAGTCAATACCAGAAATGCTTTTTCATTTTCACAATGAAGCTGCTTTCATTGACTTAAAAGTAAAAGGAAAAATCAGTCCGCCAAACTGCTTTTTCTTTTTCTTCTCTAACACCTCTCATTGTGCCACTTATTTAAAATGATATGGAATATGGTACTTGACTTTTCATTTTCAAATTGTTCTCTAACTACTACCAACATTCAATCAGAAATATCTATTTTGACAATAAAATGGATTAACAGAAATGCTTTTTCATTTTAAAATTGTAACTGCATCAAATGACTAAATAATAAGATTAAAAATCAACCCTCCAACATGCGTTTTCATTTTCTACTTCAACACCACTTATTCTGTGACGTAGTTAAAGCTATAATCCAAAGAGGGGATTGCATTTTCGTTTTCACATTCACTGCGCAAAAACTGTCACATAATTCATTTTCATCAGGAGTTCCAGGGACGAGGTGGGTCTTTGTGTTCATTCTATAATTCTGGACTATTTTTCTGTGAAAGTTTGAACTTTTAAAGTTTAAACAAGAGAGAAAAGTGTGAGGGGATTTCAAACAATGAAACATTTAGAATAATTGTAAAAAAGGAAGTTTACTACTTTGCAGATTTCACTCACTGGGATGTATTCAGACTGGAAAAATCCGTTGATCTGGACCGAGTCCACTTAATTTGGTTGAGAACATTCTACCACACTGTATGGACACATGTCTTTCAAAGTGTTCCATTGAATTGAATTGATGGTTTGATCATGTTTTGCTGCATCACATGTGTGTTGTCTTCTGTGATGCACTTTGTCATTTTTACATTACAGTATAATAAACCTACTGTGTCTCAACCCAAATATTCATTCATTCATCTTCTAAGCCATTTCATCTATTTCGGGGTCACTGGACTGCCAGAGCCTATCCCTGCCATTTGTGGACGAAGGCTGGGAACACCCTGAACAGGTCACCAGCCAGTCACTCACATTCACACCTCTGGACACTTAGAGTAACCAATGAACCTATGAAGCATGTTATTGGACGGGGGGGGAGGAAAATTGGGTGCCCGGAAAAAACCCATTCATATTTTCCAATGCTGATTATATTTGAGTTTTTTTTTTTAATGATTGTATAACAGTATAGTTCAAATCAATTGAATTAAGAACTTTCCTCAGACAGATCAGACTAATTGGATAAACAATGTATCCATTAATTATGACAGCCCTAATATCAGGATGTCTCATGCAGAACTTTAGGTGGGGTTGTTTTGTTTATTTTATTTCATATTCCTGGCATCTTTTAGCGTTTACCAGCACATTAAGTTCAGGATGTGACTCAAGTATTTGTATGTGAGCCTTGAGTACAGATGCATTTTATTCATTAATTCATTCATTTTATTAACCGTTTGTTCCCTTTTGGGGTCACGGGGCTGCCGAAGCCTATCCCGGCCACTTGTGGGCGAAGGCAGGAGGCACCCTGGACAGGTCGCCAGTCTGTCGCAGGGTAGAATATCCACAATCACACACCCATTCACTCTCACACCTAGGGACAATTTCGAATTGCCAATTAACCTATGAAGCATGTTATTGGACGGTGGGAGGAAGCCGGTGATCCCGGAGAAAACCCACGCATAGACGGGGAGAACATGCAAACTCCACACAGAAAGATCCCCCATTGTAGTGTTTTTCAGGTCCTCCAGCCG
The DNA here is from genome assembly GCA_023969325.1 of Oryzias curvinotus. Classification (NCBI taxonomy): domain Eukaryota; kingdom Metazoa; phylum Chordata; class Actinopteri; order Beloniformes; family Adrianichthyidae; genus Oryzias; species Oryzias curvinotus. The sequence continues at coordinate 16,577,037 of CM043722.1, forward strand.
GGACTTGAACCGGAGGCCTTCTTGCTGTGAGGCAAGAGCGCTAACCACTGTGCCACCGTGCAGCTCATGCTCATTAAAAAGAAGCTTCCTCAGAAAGATATGTGACTGCAAAAACACACAACTGTTCTGCTGCAAGAGCGGTCTAAACTAGATGTGGCATTTGTTTCCTTCATATCCACATGTTAATCTTTAATCATAGAACACGCCTGCATCTCAGCAACATTAACTTACTTAGACTTTTGTGTTGTATAAATGTTTGTTATGACCTGCTGCTTAAAGCCTCCCTGTCGAAAAAAAAACTTGTGTGAATATTTCTGCCCATTTTAGTCTGCAGTCAGCCTGTATTTACCTGTAGAGGGGGGTTGTGACTGAGGCTTAACCAGGAAGAAGAGGAGCAGAGTGAAGAGGAAGGAACACATGAAAGAGCAGATGGAGAGATTGAGGGAGGAGCTGAGCTGTTAGTGAACTATAGAAGAGACACAAACTTCCACTTTCAACACAGTTCAACACACAAAAGCCAAACATCAGCTTCATCCAACATGCTGTCTGTGCAGACATCTGTGTTCACTCTGCTGCTTCTAGTCATTGGAACAGGTTGATGGGATTCTTTCAAAGATCCATTTCAGCATTTGATGTTTGTCCATCACTGATCTGACTTCTCTCTTCCTTTAGATGTCAGCTGTGAAGAACTCACTGCAGTCAAGAAGGAAGAGTCCACTTTGGAAGGAACTTCTGTCTCTCTGTCCTACAAATATCCCTAAACTGTCAACAAACAGTTATTTCTTCTGGTATCGTCAGTTTCCTGTAAAACCTCCAGAGCTCCTGGTCTCTCATTCTTCTTCAGGACAGATAGGAATTACAGAAATGGAAGGACTGAAGATTCAAGTTGAAAACAAACAGATAGATCTGCAGATCTCCTCTGCTGCAGTGACAGACTCTGCTGTGTACTACTGTGCTGTGAAGCCCACAGTGACAGGAAACAACAAAACTCTGTACAAAAACCTGCAACAACGAAACACAACAACATCCACGAGAGGGCGCTCTAACACTGAAAAGGTTCATGTGTTGAGAGAACAAAACTGGTCACAGTATAAAAGTTCTTGTGAGAACATAATTATGTTGTAGGACACAAATGTAAAAGATCGACTTGGTGCAAATTAAAAGAAAACAAACAAAACAAATAAACTGAAATAAACTTTTGTTTATTTCAGAGCACTACTGTGTTTTATTTTGATTTTGTTTATAGAACAAGATTTTGGAGAGAACTGTTAAGAAATTAAGTTTCACAGCTGAAGTGTTTGTAAAGATTTTGCAGCTCCCAACAAACACAACTTTATGATGAGGGTCAGCACCGCTAAATCTGAGGCCATGGTCCTTGACCGGAGAAAGGTAGTTTGCCATCTCTCGGTGGGTGGAGTGTCCTTGCCCCAGGTGGAGGAGTTTAAATACCTTGGGGTCTTGTTCACGAGTGAGGGAAGATCGGAGCGTGAGATTGACAGGCGGATTGGAGCGGCGTCTGTAGTTATGCGGTCGCTCTATCGGTCCGTCGTGGTGAAGAGAGAGCTGAGCCGAAAAGCAAAGCTCTCAATTTACCGGTCGATCTACGTTCCAGTACTCACCTATGGTCATGAGCTATGGGTCATGACCGAAAGAACGAGGTCCCGAATACAAGCGGCTGAAATGAGCTTCCTCCGTAGGGTGGCTGGGCGCTCCCTTAGAGATAGGGTGAGAAGCTCGGTCACCCGCGGAGAGCTCGGAGTAGAACCGCTTCTCCTCCACATCGAAATGAGCCAGCTGAGGTGGCTCGGGCATCTAGTCCGGATGCCTCCTGGACGCCTCCCTGGAGAGGTGTTCCGGGCATGTCCCACTGGGCGGAGGCCCCGGGGAAGACCCAGGACACGCTGGAGAGACTACGTCTCTCGACTGGCCTGGGAACGTCTCGGGGTCCCCCCAGAGGAGCTGGAGGAAGTGGCTGGGGTGAGGGAGGTCTGGGCGTCTCTGCTCAGTCTGCTGCCCCCGCGACCCGGTCCCGGATAAGCGGAGGAAGATGGATGGATGGATGGATGGATGATTGTTCTGTCATTTGACACGAATAATTAGACAGAGAAATGAAGCAGTAAAGATCAGAGAAAGAGCTGCTGTGGGAGAACTAAACTCTTTGATTGGTTAAGATGAACTGAAAAAGAACTCATTGGCCCCGCCCACTAAACTTCACATCATCCAGTGACATTATTTCTTCCTCATTGTGCTGCAGTGGAAGAACATAGTTCATCTGCTGTCTGTGTGGCTTCAAGAACTCCAAAGACATGTTGCTTTACCTCTTTTTGCTTCTATCTCACATTCTAGGTGAGTTTAAGAACAGAGATTCAAGTTTGCTTGAAGCTGCTGCATCAACTCATCATCTCATTCATCTAATGGCTTCATTTTCTCCACTTTTTCCAGGACTCACAGATGGAGACTCAATCTCTCCTTTTCGGGATCAACTTAAAGGAACTGAAGAGAAATCTGTTAAAATGAAATGTAACTATCAGACAGACTACAGCAATATTTGGCTTTTTTGGTACAAACATGATTCTGACCTTCAGGCTCCTCAGTTTATTCTCTTGAAAGGAGCGAAAAGTTCCACAGGTGAATATATTCCAGATAAACGATATGAATCCAGAACAACAGACACATCAACTGAACTGACCATCACAAAGTTAACCCTGGCAGACACAGCTCTCTACTACTGTGCTCTACAGAGACACACAGTGATCCAAAGTGTAGAAGAGGCTGTACAAAAACCTGAAGACAGATATGGGACTACTCTTCAAAGAGGAGGGAAGTGGTTTTCAAAGCACAGCTTCATATCAGATGGATTCTGTTCATTCCTGTTTGATCAGAGTCTCTGTGGTTACAGCTGCTAATGAAACACTGTGGGAGGATTCACATGAGCAGATGATCCACATCAACCAATAAACAACTACATGAAGGTTCAAAGACTCGCAGTTCATCACTCCAGACTTTGATGTAGAAACATAGTTTCTGTTCTCATGAAAAAGAAAGATGGTAAAAATTGATATGACCTTGAGGGGCCTGGTTTATGCTACTCTATTCCTTTCGGAATAAATTATATGCAATGTATATATAAAATAATACTACACTAAAGACCATTTATTTAATTAAATACTTTTTTTCTTTTGTGTGAGCTAATTTTCCTACATGGAAGTGAGACACTTCGTTCTTTGAGGCACCGCCTTTCGCTCCTTGTGGGTATGAGGTTCCATTTGTGCTAAAAATATGAAAATGAGTTGTTGCGTCCACTGTCTATGGTCTATTTTCTATGTCTGTTAAATGAATTCATTGAAAATTGGTTCATGTCTATGTACTACTAAGCAATATCTTCTGCGTGCCCATGCTTCTTTTAGTACTACTTTGTATTTGCTTTGTGATGTATTCGCTTGCTTTATGCTTAAAACTTTGTATTTGTCTTTATTATTGTTGTTTCCTCATGTCGTCTCATTGCTAAGGACTTTCCTGACGACAAAGTGAGACGACAGGGGGTAACGACAATAACAAAGACAAATGCAAAGTTTTAAACATAAAGCATGAACCAATGATCAATAAACTCGTTCAGTAGACTAAACACAATGGACCAAAGACATATTTTTGGCACAAACGGAACCTCATATGTGGGTGCCGCCCGTGTCATGACATCAACTTTGGGTCGCCTTTGGCAATGTGTCTGCATTCTGCCCATGAAAACAAACATCTGAATTTTTGCATACTTGGATGTGCGCATTGTGGAACCTTACACTCAGACGTCTGCAGGAAGTTTCTGTATGTAATGTATGGTTATAACAAGTAATTGCACAGACGTTTATGTATAGCAGACGACACACCTAGTTGTTCTTATTGTGTTGACAAACAGCAAAAAATGCCCTTCAAGAGGCATCCCTCATGAACATTAATGTTATAATCATGCATCCACACAGTTTAACAGTTAACAAAATAATACAAAAGCATTTATACGCGAGGCGCAATGTGCGAAAACCAAGCATTAGCTAGTTATATGTACATTTTTACTGCATAATTTTAGCTTTTAACTTTAGCCTCTTTATTATTTTTGATTGTAGAAATTGGGCCAGTTCTGAGGTTTAGTCTCCCATATTTCACACTTTTACACAGGCCATGATTAATCAAAGCTACTCTCACGTGTGCCAAAATGCCCCCGTGCAGCGACCTAAATGCCATTCTTTTAGCAAATTGGTGTCATATTCAACGGCGACTGGACAATTTTTTTGACAACTTTGTTTTTGATGTAAGTAGTACAATTGTGTATGTAAGCAGTATGTAAATTTAGTTTGTGCACTGCACATATTGACACTAGTTTGGTTTATTGTTTCTGCCTCTTACTGCCATCTGTGTTTTGCAGGTCAGCTGTCACTCCTCCTGGATGGCTCCTCCTCCCCTACCTGGTGCTCTCTGTGGAGGAGTGCACAGTTACCTGCACTTTGTAATCAAGCTTATTAGTTAAAGTCTCTCAGTCCTCAGTGTTATTGTGTCCCTGTTGGGTCTGTGGTCTCCTGCTCAGCTACTGAGGTCTGCTTGTCCTTTTGTTTGTTTTTTACTTTGCATAGTTCATAGTTTTGTCCTTTTGCAATTTTCCTTCACACTGAGGATAATTGTTTTCCTGTTCCCACCTTGTGGCGTTCTTTGTTATTAATTAAATTGTTTCTTGGGAATTCTAGAGACTCAGCATTTCTCTCTGTACTTGGGTTTCCGTCATTCCAGCCATAACACATATATTTTTTGTGCAATAAGAATGTGCGAACAGTGTGAGATTGCGCAAGCGTGCAGGAAACATTGACCCAAGCTACTGGGTGGCTGGCGGCCAGAGGCACTTCATGTGGACAGCCGTCATCCGGAGACATTTACACATCATCAGGTCAAAGCTGCTAAAAGCCTGCGATCCGGCTGTGTGCGCCCATCTATCGACCATTTTGTAATGACGACATCCCCACCTAACTGACTGTCTCTGGACGGAGCCGACTACATGAGTTGTGAAGGAATTTGGACACAGCCATTGTCTTATGTAAAAAGCGGGCCGTTGTTGTCTCTACAGATTAGGCGCAAGAGGAACTATTTCTTCTCAGAATTGATGCCAAAATTAAAGCATTGTTGCTGATAACCGCTTGCAGATAAAGTGTGTGTGGATGTTAGCCTGGGGACAGAGCAGACTCTTCCTGAATGGGGCTAGTTCCCCACATTCATGTGAATTGGTGAATTCCAAAGGGGCCTAAATCCACAATTTTTCAAAATAGAGATATTATATGTTTTATGGTCTTCAAGGGAAATGCTATCTGATTATGTGCAAAAAATTCCCAATTCCGTTGTAATGTATTGACTATGCATGGCATTTAAAATGCATTGAGTGCAAGTGGGGTCAAATTCCTGGACTTGGGTCTCTCTTGCATGGGTTTATGCTTCTCCCATAGATGGCAGCACTAGATATCCAATATCACGATGCCCCTGTTTAATTCAAAAAGGGCCCAAGGTCAGAGACTTTAGTTTGCTGGTCCTCTGAAATTATAAAAGTGAGGTGCTTCATATTATAGCATTTGTAAGCTATGAACTGGTGCTAAATCTGGGTAAAGTATTAATCATTTGGTGTAGCCTCCCTTTAAGCTATGCAATTAAAATCATTACCTGGAAAAGCAAACTTCTTGGACTTTATTGAATTCACCGGTTCACATGTATGAATGTGGGGATCCAATCATTGTCATTGGGAGGGGCTGATGCTCAGACAGCAGGTTTTTAGGGGACTACTCAGAAATGGATCAAGATACCGCTTTGTGGTTATTTTTCATGAGGAATTAACGTTATAAAACACTTAGAAACTTTAAAAAGTTTATTTTGCATGATACAGGTCCTTTAACCCCTTATTACTGAAACTGACATAAAACACAAATTTACAACCACCTGACTTTATTGTGCTAAAGAAGCCACAAATAAGGGATGAAAGAGCCACAGGACGCCAATACATTCTGGAATCCTGTCCACTGGTAAATACAGCTTCCATTTTCCACCAGAGGGCGACATAGTGAAGTGGGCGGAGCTCTCCCTCTGCTCTCTGTTCAACATTCAGTCAATAAGAAGTGGTGCTGTGAAGAGAACAACTGTCAGAGTGAGTGTTTTACATCAGCTAGTTTCTCCTGTTGATTGAAACCTTGTTGTACAGATGGAACATTGGCTGTGGATTCTTCTTGCTGCCCTTTTCTTTGGTAAGACACAAAGATCAACATGTTTCCTCTTCAAACACTTCAACACATTACTGAGCTGTACATTAAGAGCTGTTAAAGCTGCTGATTGTTGTCCTTTCATCAATCATCTTTATTGATTCACCTCTTCCTCTGCATGTTCTGTTCTTCCTCAGAGTGTAAAGGAGAAGACAAAGTGATCCAACCAGGAGGAGAAGTCATTGCTGCTGAAGGAGACTCTTTCACACTCAACTGTACCTTTGAGACCAGTAGCACACTATTACCAACATTGTTCTGGTACCAACAAGAAGTGAACAGTTACCCAAGGTACATGTTGAAACGTTACTCATCAACAAAAGAAAACGCTCCAGAATTCAAGAAAGACAGATTTGATGCTGAACTCAAAGGCAAATCAGTTCCTCTGAAGATCCAGAAGCTGCATGTGACAGACTCTGCTGTGTACTACTGTGCTCTGCAGCCCACAGTGACAGGAAACAGTAAAACTCTGTACAAAAACCTGCAGACAACTCAGTATCCTTAACAACCACCAGATGACACTATTATTTAATAAAAAGGTGCATGCAAACAATCAGCAGTAATGTATTGTTCCAAAACTATGCAGATGACGCTTAGATCTACATTTTAGTCACAGCAGATGAATATGGACCGGTGGACTCAGTCTGTTTCTGTCTCCAACAGATCAATGAGTGCATCCAGAACAATTTTCTGCAGATAAACACAGACAGACAGAACTCAAATCATGAACTCAATCCAACTTTGCTGTAACGGCCTATTCAGTGGACTCAGTAAAGGTCATCTGCTGCAGTTTATCTAAAACGATGATTCTCGTTTCCGGACTAAACCAAGAAGAACTCATTTTAGTTTAGAGTCAATATGAAAGAAAATCTAGTCCCCATGGAGCCAGATCAGTAAATCATAGCTAAGGAACACCAACTTTAAGTTTATTTTCTTTTAGTTAATTTAATCACCCTAAAGAATATAGCTTAAACCTGAGGATAGGTGAGGCAAGTGAGGCAGAGCCTCACCTGTCATAATTCTGCTAAAATAGAAAAAGGTAAATTAAGTAAATTTTATTTCCACTGATCTGTGTTAAATATACATTTGCTGTCAAATCAACACGTTTACCACAGTTTCTGAGGTTAAAATTGCCGAATTTGAGTGTTGCGCGATCACATACGGAGCTGAAGCTCCGGTGAGGACAAAGGTGAGGCTCGGCAGCGCTGTGCCTCATGTCTGAGGGCATGGCTCAATGTTAACAGAGACGTGCGCTCAAAACGCTGCTGTACGCCCACAGAAAAGGCTTCAGGTGAGGCATGCCTCACCAGCAGGGGGGAGACGTGAGCTGACAGCTGCTTTGTAGCTACACTGCTGCCATAGAAAAAGACCAATGCATCTTTCACCATTGAGAGGAGAAACTCATATAAACTAAAGGAAAATAACGAATGCTTGGAAACAGATTATAGAACTTTTTGTGGAAAAGGATCGACACATGGACTCAAAAAGTAAGGCCAAACATGTTTTTCAATGTTTGTTTTTTAAAAATAACTTGGAAGCAAGTGGAAAAAAATGTAAGTAAAATCATTTATTTTATTTTTATGATCATTTGTACAGACAACATTTGATTGATAACTGATTGAAGCACCAGAATTTGAAGTTGGAAAAATGCCAGAAATAGTTACTGAGGGTCAAATGTGTGCTGAACACATCAGAATACTTTCATTTGTTTACAGTATATATGAATAATTTATACACAAGAAAAGTGTTCTATCGATCTATAAAAGAAATATTCTCTGTAGGACAAATGTGTTCTTGTGTGTATTTTATAAGCTGGTAGCTGCTGTTGGATGAATGGTGAAATATTTAGTTCTTTCATTGTAAATCTGACTCCAGAGGATTCAGTGCCTCACCAGTCACTGACCTCACTGGACGTCACTGTTCAATATAGTATTATCACATCATTTCTCTTTATCATAAAACATCAAGTTTATTAAAAATTATGTGAACAAAGTGGACACAAACACAAATTGCCTCAGTGATTTACAGAAGTACATCACAGATCACAGAACTATATAAAGTAGGGGTCTAGTAATTTATTTAAATAACTATATGATAAATATCACAATTAGTGGTTGCTCTTACAATTCATAGTTGAATTTTGTGCATATTGAACTATTCGATTCCCTGACCTTAAATTAATTCAGGAAATTTTCAGCCAAAAATTCAACCAGTGTGACTCAGTGTTGAGTCTTTTGGTCTCCCCCAGCTCCTGTTTTACCTGATAGACCATGTCTTCCAAAGGACATGGAATCAACTCAATCACACTTTGCTTCGTCCTTGTGTTTATTTTGGCAGGTAGCTCTCTGATATTTGATGAAGATGATAGGTTGAAAACCTTAAAAGACATAAATCCGAATTTAAATTCAACATTTCAAAAACATCCCAGTTGTGTCTTTGGTTTGGTTTCTGGAGCAGGGGGGTCTCCCAGGAAGCATGTTTAAACTCCCCTGACTTTAACCCTGAACTCTGGCTGAAATCCGCCTGAACTTGCTTACTCTGGGTATGTCGGTTCCAAAAGACCGGATACAAGTTAGCGTACTTACGCTCGACTTGGTAACCCTGGGTTAATGCACGTGCACGTCGAGTGCATGAAGACATTCTCAATGGATCGCTGATTTCTGGAGTCACCATGGAAACGCGTGGAGAAAAAACAGAGCGCTATACTTCAGTGAGACAGAGGCTGAGATTTCAGTGACGGCGTATGAAGATTATATGCCCATTAGAAAAGTAACACGGCTTGTGACTTATATATCTATATAACTTATCCAATTTTGCCAACTTAAATGAATTACTTCTATTGGTAACAAGTAGCTGAGTTAAATTTATTCAACCTAATTTCTTACGTCTATAAAACTCAATAATTGCTTATACAACTTAAATTTACATATTTATCTAACTAAATGTCATATTACTCCAATTCAATTGTTTGAGCCAGCAGATATACTCTTTTTTATAACAAAATAAAACAATGACACAGGTTGCAATAGGGTGCCTGAATTCATTTAGGTATTTTCTGACATTGTCATTGTAAATGCCAACTGTAGGATTACTATAAAAACGCCCCCCTCCCTTGTCCCCCACCTGGCCACTTAATTTGTAAGCGTCCCACAGTTGAACTGATTCCACACATTTCCAGCAGGAGTGCGTGCAGCTGCACCCAGGGGCGCCAATTCGCTACATGGCGGCGCAGTCGCAGTTTTTATTTTTATTTTTTCATCAAGCACTGAGCCGCGGCCCGTGACTGTCGCCCCCCTTGAAGATGATCCAGCCAGGTTTTGTGCATGCGCATCGCGGCGGCGCTCCATGCTCCCCTTGCAGCCTGCGCCTTTCACCCCACGCCCCCTCCCATTATCCTTCTTCACACTCATTTGCGTCTACATCTCAAAGACAGGACAGTGCGCAGCTGCGGGGCGGGGGCGCCGCCAGGTTTCAGGATGTTACAAACTCTGTGATATAGGTAAACCAATAGTGGTGCATATATATTTTTACAAGCGCTGAGCCGCCGGCGCCTCCCCCCTTTATTTTGCGCCCTGGGCAATTGCCCGCATTGCCCATGCCTAAAACCGCTACTGGTGCCTGATACACAGTCTCCCAGTTGGACAAACTGTGGACAAACTCCCCTCATCCCTCATCTGCTTCAAAGCCTGCAGAGATGCACTGACTACGTCTGAAGCACAGCACAGGTTAACAGAATGAGCTTGCAGCATGCTATTTGCAGACTTTAAGGAACCCAAAACGTTTAGAAGAAACTTTCCTGTTTAAAAAAAAATGATGCCTCATTAATATCATTAGTAACGCATCCGTGCAGATGTCAACAGCAGCAGCTCTGTCCTCTGTAACCTCTGACAGTATACTCATAACATCCTGGTTATTGTGAGTATACTGACTTGAATACCTTTACTTCAATGCTGCACTCAAGGAGGGCGCCCTCATCACATGAACAGCTTGCCTTGCACAGTTCATGAGACTTTTTTTTTGGGTGGTTAGAGGGTGGTGGTTAAAAAAGATTTACAACATGCCTGCATCAAACCTACAGCCTTACTCAGACTTGTTTGTTGTATATATGTTCACAACGACCTGTTGCTCAAAGCCTTCCTTTAGAAAAAAAACATGCAAGATAATTTTTACTCTACCTGCTCACCAAGCAATCTACAACTGTGTTATTTTGTGGGGGTGGGGGAGTGACTAAGGCTTAACCAGGGGAAGAGGAGCAGAGTGAAGAGGAAGAACAGATGAAAGAGCAGATGGAGAGATTGAGGGAGGAGCTGAGCTGTTAGTGAACTATAGAAGAGACACTAACTTCCACTTTCAACACAGTTCAACACACAAAAGCCAAACATCAGCTTCATCCAACATGCTGTCTGTGCAGACATCTGTGTTCACTCTGCTGCTTCTAGTCATTGGAACAGGTTGATGGGATTCTTTCAAAGATCCATTTCAGCATTTGATGTTTGTCCATCACTGATCTGACTTCTCTCTTCCTTTAGATGTCAGCTGTGAAGAACTCACTGCAGTCAAGAAGGAAGAGTGCACTTTGGAAGGAACTTCTGTCACTCTGTCCTATGAATACTCCAAACTTCAACTGAGGTGATTATTTCTTACTGGTATCGACAAAATCCAGGAAAACCTCCAGAGTTCTTCTTCTCTCACTTGGGATCAAAAGGAACATTACGAAGTTTGGATCCTAGATTTTCTCATGAAGTGAAAGCTGCTGATAAACTGATAAATCTGCAGATCTCCTCTGCTGCAGTGACAGACTCTGCTGTGTACTACTGTGCTGTGCAGCCCACAGTGACAGGAAACAACAAAACTCTGTACAAAAACCTGCAACAACAAAACACAACAACATCCACTAGAGGGCGCTCTAACACTAAAAAGGTTCATGTGTTGAGAGAACAAAACAGGTCACAGTATAAAAATTTCTTGTGAGAACATAATTATGTAATGTAGAAATGTAATGTAAAAGATCGACTTGGTGCAAATTAAAAGAAAACAAACAAAACAAATAGCACTACTGTGTTTTATTTTGATTTGGTTTATAAAACTTGGAGATTTTGGAGAGAACTGCTAAGAAATTCAGTCTCACAGCTGTATTGATTGTAAACATTTTGGAGCTCCCAACAAACACAACTTTAATCTGTGTTTTTTTTTCTTTTTTTGCAGAAACAACTTTTCAAAAATCGTTAAAGGAAGAATTACCAACATGCCACCCAGGAAAACCAGCAAAAAGAACACTGAAAAGAGGATCCAGAACTGTGGAACTAATAAATGGTTCTTCATTGCCTTTTCTGTGTAATAGTGGCCCAATGTGACAGAACTAACAAAGTAAGAGTGTACTTAAATTATGAAATGATGGATGCAAATCAAAAGATCTCTGAAGTTTTATACTCCACGCTTGTTTTTTTTTTCACCTGCTTTTAAAATTAATATGGATTTTCAGGAGACAGTTTAAAGGGTTTACAGTACATTTTAGACACAAACTGGTCTCTAGAAAAGATCCAAAATCTGTGGTTGTCCTGTGGTGACTGACTCTGTTTCCTGTGTGTGAGGAACCACTGAAGATCTCTGCACTGGTTAATGCTGCCATGCTGAAGAAATTAACATGTAAACTGAATTCATCCACTTGTCCTCTTCACCTCATCCCAACCTGTCTTCAAAGAAACTATGATTTCTGGGAGGAGATCCTGAACAGAAACCTTCACACATGTAAAGCATGTTTACATGAAAAGTTCTGTGTAAAGGAAGTTTGCTGATTGACCCTGATGTGACTGTGACTTTAGGAAAATATTTCAAGAGCCTTTAATATGTCAAATAATTTTTTGTAAGCTTTTAAGTGTATTATAATGTTGATTCCTCAAGAAAAGAAACATCAAAGCGGTTTTTTGATCCATTTTTGAATTTCTGAGTCTTCCTCTAAAAACACACTGCAGCAGGTAGCGGGTTCTCACATTGTGACATAGATAAGTGACGAACAGCCCCTTCCAGGAAGAGTCTGTACTGCTAGTACCGCCCCCAGACTAACACACTTTCTCTGCAGAGCTAACAGTATTTGGCAAAAACACTTTGATTTTATATGTACAGTATGCACATGTTTCTTTGCAAAAGTTTGGATTCAATTCAATTTTATTTATACAGCCCAAGATTACAACAAGAGTCGTCTCAATGTGTTTCATACCAGTAATTGTAAAATAAACATGAAATCATAACATGAAGTCATAGAATTCTATAGATAATGGCTGAACTATTAAAAAGACTAGGCTAAACCGGGCATCCCTGCCCTTAGACCCTCCTTCTGGATGTTGTTTGTTTTCGCAGGTGAAACATAGATACACTACCAAGGCCGGCTCTAGGTTGACGTCATAAAATGAGCGGCAACCAAAAGGAGTGAAAGTCTGTCTCAGAGATCGAGTCACCTTACGTCAGGGCTGGAAAAGAACTCAGAAAAATAATTAATATTTACTTTTTAAAAAATTGTCATTTTGTGTGCCAAAGTTAATATATTATCTTAAAATTGGTTTTGTTGACGATGAAAGGCTTAAGAATAGCCTGATGTAGGCCCTTTAAAATAAATAATTACAAATTAGGATTGAATACAAATCAATGCAACAAATAAAAATAAAAACAGCACCAATCATCACAGAACTCCCCCTGAAAAGACAAATCCCAGATGCCCTACACAGCGCAATAACTGGAGGAGGGTCAGAGGAAACCACAAAACAAAAACAAAAAAATATTTGCAGGAAACTGCAGCGAGAGTCCAAGAAGATGAGAATCCAGAAAGAGACATGAGAAAGAGACGGGCAGATTATTCTGATGCTGGGCCGGTTGGAGCCTCAGTGAATAAAGTCTAAGATTTTCATGTAAAGCAGTAATTCCCTATAACTGGTTTGATGTCAGACTATGTTTTCACAAACTGGTCTTTAAGGTGTGATTGATAAATAAAACAAAAAAACAATATAACTGGCACCAAGACTGTAAAGAGTGGTTTGTAGTGGTTTCAGTTAATCAAAATAAAAGGATAACTCTATAAAACCTCATCACCAAATTTTGTCAAAATCTGCATTTTTAGTATAAATTAAAACTGCCCTTAAAGTTGGAACTTTGGTTCTTGTGATATTATGATCTCTGTGTCTGAATCATGTTGGAATTGTTGAGTTTGTCTGCAATGAACACATAGAAGTGTTAAATCCTTTTTAACCACTGCTTTTGTTTTTCTCCCTTTTGATTTCAATTAAGTTTCAATCTGGAATTCAAACATTGATGTTTGTGAATTTCATTTTGGTATCACATCTTGTTATTTACTGCATGTTTATAATCAGAGAGTTTAGGAAGTTTCCTGATCAGATTTCCTGTGACAGGTATTCCCCACATCAACTTTAGGGAACTTCTAAATGTGCAAGAGTTTGAAAAAGTCTTTACTTGGTTCTCTGCAAACTAGAGAACTCAGAGAAATGTTTGTTCCTGGCTTTGCTCCACAGAAACAAACCACAGCAGGAGGAGGAGGAGCTTCACAGCAGAACATGAAGCTTCATGTTGGAGCTGAAGAGCTGCTGTGTTCTCTCTGTTCTTCATTCAGTACCAGTAAAAAGAATGTTGCTGCTTCTCATCTGGATGATGATGGTCTCCTTTCAAACTGGTAAGTCATCAAAAGACGCAGATGGAAAAGGAGATGATGGACAGGAGAAACATCTGGAGATGTTTGAACTGATTTACTTTGAGATGATAAAAGTCACATTAAAGATTAGAATCCAAATGTCATGATGAAATCTATCTTTGTTGTTTCCAGGATCCTCTGAGGATTTACTGAAACCATTGAAAGATGAACTGATGGCTTTGGAAGGAGACACTGTCACTCTCTCCTGCAAATACTCTGGTTCTATCCAGTATTTCTTCTGGTACCGACAGAAGTCCAGTTCATCTCCACAGTTTCTGATTAGAGAATATTCAGAAGAAACAGAGAAGTTCTCAGTGAAACACGACAAACAGAAATTCGAGTTTTATCTGCAGATCTCCTCTGCTGCAGTGACAGACTCTGCTGTGTACTACTGTGCTGTGGAGCCCACAGTGACAGGAAACAACAAAACTCTGTACAAAAACCTGCAGAGAAAACACAATACTACACAACATCCACTAGAGGGCAACAAAAATTATGAAAGCACTGATTGTTCTGCTGTTTGACAGATGAAAAAAATCCCCAGAATTGAAGCAGTAAAGATCAGAGACAGAGCTGCTGCTGAAGAACTAAACTCTTTGATTGGTTGAGATGAACTGAAAAAGAACTCACTGGCCCCGCCCACTGAACTTCAGATCATCCAGTCACATTATTTCATCCTCATTGAGCTGCAGTGGAAGAACAGAGTTCATCTGCTGTCTGTGTGGCTTCAAGAACTCCAAAGACATGTTGCTTTACCTCTTTTTGCTTCTATCTCACATTCTAGGTGAGTTTAAGAACAGAGATTCAAGTTTGCTTGAAGCTGCTGCATCAACTCATCATCTCATTCATCTAATGGCTTCATTTTCTCCACTTTTTCCAGGACTCACAGCAGGAGCCACAATCTCTCCTGATCAAGATCAACTTACAGGAACTGAAGGAAAATCTGTTACAATGAAATGTAACTATCAGACAGATTACGCTCCTTGGCTTTATTGGTACAAACATGATTCTGACCTTCAGGCTCCTCAGTTTATTCTGTTTAAAGGAGCAAAAGGTGACACAAGAGAACTTATTCCAGATAAACGATATGAATCCAGAACAACAGACACATCAACTGAACTGACCATCAGAGAGTTAACCCTGGCAGACACAGCTCTCTACTACTGTGCTGTAGACACACAGTGATCCAAAGTGTAGAAGAGGCTGTACAAAAACCTGAAGACAGATATGGAACTACTCTTCAAAGAGGAGGGAAGTGGTTTTCAAAGCACAGCTTCATATCAGATGGATTCTGTTCATTCCTGTTTGATCAGAGTCTCTGTGGTTACAGCTGCTAATGAAACACTGTGGGAGGATTCACATGAGCAGATGATCCATATCAACCAATAAACAACATGAAGGTTCAAACACTCACAGTTCATTACTCCAGACTTGTCAGATCTGAAATTAAAGTGGACGAGGTACCACAGTGACCCTGAAGACGTCTGCAGGATGTTTTACATGTTATGTATGATTATAACAAGAAATTTCACAGACATTTATTTATAGCAGACGACACACCTAGTTGTTGTTATTGTATTGACACACAAGAGGCATCCCTCATGAACATTAATGTTGTAATCATGCATCCACACAGTTTAACAGCTAACAAAATTATACAAAAGCATTTATACGTGAGGCGCAACGTGTGAAAGGAAAGCATTAGCTAGTGCAATATGTGTTTATACTGCATAATTTTAGATAGTTGTATGATTTACTTACAGGTCTGGGGCCTCATTTATAAAACTTTGTGTAGGGTTTGCGTCAGAAGTGGCGTACGGATGAAACATAGGACGTGCGTACGCACAGAAATATTCGGATTTATAAAACCGTGCGCACGCCACTGACGTGCAGTCAGGAGAGGCAGGTGAGGCTGTGTCTCACCTGTCATTATGGGAAGGAAAGAGAAAAAATAAATTCATTTATTATATTTAATCAGTAATTTGTGCTTTGCAGTCATTTTCCATTTAAATGTACCATTTTTGGGTGTTTTTTCTTTTCAAAATCGCTGAATTTCCGCATTTGCCGTTCAGATACTAAGAAGTGACGTGCGATGAGGCACCAGCCCGCTGAGCCTCACCTTGGATTGCGCAATACCTATGCAGTCAGACGGTACTGCTGTCTCTCTGTATGTCAGTTCAATCACTTGTACTATATGAGTTGAGATTACATAATTTAGCAGATGTATATGATGTACAGTGTTTGTTTTTATAAATAACTGTATGTTAGGGACTTGTTTCTTGTGCTGAGCGCTAAACGCCGGCCAAAAAGCCGCTGGGGGAGGTCAGCAGTTCTCGTGCCTCATGTTAGGGGGCGCCGGTGAGCCCTGAGATTATGACGCTAAAAAATAATAGAATAAGAGATAGCAAGCGGCTAGTCATTTTCTTCAGAAGGAGCGGCGTATGGACTTTATTTACAAGTAAAGGTAATATAATAATAAGGTTTGTGCTTTTTTCTATGCTGCAGTTTGTATATGAAAAAAAACATGTTGAAATGATATTTTAAACAAAAAACGTTAACTGTTGTCAATCAAATGGTGAATAAATTACTCAGTATGGTTCATATGTTTGTAAATATGACTGATGACGTCAGTGCCTCACCAGCCATTAACCTCACCGCACGTCACTGGCGCACGCACATCCTATGCATCTTTCCCTTAATAAATCGCAATCAATCCTGAATGTAGCGCAGCTTTTGCGACTTCATGACACGCCCATAGTTGCCCATAAATAGTTTCTGTATGTTTATACTGCATAATTTTAGCTGGTTGTATGATTTACTTACAGGTCTGGCCTTTTTATCATTTTGATTGTAAAAAAAGGAACCAGCTCTGATGTTTAGTCTTTCAGATTGATCACTTTTACACAGGCCATGATTAACCAAAACTACTGTCACATGTGCCAAAATGCCACCATGCAGCGGCCTAAATGCCATCCTTTTAGCAATTTGGCAGCGCCCGAAGTTTTAAGAAAAAGTTCAGATTTAACAGCGACTTGACGATTTTTTTGACATCTTTGTTCTTGACGTCATTAGTACAATTGTATATGTAAGCAGTATGTAAATTTAGTTTGTGCACTGCACATATTGACACAGTTTGGTTTATTGTTTCTGCCTCTGACTGCCTCTGTGTTTTGCAGGTCAGCTGTCACTCCTCCTGGATGGCTCCTCCTCCCCTACCTGGTGCTCTCTGTGGAGGAGTGCACAGTTACCTGCACTTTGTGATCAAGCTTATTAGTTGAAGTCTCTCAGTCCTCAGTGTTATTGTGTCCCTGTTGGGTCTGTGGTCTCCTGCTCAGCTACTGAGGTCTGCTTGTCCTTTTGTTTGTTTTTTACTTTGCATAGTTCATAGTTTTGTCCTTTTGCAGTTTTCCTTTCCATTAAGGAAGGGATTCTAAAGACTCAGCCTGATTTCTCTCTGCACTTGGGTTTCCGTCATTCCAGCCATAACACATATATTCTTGCGCAATAAGAATGTGCGAACAGTGTGAGATTGCGCAAGCGTGCAGGGTACATTCCTTCAAGCTACTGGGTGGCTGCCGGCCGGAGGCACTTCATGTGGACGGCCGTCATCCGGAGAAATTTACACATCATCAGGTCAAAGCTGCTAAAAGCCTGCGATCCGGCTGTGAGCGCCCAGCTGTCGAATGTAATGACGACATCCCCACCTGACTGTCTGCCTTTGGACGGAGCTGACTACATGAGTTGTGAAGGAATTTGGACACAGCCATTGTCTTATGTAAAAAGCGGGCCGTTGTTGTCTCTGCAGATTAGGTGCAAGAGGAACTATTTTATGGAGTCCTATACTGTTCATAATTAAAGAAAATAAATATTTAATTAAAGAAATAAATATGACCTCATGCACATACACAATCAACCAATAAATTTCTCATAAATATATAAAAAGAGCATAAAATGGTGAAAAACCTGCACACAGATTTTAAATTAGCCATTATATTATTCAATATATTTCATTTTGCTTTGAAAACCTGTTCATTATTTTTAAACTGCATTTTTAAATATTCATTTTAATCATGTGGAATATTATTATAATTCTACGTCTTTTTTCAGAAGCTCGTATTTCAAAATCAATATTTTCCAAAGTAGCTTTGTTTTTTTATTTCATGTTGCTGTTTTTCAGAATGACTAATTTATAAATAACAATTGGCAAGAGTCGCTTCGGGAAAGTGAAAGCGTTGCACGCATGCGCCCCACCCCTTCTTTCTGGCAATGTGCGTTTGCGGGAATATCAATAAAGTTTATTAAATAAAATGTGTTTGTCAGGGTTAACGCTAGCGCTGGCTTTTATAAAGCTTTTTTTTTTTTTCGTTCTGCGATAGTACTGGAAACAATTTAGCGGCCGTACAAATGTGTTTTCTGACAACTTTGGCAAAATTTGAAAAACGAAAAGATCTAATGACACGACATGGGGAAACGATGTAGCAAACGACACTACTAGCAACTGTTGCTGAGGACTTTCCTGACAACAAAGTGAGATGACAGGGGGCAACAACAATAACAAAGACAAATGCAAAGTTTTATACATAAAGCGGAACATCATAGCAGACAGCCTAAATCCACCTGTAGGGGGAGTTGTGACTGAGGCTTAACCAGGAGCAAGAGGAGAGAGAAGAGGAAGAACAGATGAAAGAGCAGATGGAGAGATTGAGGGAGGAGCTGAGCTGTTAGTGAACTATAGAAGAGATACAAACTTCCACTTTCAACACAGTTCAACACACAAAAGCCAAACATCAGCTTCATCCAACATGCTGTCTGTGCAGACATCTGTGTTCACTCTGCTGCTTCTAGTCATTGGAACAGGTTGATGGGATTCTTTCAAAGATCCATTTCAGCATTTGATGTTTGTCCATCACTGATCTGACTTCTCTCTTCCTTTAGATGTCAGCTGTGAAGAACTCACTGCAGTCAAGAAGGAAGAGTCCACTTTGGAAGGAACTTCTGTCACTCTGTCCTACAAATATAAAAATGCTGCAACAGGAAGTGATTATTTCTTCTGGTATCGACAAAATCCTGGAAAACCTCCAGAGTTCTTGATCTCTCACACTGGAACAAGCCTCAAGTTACAAAATCCAGTTCCTGGATTTTCCTTCAAAGTGAGTGACGACCAAAGACAAATGGATCTGCAGATCTCCTCTGCTGCAGTGACAGACTCTGCTGTGTACTACTGTGCTGTGAGGCCCACAGTGACAGGAAACAACAAAACTCTGTACAAAAACCTGCAGAGAAAACACAATACTACACAACATCCACTAGAGGGCGTCACACACTGTAAATGCACTGATTGTTGAGCCATTAGACTGCAGACAAAGACAACAGACAAATGAAGCAGTAAAGATCAGAGACAGAGCTGCTGTGGAAGAACTAAACTCTTTAAATGATTAAGATGAACTGAAAAAGAACTCACTGGCCCCGCCCACTGAACTTCAGATTATCCAGTGACAAAATTTCTTCTTTATTGTGCTTCAGTTGAAGAGCATTAAAAATCAACCCTCCAATATGCGTTTTCATTTTCTACTTCAACACCACTTATTCTGTGACGTAGTTAAAGCTATAATCCAAAGAGGGGATTGCATTTTCACTTTCACATCCACTGCACTAAAACTGTCACATAATTCATTTCCATCAGGAGTTCCAGGGACGAGGTGGGTCTTTGTGTTCATTCTATAATTCTGGACTATTTTTCTGTGAAAGTTTGAACTTTGAAAGTTTAAACAAGAGAGAAAAGTGTGAGGGGATTTCAAACAATGACACATTTAGAATAATTGTAAAAAAGGAAGTTTACTACTTTGCAGATTTCACTCACTGGGATGTATTCAGACTGGAAAAATTGGTTGATCTGGACCGAGTCCACTTAATTTGGTTGAGAACATTCTACCACACTGTATGGTCACGTGTCTTTCAAAGTGTTCCATTGGCCTGAATTGATGGTTTGATCATGTTTTACTACATCACATGTGTGTTGTCTTCTGTGATGCACTTTGTCATTTTTACATTGAAGTATAATAAACCTACTGTGTCTCAACCCAAATATTCATTCATTCATCTTCTAAACCATTTCATCTATTTCGGGGTCACTGGACTGCCAGAGCCTATCCCTGCCATTTGTGGACGAAGGCTGGGAACACCCTGAACAGGTCACCAGCCAGTCACTCACATTCACACCTCTGGACACTTAGAGTAACCAATGAACCTATGAAGCATGTTATTGGACGGGGGGGAGGAAGCTGGGGTGCCCGGAGAAAACCCATTCATATTTTCCAATGCTGATTATAATTGAGTTTTTTTTTTTAAATGATTGTATAACAGTATAGTTCAACTCAATTCAATTAAGAACTTTCCTCAGACAGATCAGTCTAATTGGATAAACAATGTATCAATTAATTATGACAGCCCTAATATCAGGGTGTCTCATGCAGAACTTTAAGTAGGGTTGCATTGTTTATTTTATTTTATATTCCTGGCATCTTTTAGCGTTTACCAGCACATTAATACAAGCCTAGTTCAGGATGTGATTCAAGTATTTGTATGTGAGCCTTGAGCACAGATGTGTTTTATTCATGCTCATTTCAAAGAAGCTTCCTCAGAAAAATATGTGACTCCAAAAACACACAACTGTTCTGCTGCAAGGGCGGTCTAACTAGATGTGGCATTTGTTTCCTTCATATCCACATATTAATCTTGACATACAACACGCCTGCATCTCAGCAACATTACCTTACTTAGACAGATGAAAGAGCAGATGGAGAGATTGAGGGAGGAGCTGAGCTGTTAGTGAACTATAGAAGAGACACAAACTTCCACTTCCAACACAGTTCAACACACAAAAGCCAAACATCAGCTTCATCCAACATGCTGTCTGTGCAGACATCTGTGTTCACTCTGCTGCTTCTAGTCATTGGAACAGGTTGATGGGATTCTTTCAAAGATCCATTTCAGCATTTGATGTTTGTCCATCACTGATCTGACTTCTCTCTTCCTTTAGATGTCAGCTGTGAAGAACTCACTGCAGTCAAGAAGGAAGAGTCCACTTTGGAAGGAACTTCTGTCTCTCTGTCCTACGAATATCCCAAACTGTCAATGAGTGATTATTTCTTCTGGTATCGACAGTTTCCAGGAAAACCTCCAGAGTTCTTGGTCTCTCATTCTTCTTCAGGACAGATAGGAATGATGAAAATTGAAGGACTGAAGATTCAAGTTGAAAACAAACAGATAGATCTGCAGATCTCATCTGCTGCAGTGACAGACTCTGCTGTGTACTACTGTGCTGTGAGGCCCACAGTGACAGGAAACAAGAAAACTCTGTACAAAAACCTGCAACAACAAAACACAACAACATCCACTAGAGGGCGCCACTAAAAAGGCTCGTGTTGAGAGAACAAAACTGGTCAAAGCATAAAAAGTTCTTGTGAGAACATAATTATGTAATGTAGAAATGTAATGTAAAAGATCGACTTGGTGCAAATTAAAAAATAACAAACAAAATAAATAAACTGAAATAAACTTTTGCTTATTTCAGAGCAATACTTTGTTTTATTTTGATTTTGTTTATAAAAGAAGATTTGATTGAAATAGTGGCCCAATGTGACAGAGCTAACAAATTAAGAGTGTACTTAAATTAAGAAATGATGGATGCAAATCAAAAGATCTCTGAAGTTTTATACTCAACGATTGTTTGTTTTTTACCTGCTTTTAAAATCAGCATTGATTTTCAGGTGACAAGTTTAATGGGTTTACAGTCTATTCCAGAAACAAGTTGGAATCAGTGGTTGTCCTGTGGTGACTGACTCTGTTTCCTGTGTGTGAGGAACCACTGAAGATCTCTGCACTGGTTAATGCTGCCATGCTGAAGAAATTAACATGTAAACTGAATTCATCTACTTGTCCTCTTCACCTCATCCCAACCTGTCTTCAAAGAAACTATGATTTCTAGGAGGAGATCCTGAACAGAAACCTTCACACATGTAAAGCATGTTTACATGAAAAGTTCTGTGTAAAGGAAGTTTGCTGATTGACCCTGATGTGACTGTGACTTTCGGAAATATTTAAAGAGCCTTTTTTTATGTCAAATCAATTTTTTACGTTTTTAAGTGTATTATAATGTTGATTCCTCAAGAAAAACCCCAGTGCGGTATTTTGATCCATTCTTGCATTTCTGAGTCTTCCTCTAAAAACCTTTTGAGCAGCAGCCCCTCCCAACCCACAAACTCTAGCAGGTTCTCACATTGTGACATAGACAAGTGAGGAACAGCCCCTTCCAGGAAGAATAGTACTGCCAGCACCGCCCCCAGGCTGACACACTTAAGGGCCGTACACACCAGGACGAATATCGGCGCAGGTTATTCGCCAGTGTTTTTTGTGTTCACACCCAAGCGATTTTCGCTGACAATGAGCCGAGTGAACATGCAAATTAATTCCCTGACATTAGATCGCGCTAAATGTAAAACAGAAACACCCCTGTGTACAAGGTGGCGCTGCGCAACTTTACGCTTCTTAAATTTGCTTTTCACTCAGAAGAAGAGAGCAAGTATTTACGCGCTTGTCAGAATCATACACAGAAAACATGAATATTTCAAGCACCAGTAGCTCCAGCTCCAGTTCCAGCGATGAAGAAATTACTTTTCTGTTGAATGATGAAAGACACCGGAAAAGACGCCAATTTTGGGTACATCCCACAGTTACGAGAAGAGAAGAACATGGGGAGTTTTATCGACTGGTACAAGAGCTGAAAATGTATCATGAGCGTTTTCGGGGATATTTTAGAATGTCCGTCAGTGAGTTCGAAAATTTACTTCAACAACTAGCTCCCTCGCTGACGAAAGAACAGACACACTACTGTAAACCAATCAACCCAGAACAGCGTCTGGCCATGTGTTTACGGTGAGTTCGTTTACATTGTTATTCACTTCAATGAAAGTTGTAAAAACACATGTGAAGCGTTGTTAAAAACTAGTATTTGTCTATTTCTATTTCAGTTTTCTAAGCACTGGGGACTCGTACCGCACTATTGCGTCCAGCTTTCGACTTGGTGTGTCAACTGTGGCTTCGATAGTAATTGAAACCTGTGATGCATTGTGGGACTGCCTCAGAGATGAACATTTGCCAGTGCCTACTGAAGAGATGTGGAGGAGTACAGCCAGGAGATTCCATGAAAGATGGAATTTCCCTAACTGCTTGGGAGCCATGGATGGGGAACACATATTCATCCAGGCCCCTGCAAACTCTGGTTCTCTCTACTTTAATTATAAAGGTACATTCTCCATTGTATTGCTGGCGTTAGTTGATGCAGATTACCGCTTCCTGGTGGTTGATGTGGGGAGCTATGGCAGCAACAGTGATGGAGGAATCTTTGCCAATTCTGTACTGGGAAAGGCACTCAGAGATGGAACTCTGAATGTTCCCCCACCAAGTGAACTTCCAGGTGCTCCTGAGCTGGAAAAAGTTAACCATGTCATTGTGGCGGATGAAGCTTTTCCGCTGAAGCCATATCTCCTCCGGCCATACCCTGGACGCCGCCTCCCCACTGACAAGAGAATTTTCAGTTATCGTTTGTCTCGGGCACGGCGCATCTCTGAAATGCCTTTGGCATCCTCACTCAACGCTTCTGGGTTTTCCAAAGAACTTTACAGGTTCAACCAAGTGTTGTTGACAAAGTTGTCCAAGCTGCTTGTGCATTGTGCAGTTATTTGTGCCCGAACGGAAATGACCAGAATTGTGCTACAGAAGATGACCATGAATGTGAGCAACCACTACAAGGCTTTGAACATTGTAGAGGCCAGCGGGCATCTGTGGAGGCCCAAAATGTCAGAGAACTGTACAAAGAGTACTTTAACTCACCAGCAGGAGAAGTTGCTTGCCAGTATGACCATGTGAACCATGCTCTGGGGAACAGATAATATCAACCTATAAATTTGAGCCATTTTAATTACATTTTCCATTGTGAAAACCGCTAGTGTATGTGTATATGTACAATTTCTGTGAACTTTAATTCACTATCAAATCTATTGCATCTGATTCTGCATTAATTAATATGGCCGCACTCACCACAGCAAATTAAACATTTTTGATATAACATGTTCTATTAAAGTTAAAGCATAGTTTTTTTGCTAAATGTAAAGTATTTGGTCACCTCAACATATACTTATTTACAACTAAATGTAAGTTTTATTTTTGAAAATGTGTATTTTTAATAAACATTTTTACTAGCATTTTCTTTAAAATGTTCTCATTCTCTGCACAATGCTGTGCCCAAAATGGTTGTTCCTGTAGATTGATAACTGTTGCCTATGAATGTAGTGACTCCATAATTAGGCACACAGCTATTTCAATAAGAGGTCAAAAATAATTATGTACAAATATACGCCAAATCCCAAAATATGTTACATTACTTTCAAGTCACTTATGCACAATTTCTTTTGGAAAAATGAAACTTTCTTTAATGAACTACAAGTTGCAATAACAATCACAAACAAAAAGTAAACAAGGGAGTCAGAAAAGGTTGTGGAAATAAGTCACAATGACTGTAGTGCAAGTGAACAATAGTGCAAATAAACATTTATAAAATAGCTATTTTCAACTAAATTTCTTGAGTGTAAAAAAACAAACAAAAAAATACAGAATTAAAATATTTACAGTAAACATCTATTGGGGTAGCCAAGAAGTTGTAGAGCAGCCATAGTTTGTTGGGGTCTGTGGGGGGACCTGATGGTAGGACATCGGCTGTGTAAAAAATGCAGAAGAGGCCTGGCCAAACTCAGCATCATGCAACAGCTGATGTATTTTTAATTTGACTGAAGACTGTACGGCTGGGGACAATCGCATTAGTGCTGGTATCAAGCCAAGAGCAAACAAGTAATTTTCATCATTTTGTTGCTCTCTTCGTTGCTCTCTGCGCTCCTCTTTCTTTCTTCTGCATTCCTCTTTCTCACTTTCCCTGGCTTCTTTTGATAAAAGGTACCGGTCCAACAAGTCTGTTGTCTCTGGCCGTTTTCTTTTGTTTAAAGTAGACCTTGTCACAGTTGGGCTGGAGAAGGTTGATCCTAAAGACATGCTTGCTGATGCTTCTTCTTTGTCGCTGATTTCCCCCTTCATCCAAATTTTCAGGAGAAATATTGCTGTGAACACTGTAAAGACAAATTCAGTTTACATCAGAAACAATAACTCACACTGTGGGCCATGCCACACTTCATACCCATTTTGACAAAATACTCCAGAGCTTAATGTTTAATTGTTAATTTAGTTTAGATTCATACTAATTTTAATGTACCATATGTCAGGCAACAAAATTTCAGCAGAGGTTACCTATACACAGAACATAAACTAATATATTGAACCAGATGTGTGATCGCTTGGTGAACAGGGAACATGCAATGATACCATGTTAATCTATGTTTAATGTCAATGCATTATAGCAGAGCTCACACAGCTATATATTGTAATGTTCTATGATAATACCTTCGAAATGTAGCGAATGTTGCGAGGATCTCCATGATCTTCATGAATTTCTTGCTTGTTGTTTTTAGCAGCCTGTCCACTTCGGCAATCATCTTCGTGCTTTTTCGTGTATATGTATCTCACAGGCTTTTCCATTTGTGTTTTACCTCCTCCACTACAGCACACAAACAATGGCGATTGTCAAACGTTTGTAGAAACGTACATGAAAGACAATTAAATTAAATGAAACTCACCATCAAGGCCCATTTGCTGTGCAATACCACTCCATAACAGTTCTCTTTTTTCAAGATTTTTATAATCGTTGTCACATTTGTCATATAGTTCTTTGTGTTCCAACACTAACAAGACCAGCAACTCTACATTCATCTTGCCTTGCATCTTCTTCGTCTTATTTCTTTGTGGCAGTGCTGACGCTACTTGGCGTTTATCTTCTTCACCATTACGTATGTGTGCTCAGCAAGACAGTTTTGTGTTTGAGCGCCCCCTGGTTGTGTTTTACTGTAACTTCAGAAGCTCCAGACACGGGTGCAAAAGCGCCATTCTCAATGGTCGTGTAGTTTTTGACGCGGAGCGTCAAACCAAAAAAACAAACCCAAGGCGTTTTTTAAAAAATGACGCTTTTACGCGAGGCGATTTTCGCATCGGTGTGCACACTCACATTGGAGCCCTTTGTTTAGTCACGAGGCGTTAAACGTCGGCGAATTTCGCGTCCCAGTGTGAACAGGCCTTAACTCGGCTGAGCTAACAGTATTTGGCTAAAACACTTTGAATTTAGTAGTAGTAGTATTAGTAGTCTTTTTATTTTGGACTAGTGAAAACAAGTGTAAAATAACAAAATAAAAATAAAAAATAAAAAACAAGAAAATTATACAAAACAAAACAAGACAAAATTATATAAACACAAGTCCAAAAGGGAGTGAGAAGAAGACAAATCTTATAAAATCTCACCCCCTTCACCTTAAATCCTTACTTTCCTAACTAAACCCAGTACTCCCACCATCAAAGTCCAGTGCCCTACCCAAGTGTATATGTACATATATACATGTAATTTTCATTTCCAAACAACATGCAAATGAATAACAAAACGTATTGTCAAAGTATGCAGATGTACAAATGCTGACATTCCGTATTTTTTTGTATTTGTACATATTTATGCATGATCATATTTCTGTATTTAAACTTAAATTCTTTATGTTTGGACATTGTTTCAAGCATTTACTGGTTCTGATCCACAACTTCACTCCACAAATTGAAACACAGAATCTCTTTTATTTGTACGTGGTTTATGTATGAGAAGTGTATCTTTTTCCCTAAAATTGTATTTTTCCTCTCTTTTAATAAATAACCTTTGGATATATGTACAGTATGCACATCTATCTTTGCAAAAGTTGGATTCAGTT
Source organism: Oryzias curvinotus (assembly GCA_023969325.1). NCBI lineage: Eukaryota > Metazoa > Chordata > Actinopteri > Beloniformes > Adrianichthyidae > Oryzias > Oryzias curvinotus. The sequence continues at coordinate 16,603,916 of CM043722.1, forward strand.
CAATTTTATTTATACAGACCAAGATTACAATAGTCGTCCTAATAGACAACATGCCAGTAATTGTAAAATGAACATGAAATCATAAACATTAAGTCATAGAATTCAATAGATAGTGGCTAAACTATTAACCAGACTACTAGTAGGCTAAACTGGGCATCCCTGCCCTTAGACTCTCCTGCTGGAAATAGTTTGTTTTCATGGTGGAAATTCAGACATGCTACCTGAGGCCGGCTCTAGGTTGATGTCATAAAATGGGCGGCAACCAAAGGGAAGAAAGTCGGTGTCTCAGAGATCGAGTCACATTACTTCCGGGCTGGAAAAGAAATCAGAAAAATAATTCATATTTACTTTTAAAAAATTGTTCTTTTGTGTGCTAAAAGTAATATATTATCTTAAAATTGTTTTTTTTTTTCCTACAAAAGGTTTAAGAATAGCCTGATATAGGCCCTTTAAAATTAATAATTATGGATCATGATTTAACACAAATCAATGCAACAAATGAAAACGGTCCATTTCTCACAGACCTTCCCCTTAAAAGACAAATCCCAGATGCCCTAAACAGCATAAGGAGGGTCAGAGGAAGGTCAGAGGAGGGTCAGAGGAAACTGCAAAACAAAAAAGAATATTTGCAGGAAACTGCAGCAAGAGTCCAAGAAGATGAGAATCCAGTCGACACATCAGAAAGAGACAAGCAGGAAGCTACAGATTATTCTGATGCTGGGCCTTTTAGAGCTGCAGTGAATACAGTCTAAGGTTTTCATCTGAAGCAGCGATTCTCAGCCTTTTTACACAATGAACTGGTTTGATGTCAGACAATGTTTTCACCAACTGGTCTTTAAGGTGTGATTGATAAATAAAACAATGAAAAACAATGTAACTAGCACCAAAACTGGACAAGAGTGGTATTGTAAGATCAGTTGATATAAACACAAAGAATAGCTCTGTAAAAACTCATCACCAAACTTTGTCAAAATCTGCATTTTCAGTATAAATTTTAACTGTGCTTCAAGTTGGAACTTTGGTTCTCGTGATAATATGATCTCTGTGTATGAATCATGTTTGAATTGTTGAGTTTGTCTGCAATGAACACATAGAAGTGTTAAAGCCTTTTAATCACTTCTTTTGTTTTCTCTCTTTTGATGTCAAATGGGCTTCAATCTGGAAGTCAAAAGGGATCCGCCTCCTGTTTGTGAATTTCATTTTGGTATCACATCTTGTTATTTACTGCATGTTTATAATCAGAGAGTTTAGGAAAACTTCCAAGCAGAATTACAGATGTTTCACATATCAAATTTAGTAACTTCTAAATGTGTAAGAGTTTGAAAAAGTCTTTACTTGGTTGTCTGCAAACTGAAGAACTCAGAGAAATGTTTGTTCCTGGCTTTGCTTTGAGGAGGAGGAGCTTCACAGCACAACATGAAGCTTCATGTTGGAGCTGAAGAGCTGCTGTGTTCTCTCTGTTCTTCATTCAGTACCAGTGAAAAGAATGTTGCTGCTTCTCATCTGGATGATGATGGTCTCCTTTAGAACTGGTAAGTCATCAAAAGATGCAGATGGAAAAGGAGATGATGGACAGGAGAAACATCTGGAGATGTTTGAACTGATTTACTTTGAGATGATAAAAGTTAAATTAAAGATTAGAATCCAAATGTCATGATGAAATCTATCTTTGTTGTTTCCAGGATCCTCTGAGGATTTACTGAAACCATTGAAAGATGAACTGATGGCTTTGGAAGGAGACACTGCCACTCTCTCCTGCAAATATTCTGGTTCTGTCCAAATTTTCTTCTGGTACCAACAGAAGTTCAGTTCATCTCCACAGTTTCTGATTAGAGAATATTCAGATGAAACAGAGAAGTTATCAGTGACACACGACAAACAGAAACTTGAGTTTCATGTGAAGATCACCTCTGCTGCAGTGACAGACTCTGCTGTGTACTACTGTGCTGTGCAGGCCCACAGTGAAAGGAAACAACAAAACTCTGTACAAAAACCTGCAGAGAAAACACAATACTACACAACATCCACTAGAGGGCGACATATACTATGAAAGCTTTGATTTTCCTGTCATTTGACAGATGAAAAAAATCAACAGAGAACTGAAGCAGTGAAGATTACAGACAGAGCTGCTGTGGAAGTACTAAATTCTTTGATTGGTTGAGTTTAGCAGAAGAAAAAGCATATTGACCCCACCCACTGAACTTCTCCCTCATTGAGCTATAGTGGAAGAACAGAGTTCATCTGCTATCTGTGTGGCTTCCAGAACTCCAAAGACATGTTGCTTTACCTCTTTTTGCTTCTATCTCACATTCTAGGTGAGTTTAAGAACAGAGATTCAAGTTTGCTTGAAGCTGCTGCATCAACTCATCATCTCATTCATCCAATGGCTTCATTTTCTCCACTTTTTCCAGGAATCACAGCTGGAGACTCAATCTCTCCTGATCAAGATCAACTTACAGCAACTGAAGGAAAATCTGTTACAATGAAATGTAACTATCAGACATCCGACAGCTCTCCTTGGCTTTATTGGTACAAACAAGATTCTGACCTCCAGGCTCCTCAGTTTATTCTTAGGAAAGGAGGAAAAAGTTCCACAAGTGAATATATTCCAGATAAACGATATGAATCCAGAACAACAGGCACATCAACTGAACTGATCATCAGAGAGTTAACCCTGGCAGACACAGCTCTCTACTACTGTGCTGTAGACACACAGTGATCCAAAGTGTAGAAGAGGCTGTACAAAAACCTGAAGACAGATATGGGACTACTCTTCAAAGAGGAGGGAAGTGGTTTTCAAAGCACAGCTTCATATCAGATGGATTCTGTTCATTCCTGTTTGATCAGAGTCTCTGTGGTTACAGCTGCTAATGAAACACTGTGGGAGGATTCACATGAGCAGATGATCCACACCAACCACTAAACATCTACATGAAGGTTCAAACACTCACAGTTCATTACTACAGACTTATATGTAGAAACATAGTTTTTTTTCTCATGAAGAAACAAGATGGTAAAAATTGAAATGACCTTGAAGGGCTTTCAGTGTAAACTTTGTTCATATATATAATTGTATATCACACTAAAGACCAATTTTCTTGAAATTGAAATGAGTTTTTTTAGTGAGCTAATTTTTCTAAGTGGAAGTAAGACACCTTAATCTCTGAGGCACCATCTTTTGTTCCTTGTGGGTGAAAACCTTCGAACTGATCACAAAATCAATTGAATTATGCATACTCGCCCAAAGCCATTTTATCCGCAAATTATGAACCAAAACTGCCCAATTTCTGGCAACACTGTGGATGTGTAGAGGTGCATACTCCCCCTAGTGTTGAGGGGTGTGCAGTGCGCCGTAACGTTCACTGAAGCAACTTCGTTCGATGTAATTAGGGCGCTGCTGCTTAAGTCTGAGTAAAGGAGTAGCCAATCACAAAAGTGTCTCCGCCTTGTCTGGTTTGATTTACAGACAGACTCATTCTGCTGAAAAAGCTCTTCATGAAATAAATAAGTCATTGTGAAAAACAGCAACATGAAATAAAAACAAAGATACTTTGAAAATTATTGATTTTGAAATCAGAGGTTCTGAAAAAAGACGTAGAATTATAATAATATTCAACATCATACACAGTTTCATGATCTTTTTATATATTTATGAGAGATTTATTGGTTGATTGTGTGTTTGCACAAGGTCATGTGTATTTATTGAATTATGAAAAGTTTAGGACTCCATAGTTTAACAGTTAAAAAAAAATACAAAAGCGTATATGCGCCAGGCAAAACATGTGTGAAAAGAAAGCATTAGCTATTTGTATGATACACTAAGGCTGTGTCCGAATTCCTACCCTAATCCCTAACTACTAAAACCTTGTATAGTGCGGCACTATATAGTTCTCTGAATTTCAAAAGCAATTCGGACACCCATGCTCACTACTTTTCTCTTTCGGGTGTTGTTCATATGGCGCTTGACACGAAAACAAAATTGCGCATTACCGCCACCACCTGGTCTGGGGGCGAACTACTTCTATTTAACGCAGAAAATGACACCCATTTTCCAAAATAAAAAGATAATAAATATTAACATTTTACGAAGAGTATTTATGAAACTACTGTGTTCTGATGATGGAAAACGTGGCTGATTTATAAATAATAAAATTACAAACACATTGGTGTTAATTAAATATATTTGTCCAGAAATAAACCCACAAGTTATTACTCCATGCAATATTTATTTTTTATTTTTGCAGGACCATCGAGCATCTGGTGCAGCAGCTTCGGATTCCTCACACTCTGGGGCACAGGAGACGGAAATTGGTATTTCTTTTCTGGCTGGCGTGTGGCATCTTACGGTGTGGTAGCCAGGGCCTTTGACATGACACGGTTCACTGTGAGCGACGTTGTCCACAGGACAGCAGACCGCATCCTCCAGCTGATGCGCAGGGTCATCCGGCTTCCCAGTGGGAATGAACTGACATAAGTCACCTCTGGTTTTTTACCAGCTCGCTTGGTCTTCCACTTTCCAAAAGGTCGTGGCGAGCATCGATGGCTGCCTGTGATGGGGTCCTGCCGGAAAAGGATTTAGAGGAGCCAAGGTGAGGAACGTTCTTTCTTTTATTCAAGAACCGTGAGCTCTCCAATAGCTCCATGCAGGGCCGCACCAAAACACAATATCTCCGTCACTCCACCTCGTTGCGCTACCTTTGGTGCTCCCTTTTAAGCGCTAAACTACGCCTATTGGGCGTTGCTCTCCAATCATTATCCAGGTGGCACCACAGGTAGTAATTTTAATACATAAAATGCATAAATACACAAACAATAAAACACGGTGTGGCCCCCCCTCGTCATCTGACAATGCCACACCGTCACACCATCCCCCTCCTCTGAGGGATTGACGATGTGAGGCAATCCACTCAGCAGTCCGCCGCCACGCATGCCCCACGCCGATCTGCCAGACACACGTCTTCGCGTGGCGTCGGATGGATGCACGGGCTGTAGCTGCTCCAAGACGGCGACCCCTCCGATCCGCTCCTCGGTGCGCCGTTCCGGTCGTTCCCAGCCCCGGCAAAGGCCCTTCCATCGGCCACACGCCCCCGCTGGTCTCCTTCCGGATGGCACCTTAGCCGATCGGAGCCGCCAACAACAAGTTCCTGGCGAGATGTTACGCCTCTCTCGGAGCGCTCCTCTGACGACCCGGTAGACTTTTGACTTAATCCCTGTCTGCTTTTGGGTCCAGCTTAATCAAAACCTGACATTTTACGGGTCTGGCTTCTTTATCATTTTTGATGGTAGAAATTGCGCTAGCTTTAATGTTTAGTCTCCCGGATTTCCCACTTTGACACAGGCCATGCAACCAAAGCTACTGTCACATATGCCAAAATGCCACCGTGTGGTGCCCTAAATGCCATTCTTTTAGCTAATTGGCGGCCGCTGAAGTTTTAAGAAAAAGTTTAAATTCAATGGCAACTAGATTTTTTGAAAAGCTTGTTTTGATGTAATCAGTATAATTAAGTATGTAATTAGTATGTAAATTTGTATTGCACATATATTCTTGTGCACTGAGATTGTGAGAGCACTGTGTAATTGCACAAGTGTGCAGGAAGCGTTGCCCCAAGCTACTGGGTATCTGGCAGTCTGTGGCACTTGATATGGACCGCTGCCATCTGGAGACATATACACATCGTCCAGTCAAAGTTGCTGCCGGCCGGCAATCTGGCTGTGACCGCCCAGCTGTCGTCCATTTTGTAATGAAGACATCCCCTCCTGACTGACTGTCACTAGACTGCTACCATCTGCATTTGTGATCGAATGCTGTCTTACATTTACACCCCAAATGGAGACTGGATTTGGTAGTGGTTAAAAATATACAATTTATTAAAAACTTAACACAAGTTCCAAATAAGAGATGTTTACAGTATACTTGGACAGTTGGACTGCGCTTCAGCACTGAATGAGGGTGGCTGCCTGGACAGTGCATCTGCATTTGTATTAGCCCACCCCGGTCGATATCTTATATCATAGCTGAATAAATACAGCTCGGCCACCCAACGATACTCAGTTGCCCCCAGCTTGGCTGTTTCCAAATGATTTAATGGATTGTTATCTGTCCACACAGTACAATTTTGGCCTCACAAATACTCCTGAAACTTTTCAGTCATAGCCCACTTCATTCCAAGAAACTCTAATATCATGGAACTATAGTTTTTCTCTGCTGGGCTGTGGCTTCGACTTAGGCTTTGCATAGGCGATGGGTCTAACCCTGCCATCCTGCTCTTGGGACAAAACTGCTCCAAGGCCTGCATGGCTTGTATCCACTTCCAAAATAAACGGGAGGTTAAAATGGGCAAATGCCAGAGTGGGTGAACTCACCAGTCTCCTCCTAAGCTCATTGAAATCTGCCTCACATGTATTGCTCCAGTGGCTCTCCAGGGGTCGTTCTTTTCCTTTTCTGCCTGCCAATTCAGCAACCAGGCGATGTAATGGCGCAGCCAGCTTTGAGAACCCTTCCACGAACTGCCTGTAATAACTGGCAAATCCAAGGAAGGACCGAAGCTCGGAAACAGTTGTGGGGTGTGGCCATAGCTGACACCTTGGATGGATCCTTAGAGACTCCTTCACAAGAGACCAGATGGCCAAGGTAATTAACCTCCTTCCTGAAAAACAACACTTTTCCAGCTTAACTTTTAGTCCTTTCTGCAGTTGACTCAGCACCCGATCCAGACGATTTAAGTGGTCCTCCACACTGGAAGAGAACACAATAATATCATCCAGATATAGTAGGAGTGATTGACAATGCTCTGCCCCAAACACCCTCTCCATCAACCACTGAAAAGTAGCTGGCATGTTACAAAGGGATGTCATGTGAAATCAGGTTAGTACAGCCAAGATCACTTTCAGACGTAGAAAAAAAAAACAACTCATGCCTCAACAGAAATGTCCTTACTTGTTCCTGTTTGATCTCCGATAGTTCAAACAGATCAATGTTCTGTAACTGTTGGCCAACACCACTAACATGACTCTCATGGACCTTGATGTAGGCTGCAATCCCAGACTCCTCTGGAATCTCACAAATCCCTGAAGGGAGCCCTTGAACTGTAGCTTGGACTAGGTGACCCACGATCTTGAGGGGGTACAGTTTTGTCTGAGTGAGCGCTACATTAACAACTGGAATAAAGACCGTGCCATTCTCCACACAAACCAAACAAGGTGAAACCAAGAGGCCATCCGGTAACAGGCTACTAGCTGGCTCCAGCAGAGCAGTCAAGACATTGCCAAAGTGTGGTGTGCAAGTGGCTGCTGCCAACTTAACTGTACCTCCCGGTATTAGAATAGTCGGTCTGCAGTCTCTAACCTTGGCCAAGCCTGTTCTGACTGGATGACACCGGGATTGATGACAATACTGTAGCGCCTGTTGCCATGGAGGTGAAGCATGCACTAAGGGTGGAAGGTCAAACAAAGAAGGCTCATGCTGACCAAATAGCACATCATAGCACTAATTGATTACTTTCATCCCTAAAACACCCGGCACCGCAGGACGAGGCTGGTCTGGGGGATCTTTGACCACTAGCCACCCATGCTGAGGAATTACTTTTCCCAGCGCCTCAACCGTGAACTCTGTGTAGGGAATGTCCAAACCATTGGCCGCACATAGGTGCAACCAATGACAGTGCTGAAGATCATTCTTAAAATGCTCTAAGAAAAAGCTCTCCACCATAGTAGACACCATTGAACCTGTGTCTAACAGACAGCTCACAATTACCCCTCCCACTCTAACAGCTACTTTAGGACACTGTGCAACAAGGGATGTCAAGTTAAGGTCAACTGAATTCTCACTCTTAGAGCCAGTAAAGTCCCCTTCCAATGTGGGGCTCAGCATGCTGGAGGGAACTAGTTTCCCACAACCTGGGAATTAGTACCACTATTTGCCTGTTGGGTGGATAGGGTAGAAGGGCTCTGAGTGCGCACACGTTCATTATCACATTCTTTTGCATAATGACCCACTTGTTACAAATGATGGCTGCATGGTTTGGCCGAGTTTGCCGCGGAGCTCTCAGTAATGTAGCCATAGCATCAGTCATATTATTAATCTGCTCTTGTTGCTTTAAGATTAGAGCACGCAACTCCACCAGTTCAGGGCTAATGACACCAACTGAGTGAGGAGGGGCGCTAGGCTTCACATTTGAACCTTGCATAGCACAAATAGAAGGGACTGGATAAAGGCCACCACGACGATCCTCCCCTGGTCTACCGTCACGCTCCCACCGAATTCCTGTAATCTGTGCCTCCCACATAGACATTTGCGGGGTTAAACGCACCAGCCTTTTTAACTCCCTACGAAGGTCTGAATCCAGGACATGTTAAATAAACTAGTCACGTAATGACTTGTCTGATTGAGGCACAGACTCAGGGGAGGTCTGCTTAATCTTATCCATGACTGAGAGCAGGGCATGAGAATACTCTTGAAGGGATTCACCCTCCTGTTGTGTTCTAGAGAAAATCTCTCCTGCAAGGCTACATAGGAACTTGAACATTCCATACAGCTCCTTCAGAATATTTATAATCTTTTCTTGGTCTTCCCTCTCACATCTCAACCTGTATCGTATCTCCTCTTAAGCCTCACCATCTAAATGGTCAAAGATGAAATACGCTTTATCAAGCACACCTAGGCGTTTAGCACGTACACAAGCTTCAACTTCCTCTACCCAGTCATCAAACCGCACCCCCACATGCTCCTGGAACACCGGACACTTTTGCTCCCTAGGGAGGTACATCAATCTGTCCAACCAAGCCGGGCTTGGTGGGTCCACAAAGTCTCTGGGATTAGCTGGGCCGGCTGAAGCTTGCTGCTGTAGCAGGCGATCATTGGCCGCCTGAAGCTGGCAAACCTGGTATCTTAACTGCTCCACTTCGTCTGCCATTGCTGTGATGGAGTCTCTCTGAAGTGCTGGGCTGGCAATGTAGCACCCTTTTATTCAAGTCCCACGGTGTGCCCACTGCTGTTTTGCTTTTAAAACAAACAAACTTAAAAAAACATTAAAAAAACAAAATCCAGATCCAAGTCTTCAATTCAGTAGAGGAATCCAATCTTGCAGATAACGCCACTTTGCAACCGAATGCCCTCTTACACATTCATGACCACACCAATATTTTAATGAAAATCAGGTGGCAGCAGCTGATCTTGGAGACTCTGCCAATGCTTCCTCATTGTGCGGTGGCAGTTGTGACCGTAGCTTAAGCAGTCATCTGTGAAATGGCGATCACAGACAATATATTACTGGCTGGTCTGTCACATGCTTCCGAAGATGAGCAGGCTCTTCTTTGGGAAGGATGTACAAACTTCTAAATCTCTCGCAGCCTAAAACACACTTTTGCCACATTGGCTGTCCAAATTCCCACCTTAATCCCTACTACTAAGCAATTCCAACAACATGATTACTTCTTTGTTTTAGAAAAAAAACAGTAAATCTAACTCCAACGATTTCACAATGTAAAAATTGAATAAATATGAGTATTTTACAATGACAATTTATGACTCCACTGTGTTCTGTTGATGAAAACATTTACTGTGCAATGGACTATGGTTTTTTGCAGAGACTTCTGGGAAATTTCAAGGGCAATTGAATTTTGGAATTGTAGATTATGACAGCACTACAAAATGGTGAACACGGCTATATAGTGTACTATGCGTTGGGTAGTGAAGGAATATGGACACAGCAGTGACGTGCGCTGAGGTTAATGGCTGGTGAGGCACTGACGTCATCAGTCATATTTACAAACATATGAACCATACTGAGTAACTTATTCACCATTTGATTGACAACAGTTAACGTGTTTTGTTTAAAATATCATTTCAACATGTTTTTTTCCATATACAGTGATCCCTTGCTATAACACTTTTTACTTTTCAGGGTTTCACTACTTCACGGATTTGCATCGTGCATTGTGTTCTGCATTCTGATTGGCTAAAAAATCACTCCGCTTCTTCTCTACCTGTGCGTCAATAACGTTGCAGTTTAATATGTGCACGTACGTAAAACAGCAAATTCTCTTGATGGTGGCATGTCAGTGTATATGGATCTTTTTGCAAAGCAGAAAAAAGAGCGACAACAACTGCCTATCACTGTGTTCTTCTCCCGAACAAACAAACACACCTGCACCGCGGGCTTCAAAAGGAGAAAACACTGCAGAGGGGAGTCAGGATGCAGCGGCTGCAACACCTGAGTCACTATTTGTCCCACTGTACTTTGTATTTTTTTCATAATAATTTTACATTTTCTCCCGTTTCATCTAATCACTCGGGTCGCGGTGGGCGGGGCTAATCTCCGCGATTTCAAGCCTTCTGCTCACATTGATTATTAAAACTATTATTTGATAGTACAGTACAGAAGTTATTTGTCTAAAAAAACGTTTCTAAAGTACTTTTATTTGTGAAACAAAAGCTTGAGCCTGTAAATGGTTTGTTCTTTCTTTTTAATTTATAATACAGTATTCATTGTATAATAATAGTTTAAAAAAAAATAAAGGTTTCTACTTCACGGATTTTGTCTATCACGGGTTCTTTTTGCAACGTAACCCCCGCGAAAAACAAGGGTTTACTGTACAAACTGCAGCATAGAAAAAAGCACAAACGTTATTATCGTCTTACCTTTACTTGTAAATAAAGTCCATACGCTGATCCTTCTGAAGAAAATGACTTGCCGCTTGCTATCACTTCTTCTATTATTTTTAGCGTCATAATCTCAGGGCTCACCAGCGCCCCCTAACATGAGGCACGAGAACTTCTGGCCTCACCCAGCGGATTTTTGGCCGGCGTTTAGCGCTCAGCACAAGAAACACGTCCCTCACATACAATTATTTATAAAAACAAACACTGTACATCATATACATCTGCTAAATTATGTAAACTCAGCTCATATAGTACAAGTGATTGAACCGACATACAGAGAGACAGCAGTACCGTCTGACTGCATAGGTATTGCGCAATCCAAGGTGAGGCTCAGCGGGCTGGTGCCTCATCGCACGTTGCTTCTTAGTATCTGAACGGCAAATGCGGAAATTCAGCGATTTTGAAAAGAAAAAACACCCAAAAATGGTACATTTAAATGGAAAATGACTGCAAAGCACAAATTACTGATTAAATATAATAAACGAATTTATTTTTTCTCTTTTCTTCCCAAAATGACAGGTGAGGCACAGCCTCACCTGCCTCCCCTGACTGCACGTCACTGGGACACAGCAATTGTCTTATCAATGCTAAAATTGAAGGGTTTTTGCTGATGACACAATTCTACACAACATCCACTAGGGGGCGACACAGACTACGAAAGGACTACAGAGTCTGTCATTTGACAGATGAAAAATTAATCAGATAATAAAACAGTAAAGATCAGAGACAGAGCTGCTGTGGAAGAACTGAACTCTTTGATTGGTTGAGATGAACTGAAAAAGAGCTCATTGCCCCCGCCCACTGAACTTCAATTCATCCAGTGACATTATTTCTTCCTCATTGTGCTGCAGTGGAAGAACAGAGTTCATCTGCTGTCTGTGTGGCTTCAAGAACTCCAAAGACATGTTGCTTTACCTCTTTTTGCTTCTATCTCACATTCTAGGTGAGTTTAAGAACAGAGATTCAAGTTTGCTTGAAGCTGCTGCATCAACTCATCATCTCATTCATCTAATGGCTTCATTTTCTCCACTTTTTCCAGGACTCACAGATGGAGACTCAATCTCTCCTGATCAAGATCAACTTACAGGAACTGAAGGAAAATCTGTTACAATGAAATGTAACTATCAGACAGATAGGACCGATATCTATCTTTACTGGTACAAACAAGATTCTGACCTTCAGGCTCCTCAGTTTATTCTCTGGAAAGGAGCAAAAAGTGGCACAGGTGAACATATTCCAGATAAACGATATGAATCCAGAACAACAGACACATTAACTGAACTGACCATCACGAAGTTAACCCTGGCAGACACAGCTCTCTACTACTGTGCTCTACAGAGAGCACAGTGATCCAAAGTGTAGAAGAAGCTGTACAAAAACCTGAAGACAGATATGGGACTACTCTTCAAAGAGGAGGGAAGTGGTTTTCAAAGCACAGCTTCATATCAGATGGATTCTGTTCATTCCTGTTTGATCAGAGTCTCTGTGGTTACAGCTGCTAATGAAACACTGTGGGAGGATTCACATGAGCAGATGATCCACATCAAACACTAAACATCTACATGAAGATTCAAACACTCACAGTTCATTACTACCGACTGTAATGTAGAAACTTAGTTTCTTTTCTCCTGAAGAAGAAAGCCGGTAAAAATTGAAATGACCTTGAAGTGCTTTGATCATGCAATTCTAAGCCTTTCAGAATAAACTATATGCATATATATATATATAACTTTCCCCTTTCACCCTTCCGTGGGTGGTTTCTCACTCAAGCTCGGGTCCTCTACCAGAGGCCTGGGAGCTTGAGGGTTCTGCGCAGTATCTTAGCTGTTCCTACCACTGCGCTTTTCTGGATTGAGATGTCTGAGATCTTTCCAGGTATCTGTTGTAGCCACTCCTCCAGCTTGGGGGTTACTGCCCCGAGTTCTCCAATTACCACAGGCACCACTGTCACCTTCACTTTCCAGGCTTTCTCCTGATGTTCCCATCGCTTGGCACTGCCACATCCACCACAACGGCTTTCCTCTGTTCTTTGTCCACCACTACAATGTCTGGTTGGTTCGCCATTACCATCCTATCAGTCTGGATCTGGAAGTTCCACAGGATTTTTGCCCTTTCCTTCTCTACCACCTTCGGGGGTGTTTCCCATTTTGACCTTGGGGTTTCCAGTCCATATTCTGCACACATGTTCCTGTATATTAGTCCAGCCACTTGATTGTGGCGCTCCATGTATGCTTTACCTGCCAGCATCTTACACCCTGCAGTTATGTGCTGGATTGTTTCAGGCGCCTCTTTGCACAGCCTACACCTTGGGTCTGGTCTGGTGTGGTAGATCTGAGCCTCTATCGCTCTGGTGCTCAGGGCTTGTTCCTGAGCTGCCAGGATGAGTGCTTCAGTGCTGTCTTGTAGGCCAGCCCTTTCTAGCCATTGGTAGGACTTCTTGATATCAGCCACTTCAGTTATGGTCCGGTGGTCCAATGAGGATCTGTCCTCCAGCACTGTATCCTCTGCTCTCCATTGCCTGAGACATTCACTGAGCACACTGTCAGTTGGGGCCTTGAGCTTGATGTACTCATGCATCTTGGATGTTTCGTCCTGGATAGTGGCTTCTACGCTCACTAGTCCTCGGCCTCCTTCCTTGCGGCTAGCATACAGTCTCAGGGTGCTGGATTTGGGATGGAACCCCGATCAGACTCGTTCGGATCAAACTTTCTTTCCGATCGAGATAGGTGGGTTATACCGATCGTTTATCTGATCGCGTTGCATGTAAACAGTTCATTCCGATTGTGTGTCACTACTGCTCCAGTTTACGTCACGCATAGATGGTGTTTAGCTGAGAGAAAGCTTTGGAGCTCACACAGGACCGATCAGCTGCTGTGCGGACGCCCGGTGAAAAGCGCCTCTCTGCTCTCGCCCCGCTGGTTCTCTGCCTCTCCGCCTCTCTTAAACCCCTCACGAGGGGGATGCGGGGCAGGAGCGCTCGGTCCACTGGCACCTGAGCTCCGGGCTTTGGTGCCAGTAGACCAATAAGCAGAGCAACCAGATAACTTTGTGTGTGAGGGGAGGGAGGGATGCTTAGTTACGTGTGCGTTTTGTTGTTTTGTTGTGTGTGGGAGAATTCAGACTGCGAGCCGTCCCGCCGCTCTGGGTTAGCGGCTGCAGGACTCTTTGGGGCGGTGTGTGAACTTTTCAGAGCAGAAATAAATGTCGCTCAGTCCTTAGAAACTGTTTAAACAATCACGTGGATTTGTATTTCCAGCTGTCTCCCAAAATAAAGACTGATGTTATTCCCACACATTTACGTGCAGCCAAGATGCAGATTGCAGCGTTTCTCACACGGTCTTGGATTTTGTGTCCACAAGGCTAATGTTGTCAGCCCGTGTTTACAGCCTGTCCTAACTGTTCTCCACCTCCGTTCTTCCACAAAAAAGCACTGACCACACGGATTAAATAAAACGATGAGCAAACAGGCGCTTCATAATATTCAGAACATTAATAAAAAGCACGTTTGGAAGATCGTCTTGTATATTACCGAGCTGCTGCATAAATGTTTTTGTTTACAATGGGGCACGTCTCATCTTCTTCTGGGACTTTTTTAACACTACTGCTCATGCCCAAATGATTCATTCCGACCGAAAGTGTGACACATGTGAACGTTTGTTCTAATCGGAAAAAGGTTTTCTGTGCCCATGTGCACGGGTGAATTTTAACCCGACCACTGATCCGATCAAGATATTTTGCCCATGTAACTGCGGCTAATGACTCTGGACCCGAGCTGACCACATTCATGACCACGCCAATGCAGTGAATTGTGAAGGATTTTTACACAGCCATTATCTTATGTAAAATGCGGGCCATTGTTGTTTCTGCAGATTTCTTCTCAGAACTGATGCCAAAATCAAAGCATTGTTGTGGATCACTGCTAGCAGAGAAGGTGTGTGAGTGTTAGCCTGGGGACAACGCAGACTCTTCCTGGTAGGGGCTAGTGCCCTGCATTCATATGTATGAATGTGAGGACCCAATCACTGTCATGGATTGGGAGGGGCTGGTGATCGAAGTAATCATATCAATGACTTTTATAAGTAACATAATCTTCATATATTTGGATACTTCATTGCCATGTTGACTTCTAAAAGCTATTTTTTTTTACAAAATAATTTAAGTAATTCAAAATGAAATCAAAAAGAGCAGGTTTTTAGAGGAATACTGAGAAATGGATCAAGATATCGCTTTGCTGTGATATTTTTGTGAGGAATTAACATTATAAAATCAGAAATCAGAAATCAGAAAGCCTTTATTGTCATTGTTACACAAGAAACTTGTGACAACGAGATTACCGGTGCTCTCCAGCTGCTTAAACAATAAAAATAGATAATCTTCTAAAGAACAATTAAATTGTGTTTCACTGAAAATATACATATGTACAAAGCTACATAACTATTTTAAATTGCATTATATTGCACTGGGAATTGTTAATATTGCACATAGTTTCAGATATTGCACGAAGTTACAGCTTTTTGTGGGATTCACATTTATTTATGAGGTTGACTGCTCTGGGAAAAAAACTGTTCTTGAGTCTATTAGTGCGTGCCTTGAGCGATCTGTACCGTCGGCCTGACGGTAGCAGTTGGAACAGGTGGTGGTTGGGATGGTGGGAGTCCTTGATGATTTGCCTGGCTCTGCTCGTATAGCGAGAGCCAGCAATGTCCTCTAGGCTGGGCAGGGGGGAGCCGGTGATTTTCTGGGCCGTGTTGATCACCCTCTGCAGCGCCTTCCTGTCTGCGGCCGAGCATCCTGCATACCAGGCTGTGATGCAGTACATGAGGATGCTCTCTATGGTGGCTCTGTAGAAGGTCACCAGCAGCTTCTTGTCCAGGTTGTTCCTCCTGAGTATTCTCAGAAAGTGGAGATGCTGCTGGGCCTTCCCTACTGCCGCAGTGGTGTTTGCAGTCCAGGAGAGGTCCTCTGTGATCAGCACACCTAAGTAGCGGATAGAGTGAACCCTGTCCACGCTGACCCCATTTACATAAAGCGGGGCGGGTCCACTCTCCCCTTTTTGAAGTCCAGGATTATTTCTTTGGTTTTGGTGGTGTTCAGGTGGAGGTTGTTTCCTGAACACCACTTTTCCAGTCTGCTGACTTCATCCCTGTAGAAAGTCTCATCTTCCCCTGAGATGAGCCCGACCACAGCGGTGTCATCAGCAAATTTGATGATTGTGTTGCAGGGGTGGGTCGGCGTGCAGTCCGATGTGTAGAGTGTGAAGAGGAGTGGGCTCAGTACACATCCTTGTGGTGATCCTGTGCTGATGGTGATGGTGGATGAAAGGTGGGGTCCAAGTTTAACAGATTGTGGTCGTTCTGACAGAAAGTCTTTAATCCATAAGCAGATGGGGGAAGAAAGGCCCAGGTGAAGCAGTTTCTCTGTCAGGATGTCTGGGATGATGTTGTTAAAGGCTGAGCTGAAATCCAGAAAGAGCAGCCTTGCGTAGTTCCCTGGGTGGTCCAGGTGGCTCAGGGCAGAGTGAAGAGTGGTGGAAATAGCATCATCTGTTGAGCGATTTGGTTTGTAGGCAAACTGGAGCGGGTCGAGGGTGGGTGGGAGATTATCTTTGATGTGTTTTGCTATCAGTCTTTCAAAACACTTCATGATTACAGGCGTGAGGGCGACTGGCCTGTAGTCGTTGAGGCTGTCCGCTGCTGGCTTTTTGAGAACCGGAATTATGGTGGAGGTTTTGAGGCAGGCTGGGATGCTGCACTGTTGTAGGGACTGATTAAAGATTCTGGTGAAGACGTCCGCTAATTGGTCGGCGCATGCGCTGAGTACTTTGGCTGGTACTCCATCTGGTCCCGTTGCCTTCCTGGGGTTGGCTGATTTAAGCACCCGTCGTACTTCATGCTCCTGGAGTGCTAGGGTACTGTTGGTGTGGGGTGGTGATGATTGTGGCGTGTCTGCTGGGGGCCTCTGTGTGTCAAACCTGGCAAAGAAATGGTTTAGCTCCCTTGCCAAGGAGGCATCTGCTCCAGTGGACACTGTGTTGCTGCTTCTTTGATTTGTGATGTGGTTTATCCCCTGCCACATCTTCCTGGGGTTGTTGTCAGCGAAGTGCTCTTCAATCTCCTTTTTGTAGGCCATTTTGGCCTTCTTTATGCCTATTTTTAGGGCAGATCTGGCTGCGCTGTATTGGAGCCAGTCACTGTCTCTTGACCTGAAGGCGGTGTCTCGTTTTTTTAGGAGAGATTTTACTTCGCTGGTCATCCATGGTTTCTGATTTGGGAAAATTCTGATCCTTTTGTTCACAGTCACATTGCCTACGCAGTGGTTAATATAGGAGAGGACTGTGTCCATGTGTTCTTGTAGATTTTGGCTGTAGAAAGTGTCCCAGAGTGTGTTTGAGAAGCAGTCCTGCAGTTGTGTGAGGGCAGCTTCGGGCCAGATCCTGACGGTCTTTGTTTCTGGCTTTGTTTTCCTTCTTAGGGGGGTGTAGGTGGGGGTGAGGGACATGCAGAGGTGATCTGAGCCTGCTAGATGGGGGAGGGGGGTGACTTTGTAAGCCTGTTTAATGTTTGAGTAAACTTGGTCTAAAGTGTTTACTCCTCTGGTGGCAAGCTTCACATACTGTGTGAATTTGGGGAGCACATTTTTAAGACGTGCTTGGTTGAAATCCCCAGCAATAATCAAGAGTCCATCAGGGTGGGCGAGCTGTTGCTTGTTGATGATAGTTAGCAGGAGGTTGAGAGCCGTGCTAGTGTTAGCATCTGGTGGTATGTAAACAGCTAGCACCAGAACAGCTGTGAATTCCCTCGGGAGATAGAAGGGCCTGCATAAGATGGCTACAGCCTCCAAGTCCGGGGAGCAGTGTCTTTCGGTGATCCTGCTGTTGCTACACCAGTCGTTGTGCACATAAACACAAAGCCCCCCTCCTCTGCTCTTACCGGAGCTGTGATCTCTGTCCTGACGATGTAGCGTGCGTCCCGCTAGCTCGATCGCGGCGTCGGGAATACGCGGTTGTAGCCATGATTCGGTGATGATAATCAGACTGCAGTTCCTTGTGAAGCTGTTTTTGGCTGTTAGTAGTTCCAGTTCGTCCATATTGTTGATGATGGACCTTGCATTTGAGAGGAGGAGGCTTGGAATTGCGGGTCTGTGCGGTTGTTTACGTAGCTTAGCCTCTGGGCCAGCCCGGCAGCCTCGCTTCTGCTTCCTCTCTCTCCTCCGCCTTCGTCGCTTGCCGGGTGGGCTTACCATCCACGGAGACCCCGGTAGCCTCGCTATTTCCTTTGGGATGTTGTGGCGCTGCTGAAAGTTCTTTGTAACCGACTGGGTTTGTCTCAGACCAAGGTCTATCAGGTACTGGCGGTGGTATTTAAAATCGGCGTAGCAAAAATCCAAAAGAAAATAAAATACAAACAATAGAACAAAAAGCCATGCTGGAGTGCTGAGAGCCGCTGCACACGCGCGCGCCGCCGCCATAGCTATGTGGCCAGCTCTGTGGTCCAGTCATATAAAAGACTTAGAAGCTTAAAAAAGTTGATTTTGCATGATATAGGTCCTTTGAATCTCTTATCACTGAAACTCATATCAAACACAAATTTACAACCACCTGACTTTATTGTGCTAAAGACGCCACGAATAATGGATGAAACAGCCACAGGACGCCAGTCTGTTCTGGAATCCTGTCCACTGGTAAATACAGCTTCTATTTTCCACCAGAGGGCGCCATTGTGAAGTGGGCGGAGCTCTTCTGCTTCTGCTCTGTCTTCAACATTCAGTAAATTTTTTGATTTGATTTTTTTTTATTTGAAATGGTTTATTTCAAGCAATCAAGTAGAAACAATACACAAAAGCAATATAATCATCAGTTATACATTCGTACAGTAACTAATCAAACTTAGGATAATTAGACATATTAATAAATATTGCTTAAAAGGGATTTGAAGGAAGCGAACTTATATAATCCCACCCCGTTATACTATAACCATTTTATTACATGATTTATCAATATCCGGTTCCTAGCTTTTATCAGACTGAATTAAGTATCATAAAGTATCAATAAAGTATCATTAAAGCACATGACAAAGATGAATTACTTAATTATTATGTAGAAAAATAGAAATCAACATGGCAAATGCAGATCAGTTATCTAAAATTTATGCAGATTGTGTTATTTTAAGTCATTCATATAATTAAAAATAATACTATATCAGTAAAATACACAACACTGTTTCAGAGATTTTCATAGCAAAATTTCATAAAGTATCAAAAGTTAAAAACATGTGAAAAATTATGTTACATTAGGAAAGATTTTTGAATCAATTTATCAATTTTTTTGGAGCAGGTGAAGTAATATCATTAAACATTGATCAATTTAACCATTTTCAATAAGTGATTAATCATTTGTTTTACTTTTATATATATTTATATATATACTGTATTTTTTTCTTTTTTTTTTTCCTTTTTTATATAATAAAGTAATGCTGTAAGGGAGAATAAAAAGGGTCCATAATCTGTCGATTGTCCAAGGTTGGCATTTCTTCTGCTGAATAGCAGCTGATCTTCTGGGTTCAAAACAGTTTCTAGTCTCTTCGATGTTATGTCTGCAGACATTAGATTCAGGTCCATATCCTTCTTCAGCTGATATCAGCTCAGTGAAAGTTGAGGTCAAGTTGTCTGCAGGTCAGAACTCTCTGCTGTTATTCAGGTGACGTCAGATAGATGGAGAAAGTGATGAATCCACGTGTCATATTTCTTGAAATGATTTGGCTCTTTGATTTATTACTCCATGTTGTTTCAGACGACCGTGATAAGACACTTCTCAAAGTTTTTCATGGTGTTCACAACCAGAACCTTGGACCGGTCCGGTGGACCGAGTGGTTTGACGTAAATCCTGCAGCCTTTAACCCAAGTGTTCTCAATCTGCTTCTGCTTCCTGAGAAGCCTCCCATGTTTGGAGATTTCAGCATCCCTTCTGGTCAGATGGTCGTTCAGATAAGCAGCCGATCCCTTCAGGTTCTTCCTTTGATTCATCAGAGCTAGCTTGTGTTTGTGATTCACAAACCTGATGAGGATCGCTGGTTTATCCGTCTCCTTTCTCCTGGGGAGCAGGTGGCAGGTCTCCATGGTACTGAGATCCAGGGAAATCCCTTTAGATGTGAGAAATGAATGTATTTGATGTTCCAGAGATTCTCCACCGCTCGCCGTATGACCAGCCCTGCTAGCTACGCTAGCGCTAGCATTAGCAGTGCTAGCTCCTGCTTCATTCAGCTTTGTTCGAGGCTTGATCGGTAATCCAGTGAGAATGACATTATTCATCCTTACTTGCTGTTCCACATCGTCCAGTCGTTTCTCCAGAATGCCGGTTTTCTCGTTGCTCGTTTTGAGCCCGAAATCTTCGGAACTCTTCCATCATTTCCCAAAGAGGCGTTAGCTTAGCCGGCACCTGATCCATAAAAGATTTAAGCGTTTCTTGAATACCATCAAGGGTCTTTTTGAGGTCTTCATATTCCTGGGTTTTCTTAGGGGCCATGGTCAGCTCTCTTTTTGGAGAAAATCAACTTTTTAAGTCATTTGAAGATAGTTGTATCCACAGAGAGCCGCGACCACGCGTCTTGCCGTGACCCGGAACCGGAAGTAGAAATGGAAATAAGAAATGGTTCTGTGAAGAGAGCAATTGTCAGAGTGAATGTTGAACATCAGCTAGTTTCTCCTGTTGATTGAAACCTTGTTGTACAGATGGAACATTGGCTGTGGATTCTTCTTGCTGCTCTTTTCTTTGGTAAGACACAAAGATCAACATGTTTCCTCTTCAAACACTTCAACACATTACTGAGCTGTACAATAAGAGCTGTTAAAGCTGCTGATTGTTGTCCTTTAATCAATCATCTTCATTGATTCATCTCTTCCTCTGCATGTTCTGTTCTTCCTCAGAGTGTAAAGGAGAAGACAAAGTGATCCAACCAGGAGGAGAAGTCATTGCTGCTGAAGGAGACTCTCTCACACTCAATTGTACCTTTGAGACCAGTAGCAGATTCCCAAGATTGTTCTGGTACAAACAAGAAGTGAACAGTTCCCCAAAGTACATGTTGAAACATTACTTAAAAACAAAAGATAAAACTCCAGAGTTCAAGAAAAACAGATTTGATGCTGAACTCAAAGACAAATCAGTTCCTCTGAAGATCCAGAAGCTTCATGTGTCAGACTCTGCTGTGTACTACTGTGCTCTGCAGCCCACAGTGACAGGAAACTATCTGCAGATAAACAGACAGACTGAACTCAAATCATGAACTCAATCCAATTTTGCTGTAAAGGTCTGTTCTGTTCAGTAAAGGTTCAGTAAAAGTTCTGTAAATCAGCTGCAGTTCATCTAGAACGGTGATTCTTGTTTCCGGACTAAACCATGAAGGACTCATTTTAGTTAAGAGCCAATATGAAGGAGAATCTAGTCCCTATTGAGCCAGATCAGTAAATCATAGCTAAGGAACACAAACTTTAGGTTTATTTTCCTTTAGTTAATTTTTAATTTTATTTAATTTTATTTAAACCTGTCCTGTCCAACAACTGGGCAGACAGATGAGAGCTGAAGGCCTCTTATGTTGGACATATTTTACTTTAACAACTGGGGTTATTAATCTTCAGACACACCAGAGGAATGTCTGAATAAACCTCTTTTGTAATTGAGGCCAAACTTTATTAATTTCAATCATATTTGAGAATCTTTGGTGTTGGACTGGACGAAAAAGGAAAGGAGGGAAGAAGAGAGAGGGATGTTAGAGAGGGGGGGATATGGGGTGATCATAGGAGGGGGGGTAAGACCATAGAGCGGCATAAGGCAACAAGTTACTGGATGTTTATCATTATGGTAAAGTTCAGATGTAATACAAACCTCAAAGGGGCGGGGCCTTTAGTTAATTTAATCCCCCTAAAGAATAAAGCTTAAACCTGAGGATAGTTGGTTCAAAATAATCACATCCATTTTATTTATCATAAAACATCTCAAGTTCATTTGAAAAATTCTGAGAAAAAAGTGGACACAAACACAAATTGCCTCAGTGATTCACAGAAGAACATCACAGATCACAAAACTATGTGTGGCAGTTTCCCCTGACTGAAACTCCACACAGGAACTCATACATACAGACACACACATCATATACTCAGGGACTAAGCTAATGGTGGTTGGGTGGGTGCACACATTCAACCATTTAAAACATCTGAGCAAGTTCCTGATAACAACACACACTGATACACATTGTTAACTCCTTTATTCCTTTATTATTTGGGTGGCTTGTTTGGGTTTATTATGTACATGTATTTTTGTATGTCTTGCTGACTTGTCTTACCTTTTTCAGTTTCACTTCCTGGGTCAAAGGACCCGATCTCTGGGTTTGGTAGGCTTTTGTAGGGCCTGACCAAAAATCAACAATCAACTTCAACTGGAACCACCTGGCCCAGGGGAGGGGCCATGTCTTATAAAAGGGGTGTGAATTCTGGTTCATGGAGAGTTGAGAGGAGTTTTGGGTTTCAGAGCATGTATTGACATTGCTACTGTTTACCTGCTGTAAAATAAAAATAACAGCCATTTTTTCCCATTCACAAAACCTTGTGGAGTGGTTTTTATTGGTTTTGCCTTGGACCTGTCGGTCTCACTCCGGACCGGAGCGTGACACTATGTAAAGTAGGGGTCTAATAATTAATTTGAACAACTATATGATAAATATCACAATTAGTGGTTGTTGTTACAATTCATAGTCGATTTTGGTTCATTTTGAACTAACTGCTTCACTGACCTAAGATCAATTCTGGAAAGTAAGCTACATAATTTGTGTCACTTTTACTTAATCATTTTCATGTTTTATCTTTGGTTTAGTTTTCTGTCTTTTTCATGTTTTTTTATGTATTTTTGTCACTTTTCTATTTGCTTACTTTAATGTTTGTCTATCTGTTTAGCTATTTATTCTCTTTTGTCTTTTATTTCTTTTCTATGTTTTTTTTGCCACTTTAGTTTAGTTCTGAACACAGCATGGCTTATATCAGTCATCACAGTTATAGTTGTCTGTTTTTTGTGTGCAAAAGTCCTAACACATAAGTCCATATCCAGGCTTCTGTTATGGCCTTATAATGAGCTAAAATTACTCTATTTGTTTTCTTTCATGTAGCATGGTGCAGCAGAAGGGGGAGAGAAGTTGAGACAAAGTAGAGAAGCTTTGACATGATGCAGATGATACACCAATCACAATGGAGGTCATATGCATTTGATGGAGCTGAGGAAAGGCATTATTCTACCCATGTAGATATTTGCAAACACTGGAGTGGTCTAAAAACTCTACATCAGTCTTTTTGAACTCTTTTTCCAACATTATTTTTGAGACACTCTCTGTCACTTCCTGCCATTTTCTGCAGATGACTGAATATGGAAACATCCAGAAAAGAGGGAGATTGAGGTTGAGGACAATTAAATGCTTTCATGAAGTTGAGATTGCTTTTGGAAAATTTTGTCTTCACCGCTACAATGGTTATGTCCATAATTTAGAGAGCTCTATTCAGAGCCTTGCAAGGAGTCAAGGAGTCTTCTGCACGCCCCACAGTGGACATAACAGCACTGAGCTCATTGTTCTCTTTCTTTTAACAGCTGGTGCAGGCATTTGCAGACTTTAAGGAACCCAAAACCTTTAGAAGAAACTTTCATGGTTAAATAAAATGATGCCTCTTTAATATCATCAGTATCCCTGATACCTCTGTCCAGATGTGAACAGCAGCAGCTCTGTCCTCTGTAACCTCTGACAGGATTCTCATAATAACATCCTGATGCTCCACAAGGCACTTGGTCACATCATGATGGCTTGTCCACCTGATCGCCAACAGTCATTTTAGCGAGGGAACATCATAGTCCTGTGACACACAATAACAATGAACAAATGAGTGCATGGCTTCTGATAGATCAAAAAAGGTTTCTGCACATGGCTTTGCATGTATTGCATTGACCACTGGCAGAGTGGTTATAGCAGAGGGTATAAGGTATTCTTGTGGTGCGTTATAGCAGGCTCAGATAAGAATGAGTGAAGCACTGCAGCTGGACAGCGTCTAATTCACTTCCCTTCGCCAAAATGCTATCGTAATAGCGGCCCAAAGTTCTGCAGAACTTCACAGCAATAGATTCTAGTTTAGCAACCTGATGTACGAGAGTGATGTGTACAACGCTCTGAAAAAGGTTGACATCATGGCGATGAACGTTACTAGTTTATATCTGCGTGTGAGAAAGCGGAGCTGCAGAGCAGACTGTGATGTAAACAAAGCGTCTCAGCCACATTAAAGCAACTTTCCTTTATCTGTCAAGCTGCTGCATCATCATCACACTTTATTGTTTCTGGAAAGAATTAGTGTGTTTTTTTTCCCCCTTTATTTTTGAAGCACCATTCAGGCTCCGGAACTGTTTAAAAGAACTGGAGAAGCTACATTAAGCAATATTGGAAAATAAAAACAACACTTTATTTACTCAATCATACTTTTGGAACCTTATTGGTTAAGGCACATTCATTCCATTTTTTATTCTTATACTGAAAAATATTTAGTTGTGGAAATCAAATCCATGTTGACTGTTCCCTTAATATATTTTAAGTTACCAAAATAAAAGCACTAGGAATTTGCTTGGGTAAAAACAACTTATATATGAGATAAAGTTGCAGTGCTTAACATTGTTATCATTGAATAAACTGAATTGTACAATTTTATTTTACAATAGAAGAAATCTTAAAATTCATGTAAAGTTTTTTCTAAGTCATAAAAAAAAGTAAGAAAATGTCGTATCGTCAGACTCTTGCCGCTACACACCCCTATGAGAACCAGATGAACGAGCAGATGGAGAGATTGAGGGAGGAGCTGAGCTGTTAGTGAACTATAGAAGAGACACAAACTTCCACTTTCAACACAGTTCAACACACAAAAGCCAAACATCAGCTTCATCCAACATGCTGTCTGTGCAGACATCTGTGTTCACTCTGCTGCTTCTAGTCATTGGAACAGGTTGATGGGATTCTTTCAAAGATCCATTTCAGCATTTGATGTTTGTCCATCACTGATCTGACTTCTCTCTTCCTTTAGATGTCAGCTGTGAAGAACTCACTGCAGTCAAGAAGGAAGAGTCCACTTTGGAAGGAACTTCTGTCTCTCTGTCCTACAAATATAAAAATGCTGCAACTGCAGGTGATCAGTTTTATTGGTATCGACAATTTCCTGGAAAACCTCCAGAGTTCTTGATCTCTCACACGGGAACAAGCGTGAAGTTACAGAATCCAGTTCCTGGATTTTCCTTCAAAGTGAGTGACGACCAAAGACAAATGGATCTGCAGATCTCCTCTGCTGCAGTGACAGACTCTGCTGTGTACTACTGTGCTGTGAGGCCCACAGTGACAGGAAACAACAAAACTCTGTACAAAAACCTGCAGGGAAAACACAATACTACACAACATCCACTAGAGGGCGTCACATCCTGTGAAAGCACTGATTGTGAGTAGCTTGTCTAAAGAGAAAGTCAAAAGAGAAATGATGAAGCAATAAAGATCAGAGATTGGTTGAGATGAACTGAAAAAGGACTCACAGAACTACACATTATTCAGTGTCATTATTTTAGTCAGACAACTCAAGCAGTAAAGAAGATTTATTCCATGTTTCTTTTAGCATGGCATAAGGCTCCGTTCAGATACATAAAACAAAGATCTCCATAGAAAACTTTGGGTATTAAACTACCCCTAACGGACCTCACAGGTGGAAGCCGGGGAGGAGGGTGGGGTGACGAACGCTGATCTCGTGGGGCCAGTTGTTCAAAAAGTTTAATCTGGATCAAAATAATCCGGATTTGGAAATCACATTTGCACAGAATTTGATTTATACCAGACAACACATGGGGAAGTTGTCCATATTGTGTTGACAAACAGCAAAAAAGCTCCTTCAAGTGGCATCCTTCATAAACATTAATGTTGTAATCATGCATCCACACAGTTTAACAGTTAACAAAATAATACAAAAGCATTTATACGCAAGGAGTTAGCTAGTGCAATATGTGTTTATACTGCATAATTTTAGATAGTTGTATGATTTACTTACAGGTCTGGCCTCTTCATCATTTTCGATTGTAGAAATTGGGCCAGTTCTGAGGTTTAGTTGCCCAGATTTCCGAATTTAACATAGCCCAACGTCAACCAAAGCTACTGTCATATCCCAAAATCCCAAAAAACCTCAGCCGCCGACGTTTTAAGAAAAAGTTCATATTCTACAGCGACTGGACGATTTTGTGACAACTTTGTGTTTGATATAATTAGTATAATTGAGTATGCAAGGAGTATGTAATTGTTGTTTGTGCACTGCACATTGACACCGTTTGGTGTTTTGCTTCTGTTTCTGACTGCCTCTGTGTTTTGCAGGTCAGCTGTCACTCCTCCTGGAGTGGAACCAGCTGTGGCATTTGTTCCCTATATATCCTGTGGTTTTCTCTTCAGTTTGCAGAAAGACAATGAAAGACTTTTTCCAACTTTTGCACACTTGGAATTTCACTAAAGTTGATGTGTGGATCATCTGTCATCTGTTAGTTGCTTCTCTGAAAACTGAAGAACCAACCACAGCAGGAGGAGGAGGAGCTTCACAGCAGAACATGAAGCTTCATGTTGGAGCTGAAGAGCTGCTGTGTTCTCTCTGTTCTTCATTCAGTACCAGTGAAAAGAATGTTGCTGCTTCTCATCTGGATGATGATGGTCTCCTTTCAAACTGGTAAGTCATCAAAAGATGCAGATGGAAAAGGAGATGATGGACAGGAGAAACATCTGGAGATGTTTGAACTGATTTACTTTGAGATGATAAAAGTCACATTAAAGATTAGAATCCAAATGTCATGATGAAATCTATCTTTGTTGTTTCCAGGATCCTCTGAGGATTTACTGAAACCATTGAAAGATGAACAGATGGCTTTGGAAGGAGACACTGTCACTCTCTCCTGCAAATATTCTGGTTCTGTCTATAATGTTCAGTGGTACCAACAGAGGTTCAGTTCAGCTCCACAGTTCATCATGGCAGACTTTTCAGAAGAAACAGAGAAGTTATCAGTGAAAGACGACAAACAGAAAAAAGAGTTTCATCTGCAGATCTCCTCTGCTGCAGTGACAGACTCTGCTGTGTACTACTGTGCTGTGGAGCCCACAGTGACAGGAAACAACAAAACTCTGTACAAAAACCTGCAGAGAAAACACAATACTACACAACATCCACTAGAGGGCGTGAAAGCACTGATTGTTGAGTCAATGAACTGAAGAAAAATTCCACAGATAAACAAAGCAGTAATGGCGTATGGCGTATACTTATGATCAGAGACAGAGCTGCTTTGGAAGAACTAAACCAGGGGTGTCCAAAGTTTTTCATTCAAATGAAAAAAAATTAATCTAAGGTACAGGCCACACACTATAATTTGCACAATGACACATGAAAATTGTGTGTATTTCTAACTCATCTATAATATGAAGAACCTTGGCCTTAGTGGGAGCAGTGATGCTGTGCTTTGGACTGGAGGATGGCTGATATGTCAGGAAAAAGTTTGGTTGTTGAGTCATGAAGAACTTCACAGAGATGGTTACCAGT
Organism: Oryzias curvinotus; assembly: GCA_023969325.1. Taxonomy (NCBI): domain Eukaryota; kingdom Metazoa; phylum Chordata; class Actinopteri; order Beloniformes; family Adrianichthyidae; genus Oryzias; species Oryzias curvinotus. The sequence goes on from CM043722.1 coordinate 16,631,190, forward strand.
CATTCTGGTTCTCAGTCAGTTTTTGTTCAGATTTAACAGAAAAAAGGTTTGTTCATGAATGTATGTTGAAGTGAAAAGGGTCATTATTCTTTTTGCATGACATCTAATCAAAGGGACCTTGGCCTCATCCAAACACTGATGGAAGTCAGGGAGGGAGAGAAGCTGATGTTGACTCTTCAGAGAATCATCACACTGCATTTCAATAAGTTCTAACTGCAGACCCTCTTCCACTTCTTCTGCATCCACTGAGAAGGGGGTTGAGAACAGCTTGATTTCTCTGTCAATGACAACACCGGTTGAATTCTGTCAGAGGAGATGCAATCACTAGACACATATTTCTCTTTTTCGAGCAGAAAGGTCAACCTTTGGAAAAGTAGACTTGATTTCAGACAGTGAGGGGAAGTGTGCAGCATTAAAGTTTTGTAGTTGAGTCTCAAACAGGCGGAGCTTTACACAGAAGGCTTTCATGTGGGCATACAGGTGTGGAACCAGCTGCCCTTTGCCTTGCAGGCTCTTGTTCGGTGTATTCAAATGAAGAGTAAGATCCACTAAAAATGCCAGGTCTGCCAACCATAAAGGGTCACTCAACTCACCAAGAGGCCGGCCCTTCTCCTTCAGAAAGCTGTCAATCTGTGATCTCAGTCAATAAAACCGCTGCAGCACAGAGCCACGGCGCAGCCAGTGCACATCAGAGTGGTAAAGCACATCCCAGTATTCAGCATCCACAATAGACAGGAACACTTGGAATTCCCTGTGGTACAGTCCTCTGGCTCAAATTATGTTGACAGTTTTCACCACCAGTGAAACTCATCACATCATCCAGCGGGACCGTTTTAGCACACAGCGCTTCTTGGTGGATTATGCAGTGCATCTGAACAGCCTCAACTCCGCTCTTTTACTTTGGCGCACACCATTGATGCCATTCCCTTGCGCTCACCTGTCATAGCCGGGGCTCCATCCGTTGTTACTCCACGTAGCTTCTCTCATTGTAGCCCCATCTTCTCAATCCCATCTGACATCGCTTCAAAAATGTCGTTGCCAGTCACCGTGCCTTTCAGGCTAATCATATCAAGCAGCTCTTCCGTACAAAAACAAAAATTATCATCAACTCCCTGAGAAAAAAATGAACAGCTTTGCGGCGTCTGTGGCATCAGTGCTCTCATTGCAGGCAATCGAGTAAATTTAAAAAGAACCAGCTTTGTCTCTCAGCTGATCTTTCAAGTTAGCAGACAAGTCCTCAATTCGCCGTGCCACCGTATTTCTGGACAAACTCAAGTTGTTAAAATCCGGCAATTTTTCTGGGCATATTATTTCTGTGACTTTCATGAGACACTGCTTTATGAAATCAATTTGCCATGTGGCGCTATAAGTTTAGCAACTTCATAGCTTGCTTCGGTGGCATTTTCCTGTATTTTGTCGGCTCTGAAAAAAGTTCTTGTTGAGCTTGCAGGCTCGCTGCCATTTGCTTGACTTTCTGTGTTCGTTTGGCACCGGTGTAGGATAAAAAGCTCAGATGTTTGGTCTCAAAATGTCGATGGTTTTATGTAATTCATGTAATTTTTGATGGTATTATACTCTTTCATCACAGCAAAAGCTTGATTACAAATCACACTTTCCGTTAACTTCTTTAAAAATGTACTCATTTTCCCACTGTCTCTGAAATCTTCTGCACTGGCATGCTATTTTGCGTTTCTTTTGTGCGGCTATGTCTGGTGACTCACAGTCAATGCTTCTGGTAAAGGTTCTTCTTCGCTCCATTTGTTTAGCGACAGCACTGTTAGCTCCACCTAGAGGTAAAACAAAATTTTAAAAAGTGGCACTCAAGCTAGAGGCGCAGGTAAAATTCGATTGGAATTTAGATTTTGGCTAAAAAAACAGGCGGGCCGTAGTTTGGACACTCCTGAATTAAACTCTTTGTTTAAGTAAAGCTGAAAAAGAGCTCATTGGCCCCGCCCACTGAACTTCAGATCATCCGGTGACATTATTTCTTCTTCATTGTGCTGCAGGGGAAGAACAGAGTTCATCTGCTGTCTGTGTAGGCTTCCAGAACTCCAAAGACATGTTGCTTTACCTCTTTTTGCTTCTATCTCACATTCTGGGTGAGTTTAAGAACAGAGATTCAAGTTTGCTTGAAGCTGCTGCATCAACTCATCATCTCATTCATCTAATGGCTTCATTTTCTCCACTTTTTCCAGGACTCACAGATGGAGACTCAATCTCTCCTGATCAAGATCAACATTACAGGAACTGAAGGAAAATCTGTTACAATGAAATGTAACTATCAGACAGATAGGACCAATATCTATCTTTACTGGTACAAACATGATTCTGACCTTCAGGCTCCTCAGTTTATTCTCTTGAAAGGAGCAAAAGGTTACACAGGTGAACGTATTTCAGATAAACGATATAAAACCAGAACAACAGACACATCAACTGAACTGACCATCACAAAGTTAACCCTGGCAGATACAGCTCTCTACTACTGTGCTGTAGACACACAGTGATCCAAAGTGTAGAAGAGGCTGTACAAAAACCTGAAGACAGATATGGGACTACTCTTCAAAGAGGAGGGAAGTGGTTTTCAAAGCACAGCTTCATATCAGATGGATTCTGTTCATTCCTGTTTGATCAGAGTCTCTGTGGTTACAGCTGCTAATGAAACACTGTGGGAGGATTCACATGAGCAGATGATCCATATCAACCACTAAACATCTACATGCAGCTGTTCTACACTCCACTATGAAACACACAAACCATATATCATTGTAAAATGAAAACAAATGCAGTTTTTAAGTGGTATTTTTTTCCTCAGCAAATTAGATGTTTCTCTGAATTTAAGAAAATGAAATTAAACATCTTTTTCTTGAAGGTTGAAGTTACTTCTAGTTTAATGGATGTAAATGGTAAATGGCGTATACTTATATAGCGCTTTCTACCCTCTTACGAAGGCCCAAAGCGCTTTACAGTCACAGTCCCATTCACCCATGCACACACACATTCACACACTGGCGGCGGCTCCGCTGCCGAACACTGGCGCCAACCTCCCACCAGGGGCAAGGTGGGGTTCAGTGTCTTGCCCAAGGACACTTCGACACATGGGCGTGCAAGGCGGGAATCGAACCTGCAATCTTACGATCATGAGTCGACCGCCCTACCACTGCACCACGGCCGCTTTATGTAGCATAAAGTTCTGCAGTTAAATATAATTTCTTCAGATAAACCCCATCCATCCATCCATCCATCCATCTTCCTCCGCTTATCCGGAACCGGGTCGCGGGGGCAGCAGACTGAGCAGAGATGCCCAGACTTCCCTCACCCCAGCCACTTCCTCCAGCTCCTCTGGGGGGACCCCGAGACGTTCCCAGGCCAGCCGAGAGACGTAGTCTGTCCAGCGTGTCCTGGGTCTTCCCCGGGGCCTCCGCCCAGTGGGACATGCCCGGAACACCTCTCCAGGGAGGCGTCCAGGAGGCATCCGGACTAGATGCCCGAGCCACCTCAGCTGGCTCATTTCGATGTGGAGGAGAAGCGGTTCTACTCCGAGCTCTCCGCGGGTGACCGAGCTTCTCACCCTATCTCTAAGGGAGCGCCCAGCCACCCTGCGGAGGAAGCTCATTTCAGCCGCTTGTATTCGGGACCTCGTTCTTTCGGTCATGACCCATAGCTCATGACCATAGGTGAGTACTGGAACGTAGATCGACCGGTAAATTGAGAGCTTTGCTTTTCGGCTCAGCTCTCTCTTCACCACGACGGACCGATAGAGCGACCGCATAACTACGGACGCCGCTCCGATCCGCCTGTCAATCTCACGCTCCGATCTTCCCTCACTCGTGAACAAGACACAGGGCCGAAGGTCGCCTGAAACAACTACAAAGTCGATCATCGACCTCCTGCCTAGGGTGTCCTGATGCCAGGTGTATTGATGGACACCCTTGTGCTCGAACATGGTGTTCGTTATGGACAAACTATGATGAGCACAGAAGTCCAATAACAAAACACCACTCGGGTTCAGATCAGGGGGGGCGTTCCTACCAATCACACCCCTCCAGGTGCCACTGTCATTGCCCACGTGGACATTGAAGTCCCCCAGGAAGACAATGGAGTCCCCCGTTGGGGCACTTTCCAGTACCCCTTCGAGAGACACCAAGAAGGCCTGGTACTCTGAACTGTTGTTCGGCCCGTAAGCCGAAACCACAGTTAGAGACCTGTCCCCCACCCGGAGGCGGAGGGACATGACCCTCTCGTCCACCGGGGTGAACTCCAACACTTGGCGGCTGAGCTGGGGACTCACGAGTAAGCCCACGCCAGCCCGCCGCCTCTCACCTTGGGCAACTCCAGAGTGGTAGAGAGTCCAACCCCTCTCTAAGGACTGAGTTTCAGAGACCAGGCTATGTGTGGAGGTGAGCCCGACTATATCTAGACGGTATCTCTCAACCTCTCGCACCAGCTCAGGCTCCTTCCCTCCCAGAGAGGTGACATTCCATGTCCCAAAAGCCAGGTTCCATGACTGGGGTTTGGGCCGCCAAGGCACCTGCCCTTGACTGCCACCCAAACCACATTGCACCGGCCCCTTTTGAGGTCTCCTACGGGTGGTGGGCCCATGGGAGAGTGGTCCCACGTCGCTCCTTCGGTCTGTGCCCGACCAGGGCCCGTGGGAAGAGCCCCGGCCACCAGGCGCTCGCCTGCGAGCCCCGACCCTGGGCCTGGCTCCAGAGCGGGGCCCCGGTGACGCCAATCCGGGCGACGTAATCGGGTCCATGTTGTCTCTTATCATCAGGGGGTTCTGAACCGCTATTTGTCTGGCTCGTCACCCAGGACCTGTCTGCCATGGGAGACCCTACCGGGGGCTTAAGCCCCAGACAGCTTAGCTCCTGGGATCACCCGAGTTCTCAAACTCCCCCACCACGTTAAGGTGGCGGTTCACGGGGGAGTCTTCAGATAAACAGCAAGTAAATTGATTTTGTTTTCATGCGGACAGTACATTTTGCTCAATAAAAAAAAAGACTATATCTTTTTAACACACCACAAATGTATCTTTGGTAAAAGTACATTTAAAACAGATAACGTGAAAAAAATGGTTTCGTGTTGGCTTTCAAGGGTGTTAAAGTTTGATTCTGTAAATAAAGTAATTTGCACATTTTTAAAAGTATATGATAGTTTTAGTTTTACACATGGTAAAATAACAGACAGGGTCACGCAGTGCAGGCTGCAAAGGTTTATCTGGACAAATATAAAACAGTGTATATGAGTATAGTTTGAAGATGCAGATTGTCCTGCAGAGTTGGTGAATATTACAAGATCAACCCTTGTGCTATCCAAGACATGTTAACATTGGGAGTTAGGTCATATAGACCCCACAAGACAGTGCGCTAAACCTTTTTTCTTCAATGATTTGTGATCTTTACTGGTGTCCATGGATTACATGAAATCCTCTTCACCTTTATCCACCTTTGTCATGGTAGGAATAACACGTCAATGTAAGGATCGGGTCACCTGGACCCCATAGGATAGCACAAGGGTAAAATTCAAAAGTAAGGACCTGGAAAAACATGGAGCTAGTTTTTTATCATCACATTATGTTACTTTCCTCAGGACTATTCTTACCAGGTAATTTGTACCCAAGTATTCTAGGTTGGCTCGCTGCATTGATTGCTCCTTCATACAAACAATGACATCACATTCTGCTAAAACTGCTCAGTCCTACTCTCACTGATGGCTTCATGAACACCGTGGATTTGCTTTTATGGTATCCATCCCAGTCGTCAGAGAAATCCCACTAAGACCACATGATCAGAAGTTTTCTCAAGTCAAATGTTCCAATACAGATCAATTCAAAACACAGCCAAAAACACCTAAGAATGGCTAAGAGAAAAGTGCTGGACTATTCTGAAGTGGCCGTCTATGAGCCCAGATCTGAATCCCATTGAACATCTGTGGAAGGAGCTGAAACATGCCATTTGGAGAAGACACCCTTCAAACCTGAGACAATTGGAGCAGTTTGCTCATGAGGAGTGGGCCAAAATACCTGTGGACAGGTGCAGAAGGCTCATTGACAAATACTGAAACTGTTTAATTGCAGTGATTGTCTCAACAAAATATTAAGTTATGGGGACCATCATTTTTGTCCAGCCCTCTTTCATTAGTTTTTTTTTTTTTTTTTTAATAATTCTGTTTATCAACAACTCAAAAGTAATGGCTGATTTGGATTATTTAATTTTCAATAAATTTTAATTTAATGTTACTTTAAAACGTTTCAAGTCATTTCAGTGAGCATCGTGGACTTTCTTTCTTTAACTGAGGGGTACCAACAATTTTGTCCACAACTGTATATTGTCAAGTATTTGTAAAGTTAATATAAGATGTACACTCTTAAGACATTAGGGTGATGCTGTTGCAAGGTGCGACTACACCACATTCCAGTTGTTAGTAAAGCGTTAGTCACAAGCGCCCTTATGGCTACATACGGGCTGTCAGCGAGCAAAAATGGGTAAACCTTTGTAGACTGTCTATACCTTGTGCAGTCCACAGGATGGGGGGGTGGGGGGTTAAGAGACTGAAAAGTCTGTACAACACGACTGTGCCTTACCTTCTTCACCCTTCCTTTACTCTTGCACATTGTAGTGTTGGCTGGACCAGTTGATCGCAGCATGCCTATGGAAAACAACGTGCAATATCTTTTCGATCAACTGGCTCAGCGAGTGTTGTACAACCTTGCTCTTTTGTGCAGGCCATCTGCATGCCCTATTCAGATTTACCTATTTTTAGCCCGCATCCAGCCATAGGGGCGGTTGTAACGAAGCCGTAAGGAGGACAAATTGTTGAAACAACCATGGGAACACAGATTGTTGGATGAAATCCATCCATTAAGGTTTGGAATCCACTTTTGACACCACTGTAAGACTTTGTGGTCCACTGAATCTACACAATTTAAAGTGCTTTGAGAGATTTCCACTCACACACAGAAACATTTACAAACACAAATCGTTGTCTTCTGCCAAAACATATTTATTAAGAGAATACAAAGAGTTCACAAAGAAATGATTTAATGAACTTTGTTCACAAAACATAGTTTTCAAAACTTGGAGTGCTTCCCAGCTTTTGATTACAAGCTGAACCCATAGTACAATGGAGTTTCAAACTGATCATAATTAAATAAATAAATATGACCTTGTGCAAATACACAATCAACCAATATATCGCTTAAAAAACATATAAAAAGATCATGAAATTGTGAAAAACCTGCACACAAATTTTAAATTAGCCATTATTTTATTAAATATGTTTCGTTTAGCTTTAAAAACCTGTTTATTATTTTAAAACAGAATTTTAAAAGAATAATTTTAATCATGTTGACTATTATTATAATTCTATGGCTTTTTTCAGAACTTCGGATTTCAAAATCAATATTTTCTAAAGTAGCTTTGTTTTTATTTCACACTGCTGTATTTCAAAAGGAGCTTTTTCAGCAGAATGAGTCTGTCTGTCAATCAATGAAAGTGGGTGGGATATAAATGCACATTGTTGGATTCCTTGAAATTGACTTGTATTCCTAGATACCCGCTCTGTGGTGTGCCAGTCAGAGAGATGACATATTTCTGCGACATCCGCACGGCTTTGCTGACATAAGAGGATCGAAGAGAGACAAACAAACCGTCTGCTGCAGAAGATGCAAACATCGACAACTCTGTTTTCTAGTTTGAGGGTTAATGTGGACCACGGAGGAGCTTTCTTTAAGCGCCGGTCGTGAAGTTCCCATTAAAATACTCCAGACTCTCGTTCTATGTGTAGGATAGCCAGATAGTGTCCCAGTTTTCCAGCCAAAAAGTCATCTGAAAATCGTCAGACTCAACAAAAAAACGCCTGATTCTTTGATGGCAGCGGACCATGGGGGTCATAAATGAAAATGCTAAATGTTTTTTTGTATTAGAAAGTGAACAGGTTTTATCCGAAAATCCTCACGCTATTTTCGCAAAGCTCTTCTCTGCAGCTAACACGGCTCCGCAGTCTGTGCTCACAGATCCAGTCTGTCGTCACATCTGTTTCCCTTACCATCACTGTGGCGGCTCCCGGGAGGCAGACTAGCGGTCAGGCAGAGACCCGAAAGCAGAGCCAGCCTGCCCGGGACTCCTGAACCTTATTTTATTTTTTTCATTTTCATCAAGACAATAATTATAAATCAGGTCCTCTGGTTTTATTTTTCCCTCTCAGGTAAAAGCCGGACAGCAAGCTTTCAAACTCAGAGAGAGATGGAAAAACCGCTGAAGCAGCCACCATGAAGGGAGCTGAAGCTGGGATGATCTCATTAACTCAAACATGGAAACAGGATTACCATTTAGAACTCTTCAAAATTAAAACCTGATCTCTCAACATTCTCCATGTCTTCCATGCATTGTAAATGAGATAAACACAGACACCGCTCCATGTAGCGACCAGGCTAAAAACATTAGTTGGTAGCTAACCCTTTCATATATTTATGAGAGATATAATGGTTGATTTTGTATTTGCACAAGATCATATTTATTTATTTAATTATGAACAGTTTGGGACTCGATATAGTACATTCAGTACATACATTAATAACAAATAGTGACGCAAACCATATAAAAGGCGTGTCAAGTTTTTTTTCTAAGCAACAATGTAACAGTTAATGAATAAAGACTAATAAAATGACAAATTATCCATTAAACTAAGATGCTTATGATACGTTCAGACCAGCCCCAACAACCCGTGTTTAAGTGAACAATTCCAGTAAAAAGTCTAATTAAATGCTGACATTTCGCAGTAAGACTCTTTCAATTCTGGGTACATGCGTTAGTATTATGGGGTAGTGACAGCCCAGTGGGAACACCATATCTTAAAAAGCATTCAAGAACCCACGGGCAGCGCGATTTTTTGTTGTAAGACTTCTTACCTGTGCCAGTTTTACACTGAGTCTTTGCAGGGGAAGGGCTGTCAACATCCATATTGTGATAACTTGTCTTGTTCTGTTGTTTCCTGAGCTTCAGCTTTACAGATGGAGATGGTCTCAAATCTTCAAAACTGCTTTTTTGATCTTGATTCAGAGCATTAGAACTGTTGTTGGTAAGCAGCTGTTCTGTACTGGACTGTGGTTCACAAAGGTCGACTTTCTTGTTCGTTCTAAGTTGACACACATCTAAGTAGACAAGCAAACACCAGAGAAATAGAGATCATATCAAATTATACTATTAAAACAAGATTAACTGCATTTCCTGCATAAAGTAATTAATGTAATTAACCAATTATATTCTAAAATTCTGAAACAGTAGCAAACCCAAAGCACAACATTTGCAAAAGCATTTTTAAATAGAAAAACACATTTAAAGTCTCACTCCAATCATCTTTTTATCTATTTCAAAAGCGTTCCCAGTGGTCTTTTATAATAATTATGCCGTCTTTAGCCAGAATAAAAAATCGGTGTAATTTTCTTTGATATTGGTTCTGTAGAGCATTAGCTGTTTATTAAAAATTCACCTCTGAATTGTGCGTAGAATTTAGTGCAGAGCAACCCAGCTTCATTTTCACCCATCTGTTTACACCAACTCTTGTTAGCTTACAGCCCCTCACACAACCTAACATTACCAGTGCAACAAAATTGTGGGCAATACTGGAGCTATCCAGGTGTACACCTTGGATCTAGATGCCAGCTCAGGAGAGGAAAACAAAGACATACAGGGAAGTATTTGCCTGTGAGTGGACGCATCAGAGTGCAGCAGAGTAGGGAACTTGTGGCCTGTGGCCTACAATCTTCTGTGGCAGAAGATCACAATTCTGTCACAGCTACTAACTTTTTTAAGCAGCGTATATTTGTCACACTAAATTATACAGGTCAATTAACACAGTCAAGTCTTTGTCACAACTGCTCTTACAGGTGCATCTGTAGACATAAAATGAGCAAACCTGTAGGGGCAACCTGTATGACCTGTTCAGGAATTAAAGTCGTAGATCACTTAGTGAGCCCGAAGAGCGGTTCATGCACACTTTTTTCTACAGTCATGCTGTGGATAACAGGTAACAGTGAACATTTATACAACACCTCAGGGTAATTGAGGGTGAAGACGCAGGCGTGTTGTATGGTTTGTTCAATTTTTATCGCCCCCCTCCGATCCTGTAAATCCTGCACACATGGCGTTCCACGGCTGCCAAGAATTGAACGAGCGCAAAGACTGAGCGTATAGTGTATTTACGAACTGAGTGACTGAACCTTACAACTGCACAAGCACAATGCTAACTGAGCGAACGCACATTTTACAACTGCACGGTTACAATCTTAACTGAGATGCAAGAAAATTCAAGATGAATGAATCCATGGTTCACAAGTGGAGGAAGCTAAAAAAACAAACTCCGACAAGTCAAGAGTTTCTGTGGAAACAAGGCGAAGATCGACTTGAGCTCAGCAACTTCCGGCTGATAAACCGGAATGTGTTAACGTGCCCGGACCCAGGACCCAAACCCAGAGCCCCTTTTTGTTGAATACAGAAATAAACACTCATGACTGAAACTGCGCCCTTTAATCCAGTGCTGTTGTATTGTAAGGTATGATGGAGTTTTTGGGCCAGTTTACAAACAATTTTATTTTTATCACAACTTTTAAGTCGTAACTTTACGAGAAAAACAGTCATAACTGTTAAACTACGAGATCTAAAGTTGTAAATTTACGACTTCAAATCTCGTAAATTTATGAGAAAAAAGTCATAGATTAATGAGGAAAAAACAACAAAGTTATCTGTTTATCAGAGCCTAGCTTGAAGATGGAAGATGTGGAGCATTTTGTGAAGCTTTATTTCCAAATAGGTTTCAAAAACAAAGAAATTCTGAACCTTTTGACGACTCAAAATCAGATTATTGTCAGTGTAGCCGGCTATCCGGGGTTCGGTGTCAGACATTTGAAGACATTTGTCTCACTACGCCATGAACCTGTCATGCGCAGAACACCAATAGGTAAATAGTTCTATACACCCCCTCCTCCAGATGAAATGTCTCGTTTCAACATAAAACAACAAAGATGAATGAAAGTAGTCTGAGAATGCCAAAAATTGCTCCTCCTCAGACAGAAGCATCACACAGACTTAGAGATCATGTCTTTGGAGGAAGAAAGGATTGAGGTGGCAGCTGGAGGGATACTGATGGCTTCTTTATCGGGCTGCAGAGGGCCTGCAGCCCCCCATCAATGAAAAAAACATGAATAAATCATAAATCAGACAAAAGAGCTTCCAAACATTTGGAACGTTATCCATAAACATTCAGCTCACCTGTTTAATTAAGTTTAGTCGGTCTGCTCTGCTGCTGCGCGGCGTTCACTTGCTGTACTGTGTGCTCACTTTCACTTTAATCTTGTAAATTTATGAATTTTTTTCTCGTAAATTTACTACCTTATATCTCGTAATTTTGTTGGCCCTAAACTCCGTCATAGTAAGGAGAGGAGTGTGCTTTTGGAAATAATATGGCTTTGTTTGTGTGTGTCTAGCAGGTCAGTGCGTGGTGTGGCTCTTTGACTATCATAGTTAAAAATTTTGGCTCTTTGTGTCAAACTTGTTCGCCAACCCTGTTTTAGAGGCTTTAATAGCATAAAAAATGTCGGATGTAACGTGGATTAAAACGTTAACCAACGGACCAAGATCAAGGTAACAAAGTGCAGTGGGTTTTTTTGTGCTGTAAGTTTTTCTCATATGAAAATCACTGAATTCGTGTATTTGTTAACGTTTTAATTCACGCTGTTTTTTTTTTTATTTTTTCTTATAAAGCCACTAAAAAAAATGTAAGTCCCGACCCCACTGCCTCACCGGATTTGACATGCAAATTTTGGCCAATCAGATCAACTAGAAAGGTTACCGCCCCCAAGTGACAAAAACACCCCCTGAACACTGCACGAAAACTCAGCAAGAGCTCAGGAGCGAAGCGAGCACACAGGATCGCTGCTCAGTTCAGATTGCAAACATGCGGTTGTAAAATGCGGGGGTCGCTCAGTTAACATTGCGCTTGCGCAGTTTTAAGGTTCGCTCTCTCAGTTCCCGAATACACTCGCTCAGTTGTCTTTGCGCTCGTTCAATTCATGGCAGCAATGAAACGCCATATGCACACTAAGGGACACATTAGTGCTGTTCGAGTGATAAGCATTCACTCCTTGCGCACAACCTGATTGTTTGAAATAAAGAACATAGACAATCAGACCATTCCAAAATTATTAAGTAAATTGTTTTCAAGTATAAAAAAAGACTACATTCTTTGTTTTTCAATAAAACTCATGGATGATAATTTGTCTCTGGGCTCTTTGGATCACTGACATCTCAGTCCTAATAATTAGTTTGCCAGGACAAACTAATAAAGCAGGACATTCCACATTATTAAGCAGATCAACATTTTCAAGCATTATGGGAAAGAAAGGATCTCTGCTGCTGAAAGATGTGAAATAGTTAAATGCCTTGGCCAAGTATGAAAATCTTGGATATTTCTGCCTTAAGTGGAGAAGCTTGTGTATGTTGATATCATGTTTATGAATGACAGAAGGATAAAGCAAAAGATTGACAGGCAGATGTGTCCATCTGTTGATTATGAAGCCTTCACTAGAAGTTGTCATTCATCCACACATCATGCCGTTCACATACCTATTCTGTGTAGCTTTATAACCGGCTTCAATGTGAGATCCAGTAGATGGGGTTCAGAAGTAATTATTCCTTTGCGTTTGTTCACATACAGCTCCTCTGTAATGTGTAAAGATTCCAAACATTTGCCTTGAAGCTGTGGGGGTTCTGGCTCCTCCTCTTTAATGTGCGAGGGTTCGGGTTCCTCCTCCTTAATTTGTGTGAGTTCTGGTTCCTCTTCTTTAATTTGTTGGGGTTCTGGTTCTTCCTGGTTTTTGCTGTAGTTCATCTCTGGGTTTAAAATCTGACTATTTGTAACAAAGTCATCTTTCAAGAAATGTTGCTGAAGGTCTGAAGGGTTCAAAAGAGCACAAGAAGTCATTATTAAAGTAAATTTAAAAAAAAAAAAGCAATCATACATTATCCTGTTATCCCTTGAACACAATGGTACCTACCAATTCTGTGCAGCTGTATTTGTATTTCCTGGGTGATTCCCTGCAGGGCACGTTGATTATTCATCTCGTCCTCATTCTGGATAAATCCATTTTCATTAACTTCAGATTGTTCTTTCGACCAGGGTTCAAACTGCAGCACTGTTGGGTTCAAACAACCTGCAACATCATAACACTTCAAAAAGGAAAGAAAGACCAACGGACAAAGGCAAGGCAAGTTTATTTGTATAGCACAATTCGTACACAAAGTAATTCAAGGTGCTTCACAAAACAGAAAAATGCATTAAAATCACAATACATCATAGAAATAATCAACATAAAATTTACTTTAAAAGAAAAGAGAAAAAAAAAGATTTAAAAAGAAAGGAAGGAAAGAAAAGTGCAGATAGGACCTTTCAGTCATATACACAAAGGTACCTTTACGAGGAGAGCAGACAGAGATCTACCCAGTAAACAATCTCTCTCCACTCTGGCGCAAATTCTGCTGCCTCCTCTTTTCATAAGTTGATTTGGGTAGTCCCTAAGTTACACATGCGCTGAGCTCTAAGGAGGGGAAACAGATAAAAACACAGCTGCAGCGCTATCAGAAAGCATTTATTACAACATGTCTGTCCTTCCACAGTCTTCTCAAATCATCTCTGGACCTGCAAAGCCGTTTCTCACAGATAAACTAACACAGAGCGTCCTTCGATTCATTTTAGACATAGCTAACACAGGTTCTCAGGAGAATGCTGAAAAGACGCAAAGATAAACATTTTCTCCCAAGGGTGTCACCTCCACCTTCCTGTGAAACAGATTTGGACACACACAGACACTTCTGCAAACATGATTATATCACCTATACATATATAGCAAGGTGATGCATAAAATAAGCAAATATGAGATAACCTATAATCATTATTCCAACATTCATCTGGTACCCCATAAGGAACCCCTATGGCGTCTATGTAAGTAGGGTCAGTGTCTGTCAGCCACACTTCCCGCTTATGGCGAGGTTTCCATCTGTGAGGATAAATACCAGACATTTCAGCAACCAAAACGTAAACTGTTATAGGATACACAGAAAAAGGTAACAGAATTTAGTTTCAAGAGTTGCAAGTTAAAAATAGTAGCAGTATTCTCTGGGTTTAATGGATTTCCTTTAGCCATTAGTCGTCTTGGGCAAACATTAGTGGGTGGACTTACAGTCCTCCTCTCAGTCGAAAGGGTTGTTCCATCTTCATACCAAGGGGGGCGCAAGTACTGCCAGGTATGCCACACTATAACAATGGTTATGATCACAACAACAATACATTTCACACAAATTTGAAAACCTTGGTTTACCATCTCGACCAACTGTTATTTATTTTTTCGTCGTCTATATGGGTTGGTGGCTTTACAGGAGGCTTCACTGACTTTCGGGTCTACCCAGACTCTAAACGTCTGAGTCCACCCTATTATCAGACTTTAGCCACCTTTGAGTTTCCAGTCGAGATTACCTTTTTACAATATAAACAATATGTCAGGTGAACACAGGTGGATCTTCCAGCGAATTTGACTGCAGTAGGAGTGGCCAGCAGTGCCTGGTATGGCCCCTCCCACTTGGGTGAATACCAGTGTCATTTCTTGATGCTTCTTATCAGAACCCAATCACCTGGTTCTAAAAGCTGGTTTTCCTGCTGAGGGGCAAAAGGTTTTTCATTAGTCAAGATGTCTCTTTGTTTTACTAAAATGGCCCTCATATAGTCAGCTAGGTTTGCTTCGTTATTAGTCTCCCATTGGTTTTTAAACTGTGGTAACCTGTAAGGTCTTCCAAAAAGGGTCTCGGCCTTATTGCACTGGTAATGTTAATTTCATGCACAGTTTCACTAAATCTAGACACTGAGTCCAGTGTCCACAATACATTCCTTCAGCCTATTGTTAATTTTACCAGTCATTATGTCTACTAACCCAGCACTTTGCAGGTGGTATGCACAGTGATTCTTTAAGACAATATCAAGTCAAGCCAAGTCAACTTTATTTATAAAGCGCTTTTAAAACAGCAGGAGCCGACCAAAAGGCTTAACAATGCAGAATAAAACAAAACAACAAACTAAAACAAACGGTATAAAATCAAGAAGTTAAATAAAAATAAATAAGACCAATAAAAACATCAACTCACACCGAGTTAAACGCCAGAGAGAAAAAGTGAGTTTTTAACTTGGATTTAAAATCATTCAACAAACGGGCCTTCCTAATCTGCATAGGGAGTGCATTCTACAAGCTGGGGCCAGCAACGGCAAATGCTCTATCCCCCCCTGAATTTCTGCCGTGTCCTTGGCACATCCAGGAGCAGCTGGTCAGCTGATCTAAGTGAGCAGGAAGGGGAATGCAGGTCAGAGAGGTGGGTGGAGCCAGACCACTTAAAGACTAAAAAACAAACAAAAGATTTTTTTATTTTTTTTATTTTTATTTTTTTTTAAACTCTAAAATGGACAGGCACCCAGAACTGGTGTGATATGCTCTCTCTTCCACGTTCCAGTTAACAAGCGTGCACCAAAGTTCTGCACCAGCTGGAGACGGGACAAGGATGAGTGAGGGGCACCGAAGTAAAGAGATTTACAGTAATCAATCCGAGTTATAACAAAGGCGTGGATTACTGTCTCAAAGAACTTTCTTGATAAAAACAATTTGACTTTAGCCAGCTGCCCTAACTGAAAGAAGTTGGATCTCACCACCGAACTGATCTGCTTGTCCAAATTTAAAACCAATGTCCATCTTCACTCCCAAATTTGTCAGAGTAGATTTAACGGATTGAGTGAGAGAGCCCATAGCTATTGGGTGTGACTCACTGTTGACACTGGGACCGAAGACAATCACCTCTGTGTTTTCGTCATTGAGGTGGAGAAAATTTAAGAGCCATCCAGATTCTTAATTTCTAACATGATTATATCACCTATACATATACAGCAAGGTGTTGCATAAAATAAGTAAATATGAGATAACCTATAACCATTATTCCAACAAGCACCAAAAAAATGCCTTTCTCCTGTTTCGCTTCCAAGTCCTCTGCCTCCTGATTCACACTGAGCTCCAGCTGCTCCTCTTTAATCTGCAGAGGTTCCGCTTCTGCCGAACTTGGGTTTGGTTGGCTCGGTTGTCTTGGCTCCTGGTTCAATAGCAGCTGGACAGCAGACACTTCCACTTTGTGAAGGACTTGTTGCTGAATTTCTGAAGACATCAATTAAAATATAAAGTTAGCAGATCTTTTGAAGTTTTTCAGAATTTTTAAGATGTAGAAAAAGTTTGAGGCAATGACTTGATTATTTGACTGATTGCTTTTATTCAAATAAAACTTGTTTTGTTTTAAGACAAGTTTAACTTGTGAACTTGTTTTAAAAGGGTTTGCTGCAATCCACCACTCAGACTTGTCAGTCTGATTGTGTTTAATAATTCGTCCAGGGTCACTAACACCTTCTGAGGGTAGAAGACAGACTTCTGCTCTCCAATCTACTGCTTCCTGGGACATGGTACAGACATAACTTTGAGTAACAGAACACAAAATTCTGTTAGGTATCAAAGTGTTACTATTTATAGGGTTTATTAAGACAGGAAATGTTTGTTGGTCCGGTCCAAGTCCTGAATCTTGTGTTTGCTCTGTATTCAGACTGACATCTACTAGACATTTCTGATTTGAACCAAAGCTTGTAAACAAAACCACATGACTAAATATCTCTTCAGTTATTAGCCAGGAATTATGAGGTAAGTAAACAAGTAACGGTCATCGTCACGATGTCGGCCTTTTTTCAGAGTGTTGTACACATCACTCTGATCGATCAGGTCGCTACACTAGAATCTATTGCTTGGAGGTTCTGCAAAACTTTGGCCCGATTTGGCGATGACATTTTGGCCGATGCTAAGTGTATTAGCCGCTGTGCAGCTGCAGTGCTTCACTCATTCTTATCTGAGCCGCTACAAAGTAGGGTGTGCCAAAATATCGATATGGTGATATATCGCGATATTTAGTCCCGCGATCGATTATCGATACGTCTTCATCAAGTATCGACCTTTTATTTACGTTTAAAAACCCTGTAAAACGTTATATTAACCATCCTTTGGTAAGACAATTCTTCGGAGGGTCGATAGGGGGCACTCGTTGCGAGATTGGCTGTTGGGGGCGGATGAAGAAGAACACACATTCAAACAAAGATGGCGGAGCGGGAAAACTATGAGAAGCGAGGGCAGCAAGTTAAAAGACCCGCCAGCAGCATTGAAGCTGCATCACCCGGAATTGTGTGAGAAAGCCGTGGCTGCTGCTGCCTGAAGCCGACACAGACCGGCGCGGATACTTTTTTCCAGGCGAAGCTACCAGCGTCTTCTGAGAGACAGAGCAGCGGCAATAACAAACGGAAAACGGTCCCTGCAGCGCGGTGGAGATCGAGGGATTTGGGCTTTTATTGAATGTAGTAGAGCCACGCTTTGACATTCCCTCTCGGAAATACTGAAAAAAGGATCCCTGTACTGGACGGCCAGACCAGAGCTACGGCTGAGATGGAAACGGAAGAAAGAGCGGCATCCCTGCCCTCAGACCCCCCTTCTCCTCTAAGCAGCGGTAGATGAGCGGCGTCTTGATGCTAAAAAGTAGGGCTGGGAATCACTGGGTACCTCACGATACGATACGATACGATACGCGATACTTTGCTCACGATAACGATACTATCACGATATGGCGATAATGCGATAATCGATATATCTCGTCTCTAACAACTCACGATATATCAAACTTTAGGAAAGAAGAACTTTAAAAACAGCTTTTTGGAAAATATTTCCCATTTATTTTTTTAAACACCATGATAATAAACAACTTGTGTCCTATTTGGTGTAATGAATAAAAGACTTTTGTGTAACATTGCTGAAATCAGTAATACTCTGCCTTTGACAAACAATGACAATTTTCATTTGGAAATATCAGTAAAATTCAGTTTAAACAATATTAAACATGAACAGCAGTGTCATTATTTAGTACAAAATTGCTGTAAAAAGGATAAAAAATGAATGAGTCAAGTAGCTGCCAGGCACATTGTTATTAACTTTTAAAATCAAAACCATAGCCATCGCTTAATTTAAAATATAGCTGAAAATCAGATATTTATTCTGTGAACAAATTATATTGTCTTTGTTAAAAAAATAAATGACACCATTTAGTGTAAATGTGGTGTAAACAAAAATATAATTCTCACAGAAAAATAAAAATCAAGTAGCTAGGACCTTTCCTTTAAGTTATTTAAGACATAAACTGCTTTCAAAATAAATAACCATGGATAAAATACATAAAAAACTTGAAGTGCATCTAAAAGTAAACGTCTTTGTGAACAACACGTTTGGGTAAAGCTGCATGTGATGTATGTTTATGTTCATGTTTTTCTGGAGAACCACAGACTTTTTAGCATCAAGACGCCGCTCATCTACCGCTGCTTAGAGGAGAAGGGGGGGTCTGAGGGCAGGGATTCCTTTTCTTCCGTTTCTATCTCAGCTGTAGCTCTGGTCTGAGCGTACAGTACAGGGATCCTTTTTCAGTATTTCTGAGAGAGAATGTCAAAACTCGAATGCATTCAATAAAAACTCAAATCCCTCGTTCTCCACCGCGCTGCAGGGACCGTTTTCCGTTTGTTATTGCCGCTGCTCTGTCCCTCAGAAGACGGCGGTAGCTTCGTATGGAAAAGGGTATCCGCGTCGGGTTGTGCCGGCTCCAGGCCAGCAGCAGCCACAGCTTTCTCACACAATTCCGGCTGATGCAGCTTCAATGTTTACGGCGCGTCTTTTAACTTACTGCCGTCGCCTCTCATTGTTTTCCCGCTCCGCCATCTTTGTTTGAATGTGTGTTCTTCTTCGTCCGCCGCAACAGCCAATCTCGCAACGAGCGCCCCCTATCGACCCTCCAAGGAATTGTCTTACCAAAGGATGGTTAATATAACGTTTTACAGGGTTTTTAAACGTAAATAAAAGGTCGATACTTAAAGAAGACGTATCGATAATCGATCGCGGGACTAAATATCGCGATATATCACCATATCGATATTTTGGCACACCCCTACTAAAAAGCCTGTGGTTCTCCAGAAAAACCTGAACATTTAAACATACATCACATGCAGCTTTTCCCCAAACGTGTTGTTCACAAAGACGTTAACTTTTAGATGCCCTTTAAGTTTTTTATGTATTTTATCCCTGGTTATTTATTTTGAAAGCAGTTTATGCCTTAAATAACTTAAAGGAAAGTTCCTAGTTACTTGATTTTTATTTTTCTGTGAGAATTATATTTTTGTTTACACCACATTTGCACTAAATGGTGTCATTTATTTTTTAACAAAGACAATATAATTTGTTCACAGAATTAATATCTGATTTTCAGCTATTTTTTAAATTAAGCAATGGCTATGGTTTTGTTTTTCAATAGTTAATACCAATGTGTCTGGCAGCTACTTGACTCATTCATTTTTTTATCCTGTTTACAGCAGTTTTGTACTAAATAATGGCACTGCTGTTCATGTTCACTATTGTTTAAACTGAATTTTACAGATATTTTTTTAAATGAAAATGGTCATTGTTTGTCAAAGACAGAGTATTACTGATTTCAGCAATGTTAAACAAAATTCTGTTATTCATTACACCAAATAGGACACAAGTTGTTCATTATCATTGTGTTTAAAAACAAAAAAATAAATGGGGAAATATTTTCCAAAAAGCAGTTTTTCAAGTTCTTCTTAAAATTTGATATATCGTGAGTTGTTAGAGACGAGATATATCGATTATTGCATTATTGCCATATCGTGATAGTATCGTTATCATGAGCAAAGTATCGTTACTTATTGTATCGTGAGGTACCCAGTGATTCCCAGCCCTGCTACAAAGCACTGCAATCCGCGCTTTTATATGTTGCTGGTAGGCCTGGGCGATAAATCGATCAAATCAATTAATTAAAATTTTTTGCTACGGGCGATTTCAAAAATAATTAAATCAAGTTTTTATGTGGCGCATTTTTGGCTCCACAGAATTTCCGTAGCGTTAGTTTCACACGGCACGCGACAAACAACACACGAAACAGCACGCGACAGCATGGCTACCGGTGAGAGTGGGAAGTTGTTCCCAAGAAAGGAATAACATCATCTGTTGTTTGGAAGTGGTGTGGCTTTACTGTCACAGACGTGGAGGAGGAGCCCCCCCCCCAACGCTGCAACATTTACCTAAAGGAGCCCATCGGAGTCAAAGGCTCTCACGCGTGGTCGAGTGGCACGCGCTCAGTCTTCTTACACATGCACGTGCCCTAACACACACGCGACCTGGAACACATACTCATTCTACAACGCCTGTATAGTTAGTTCATTAGTTAGATAGTTATTTTTTACTGTTATTTGTTAATAAAGAATACTTACGTTGTAATTATTACTTGTACAGGTATATTCATTTGCGACGCGGCCACCGTAGGATTTTGTTTTCGGAGGAGGCGGGGGGGGGGGGGGGGGGGGTAACCGCGACTCCTGCTGCTTCATCATCAAGACGGGGTTTAATAATTCATTTAAAACTTTAGACCCAGATATGTGCTGAATTGATAACTTTTTAGAAAATGCTGCTACTCTCAAGGTGAATGTTTGTCTCATTTTAGTCTAGACTACAAAGTGTGACTTAAAACACAGCTGGGACTTGAAGTAAGTAACCTTTTTATTTTGGACAAGTGAAAACAAGTATAGAATAACAAAATAAGACAAAAATTACATAAAACACAACAAAATTATATAAACACAAGTCCAAAAGGGAGTGAGAAGAATAAAAATTTTATACTTAACTTTGATTCCAAGAGTGTGTTTATTTATTTATAATTCATCCCAGAAATGGGGGTTACATTTGTCTTGCATTTGATTAAATAAAAGCAACATTTGCTTTAAGTTGTCTGCCGTTTGTACTTATTGCTTTCCTTAAGTAGGGGGAAAAAAATCGGGGGAAAATCGGAAATGAAATTAAAAAAAATAAAATCAGAGATTTTATTTTTAGGCCATATCGCCCAGCCCTAGTTGCTGGCAGCAACACGGCTCAGAGTTTCGGTTTGGAATCCATCCCAAGTAAAAACTAAGTAGTTCATGTCTAATAAGAACGAAAAAAGCTGCCTCTAGCTGAGGTCTACCTGTTGTCATGTGTGGTGTAGAGCTGTTCAAAGAGATTCAGTGTGCTCTGCTGCCAACTAGCAGACGGAGGATGAAGCGGAAAACAAGAGTCAGACGCTGAAAGACACTCAGAAATGATTTTAAAAATATCGCCCTGACAGCCTTTTGAATCGATACAAGTATCGCCAAATAAACTAAAGTGATATATAGCAGAATTGATTTTTTTCTAAAACCCCTAATTTATAAAGGGGCCTGTTTTTGCAGATTTCCACCACTTTCCAATTGCCAAACAAACTTGGAGAAACTGTGTGCAACACAATATCCATAAAGTGGGATAAAGGCACCACAAATATAAAGGAACCAAATTTGTGTCAAAACTAAAAGGCACAGATATCCTGCTGCTGCATTGCATTGGGAGACACTGCTGTGAGAGACGTACACAGCAGCAGGACTTCAACATGCACTCTCCCAAGTCCCTGATGTCACAGACCTCCTTCCTGCAGATTTAGCAGAACAATTGTCCAGAACCTGTGAGCTCAGAAGAGCGCACTTCAATCTGTTCTGGTCACGGCTGATGGAGAACTTCCCACTCTAAGGCATGAGAACGGGGCAGGCACCAAGAGGATCTGACTGCAGACACCAAGATGGCAGCTAGACTGGCAACCCCAACAGTTACAATTTTCCTGTTACAGTTACAATTTTTGACACAATTTTTTACAATATATATATATATATATTTTTTTTAGCTTTAAACTTTAATTAATTTGTCACAATTCTGAACCCTTTTTTAAATGTCACTTTTGAAAGAAATAAAGCAACGACTTTTTTGTGCCCCAGTTTAATCTTATCTTGCTCCATGAAACTTTTATTTCCTGCGGGCTAACAAACATTTACCATTCTTTCATATTTTTAAGCTTTAATAAAAGGTATTAATATTATGAAAACTTTTTGAATGTCTAATTTGAAAGGGTTAAAATTATTTCTATTTCTTTTTAATTATTGTACGTTTATTAAAAGTTACAATTCTGAGTTAATTGCAATAAATATTATCTAATAATTATTATTTTTTTTTTTTTAATACAGAGGCTAGGACCTGTAGAGAAAGTGATTTGTGTGTCTTTCTTCAAGTCCTGCTAGAATGTCAGTTTTATGTTCGGCCCAAGTTTCACAATAAGCAGGTAGAATTACAAAGAACCTTAAAATAGTTTTTTCTTTTTTTTATGTGATTCCTATTCAAGACACTTTAATAAGAATGACTGTACATCGTTTATACTGCCAATAAAGTTTCATTTTTTTAACCATGTTTGTTTGGGGGTGTGCCTTGTGGTTTTTATCATGGAAAAAAAATGTACCTTGTTCTTAAAAAAGCTGGAAAAACACTACTCCAGAGTAAGTATAAGTCCAGAATAAATACTGTTTTTTCTAGATCAGTTTATATAATTTGCAGCTGAAATTATTCTGCACGTTGTTATAATTAGGTTGAATTTAACTGGTACTTTTCTGTTGCTGATTTTTTTTATTACCATGTCTGTGAGGTTTTATTTATTTGTTTTCTCATCTCTCTGGATATCACATTACATGTACAGCACATTTTATGTTTCAACTATCTGAAACGGATTTTTCAGTAAATAGCTACACACGCTGACTGTATCACAAACAGGAGTCCTCCCTCCGCTCGGAATTACAAGCAGCGAAAATCATCAAAAGTGAGAAATAGAAAAAGAATCACACTGAAATATCTTTGTTTTAGAGCAGGGGTTGGGAACCTTTTTGGCCGAGAGAGCCATAAACGCCACATATTTTTAAATGTAATTTCGAAAGAGCCATACAATAATGTAGCGTCCTTTTCCCACACTGAGGCACGGAGACTTAACCTCTTTTAAGGTTCTTTATTCTGGTTACTGCAGACCGCAGCAAACGCCGTAAAATGAATACAGTAACTCCTTAATCTCACCCGCTGAGACGAGAGCGCTATCCCAACTTTATATATTCCCCTGCTCCCGCTCCAGTCCTCCCATTTCCCTTATTCGGCCCATAGCTGAACCCCATTGGTCCAAACTACCTAACAACAGGCTGAGCGACAGAACTGAGAGCCAATCAGATCTCTGCTTGATGCGTCAATGAACTCCAGAACTTTTAACGCGGCCCAACAGCGGACCCAACTCAGTCCGCTAGAATATGTTTAAAACTAAAAATACAAGTGAATGTGAGCATTTGATGTAATTTCAACATTTTTAAAGTACAATAAGTCTGTGGATTCTTTTTAATAACATGGTTATGCTGTTGCTAATAAATGATGAGTATTTCTCGTGGTGGTTTTGCTGATGGTCTAGTCTGGTTGATACGTGGTGAGTTTCAGCTTCATGCAGGCGTTGAGACTTTAAACGTGATCGTAGGTCTGAATGTTCTGGAGATGTGACAAAGACTCACATGCAGACGTGGAGACAAACACACACTCACACACTGCAGTGAGTGACGGGCAGCGGGTTTTACGTTTTTACAATCCCTGCGCGATTCACCTGCTGCCTGTGAGGAAGAAAGCAGAGGGTGGGGGGCACCCCCACCCTCTGCTTCCTCTGCTTCCTCACATCCCGTCCCCGCATCTGCGCGCTCTTTCTCAGAGACGGGAGCGCGCAGGTTTAGGCACGGCAATTAATAGGTTTCCTGCTGGAATAAACTCTTTGAAATAGTAGATAATAGTAAACTGAGTGCTGGCGCAGATTTTTCTCTCCAAGCACCGCTACTACTGTGCGCCCCTCTGGCATCGCATCGCGCACGAGGACTGGTCTAATGAAAAAAAAAATGGTATAAATAAAGATTTGTCTGCGAGCCATACGTGACCATCAAAAGAGCCATATGTGGCTCGCGAGCCATAGGCCGACCCCTGTTTTAGACGATCTTCCAGTGGGCACCAAAACCTCTACGAGAGGCTGCTGTTACTGCAAGGGGGCGCTGTTCCCGATGGGAAAATAAAATGCTGTTTGTGTATTTATTTATTTGATTAATTGCTTTTCGTTGTTTTGTTTTTTTCGGCCCTTCATCAACAGCCTATAGTCGGTTCACAGAAATCACAGCAGCTCGTACCTGCAGAAGGCGATGCAGCAGACATGTTGTTTTCCTGCTCCACAAAAACCAAAATCCAAACAGACCACGATCTAGCGGGATCCCAACGGCCACGCGAACCCACAGACGTGGTTTGCACGCTTGGAACAGAACCGGAAACAAAGGGAAAGCTGGTCTGCAGGTACGGAGAGTGACGAGGCTCAAAAGAGCTCAGCACGTTCTGGAGCCAGAATAAAGGTATGGGGGGGGGAGGGGGGGATTTACAAGTGTTTTCCTTAACAAATCTGTCAAATCAAATGTGGTCAGGAAAAGCGAATCTGATAAGCGAATTATTAAATTGACCAGCATGAAAAAGAGACTGATCGACTTCTTCAATGACTCCCTGAAGACTCTGATTTTCTCCACCCATCTCCATGACTCATGTCGGACATTGTAGGATTTGAACCAACCTCATATTTGGTCTGTGCCCCACAAATACATCTAAAGAAATCTCTTTTAAATGTATTCATAAACGTTACCCTGTGAAATACTTCTTTCCTGCCAAATTAAAAAAAAAGATCTGGATCATTTAATGATCTAGACACAAACTCTTTATTTCACCTTTTTCTTTGCTTTTCTTTTAATCGTTTTATCACATCCCATCTGTGTGTAGATTATAAATTATTATATGTGCATATTTTTCTTTATGTTTTATTCATGGAAAATCACATGGACATTGTATGTTGTTAATTTACTCAAAATTATGGGTAAATATTGCAAACATACATATAAATATGCAAACAGAAATGTTTTATGGTTTCTCACAAAGAGAGAATTTGTGTATGTTAAAAGTAAGCTATTGAATCCTGCACTAACAGAAAACCTCTTAACACAATGGAACCTTGAACTCTTGAAACTTCAGAAAGGAGGGTTTATTTATTTATTTTTAGGTAGGTTTTCATTTATTTTCTACCTCCTGGCAAGTTCAATAACCTGTTTTTATCCTGTACAGCTCTGTGTGACGTGTCCTGTATTAATTACTTGTATGTGCAGTCTTTGTCAATAACGTTTCTGGGGCTTATTTAGGGACTTCGAACAAGCTCACTCCTGATTGGCCAATGCGGTAACCGCCCTCTAGTGGTTATTTGAGGGACTGCGACAGTTACGATATCCTGGTTTTCTTCAAATTAGGGGATGGAAGGAGGGGGGGGGGCATTCTTCAATAACAGACAAACGCTGCTTGGTGTCACATTCACACACTTGTAGACACATATTGAATTCTGCAAGAGTTTCTTTTCACCCTAGGACAGACATAATTTATCTTCACTCAGTGTGAAACGTTGGATTTCCTTTCTCTATTTGAATTCAAAAAAAGTTTACCCACAATGTTTGTCTCAAACAGAATGTATGAATGACCGAAATATTTTAGGTTTTTGTAAGTACTAAACATTGTGAAGAGATACAAAAATTAAAAATATAAATCAGAATAGCAGCAGGCCTACAATTAAGAATTTCACAAACAAAGATAAACACTTCTATTTTTGGTTTTATCAACATTTTATGACAAGTACAATTTCAAACTTCATCAAGCACTGAACATTTTAATGCTGATATAAATTTGAAGTAGCACTTTGCAAAGATTTGTATTATTTTTTAATTGGACATATTGTTGAATCTACCACAGTTTTTTGTCAGCTGTCTTTGCTGATGAAACAATATTTTTAGTGATCATTTATATATAAAAATAAAGACAAAACAAACTATTTTAACAATGTGTTTTACTTACACCTCCCAAGTTTTCAAAAATTGTAGTAACAAATCACAACATAAAAATAAGACCTGGGTTAGCAGTTGGGCAGACGCATGCTGCATCTTATCGTCTTACAGGAGGAAGCTTGAGAGTATCTGTGGGTGCATTTGGCTCACAGACAGGAGATGTTTGTTGCAACTGAGGGAGGAGCTGAGCTGTTAGTGAACTATAGAAGAGACACAAACTTCCACTTTCAACACAGTTCAACACACAAAAGCCAAACATCAGCTTCATCCAACATGCTGTCTGTGCAGACATCTGTGTTCACTCTGCTGCTTCTAGTCATTGGAACAGGTTGATGGGATTCTTTCAAAGATCCATTTCAGCATTTGATGTTTGTCCATCACTGATCTGACTTCTCTCTTCCTTTAGATGTCAGCTGTGAAAAACTCACTGCCGTCAAGAAGGAAGAGTCCACTTTGGAAGGAGCTAATGTCACTCTGTCCTACACATATTCTAAAACTCCAACTGGAGGCGATGAGTTTTACTGGTATCGACAGTTTCCAGGAAAACCTCCAGAGGTCTTCTTCTCTCACTTGGGATCAAAAGCAACATTACGAAGTTTGGATCCTAGATTTTCTCATGAAGTGAACGCTGATGATAAACTGATAAATCTGCAGATCTCCTCTGCTGCAGTGACAGACTCTGCTGTGTACTACTGTGCTGTGAAGCCCACAGTGACAGGAAACAACAAAACTCTGTACAAAAACCTGCAGAGAAAACACAATACTACACAGCATCCACTAGAGCAGTGTTTTTCAACCTTTTTTGAGCCGCGGCACACTTAAACCTTGACAAAAATCTCGCGGCACACCAGCATTCAAAAGAATAAAAAAAACAAAAAAAAAAAACGGGAGAAACTCAGTCTGTTTTGAACAGTTCCTCCACAATCTCACATTCTTTTTTTTTATAATTGTGGCAGAAAACGCTGGAAGCTGCAGCTGTTTTTTTCTCTAAAAGATGTAATAAAAGTTAAGTTAAAAGATTTAAAAACTGTTTGATTTGTGTTCTTTGTGATTTCAAGACGTTAAGAGGAGAGACGAGTTGTGCACCGAGATCCACGCTGTTACTTTTAACCCAGTGCATCATGGGAGATGTAGTTCAATAATCCGCCGAATGCAGAAAGACCAGCGTCTCTGAGCTTCATTGTTTTGATCACTTGTTCCACGGTCTGACACCGGATTCTATGGAAAGCTACACCGCTAAAGACGAGCTTTAGCTGGTATTTTATTTGAAACTGAGCGACTTTATCAGCAGAATGCACAACAAGGAAGTGAAGACTTTAACCACTTCTGATTGGTCAGACTGATGACACGTGATTAAGAACTAGAGGACGTCACACACTGTGAAAGCAATGATTTTTGAGTAGCTGCACTGAAGACAAAGTTAAAAGAAAAATGATACAGTAAAGATCAGAGACAGAGCTGCTGCTGAAGAACTAAACTCTTTGATTGGTTGATCTGAACTGAAAAAGAGCTCATTGGCCCCGCCCACTGAAATTCACATCATCCAGTGACATTATTTCTTCTTCATTGTGCTGCAGTAGAAGAACAGAGTTCATCTGCTGTCTGTGTGGCTTCAAGAACTCCAAAGACATGTTGCTTTACCTCTTTTTGCTTCTATCTCACATTCTAGGTGAGTTTAAGAACAGAGATTCAAGTTTGCTTGAAGCTGCTGCATCAACTCATCATCTCATTCATCTAATGGCTTCATTTTCTCCACTTTTCAGGATTCACAGCTGGAGACACTATATTTACTTACCAGGACCAACTTAAAGAAAATGAAGGAAAATCTGTTACAATGAAATGTAACTATCAGACAGATTACAGCTATCCTTCGCTTTACTGGTACAAACATGATTCTGACCTTCAGGCTCCTCAGTTTATTCTCTGGAAAGGAGCAAAAAGCTACAGCAACCATGAAAATATTCCAGATAAGCGATATGAATCCAGAACAACAGACACATCAACTGAACTGACCATCAGAGAGTTAACCCTGGCAGACACAGCTCTCTACTACTGTGCTGTAGAGAGAGCACAGTGATCCAAAGTGTAGAAGAGGCTGTACAAAAACCTGAAGACAGATATGGGACTACTCTTCAAAGAGGAGGGAAGTGGTTTTCAAAGCACAGCTTCATATCAGATGGATTCTGTTCATTCCTGTTTGATCAGAGTCTCTGTGGTTACAGCTGCTAATGAAACACTGTGGGAGGATTCACATGAGCAGATGATCCACATCAACCAATAAACATCTACATGAAGATTCAAACACTCACAGTTCATTACTACCGACTGTAGAAAGAAAGAAAGCTTCCAAGCTCGGGTCCTCTACCAGAGGCCTGGGAGCTTGAGGGTCCTGCAGTATCTTAGCTGTTCCTAGCACTGCGCTTTTCTGGACTGAGAGGTCTGAGGTCTTTCCAGGTATCTGTTGTAGCCACTCCTCAAGCTTGGGGGTTACTGCCCCGAGTGCTCCAATTACCACAGGCACCACCTGTCACCTTCACTTTCCAGGCTTTCTCCAGTTCTTCTCAGAGTCCCTGGTATTTCTCCAGTCTCTCATGTTCCTTCTTCCTGATGTTCCCATCGCTTGGCACTGCCACATCCACCACAACGGCTGTCCTCTGTTCTTTATCCACCACTACGATGTCTGGTTGGTTATATATATACATAATATATATATATATACATACATATATATATATATATAATATATATATATATAATATATATATCTATATACACATATATTACAACATTAAAGAATATTTATTTTATAAAATATTGTTTTTTTGTGAGCTGATTTTCCTACGTGGTAGAGAGACGCTTCGATCTTCGAGACACAGCCTTTCGCTCCTTGTGGGTGCCGCCAATGTCATGACATCAACTTTGGGCCAGCTTTGGCAGCATGTCTGCGTTCTGCCCATGAAAACACACATCTAAACTTTTGCAAAGTTGGATGTGCACATTGTGGAACCTTACACACTTGTCTGATCTGGAATTTGAAGTGGACGAGATACCAAAGTGACCCTGAAGACTTTTACAGGAAGTTTCTGTATGTATCATATGATTATAACAAGAAATTTCGCAGAAGTTGATTTATACCAGACAACACATGGGGAAGTTGTCCATATTGTGTTGACAAACAGCAAAAAAGCTCCTTCAAGAGGCATCCTTGATAAACATTAATGTTGTAATCATGCATCCACACAATTTAACAGTTAACAAAATAATCCAAAAGCATTTATACGCAAGGCGCAACGTGTCTGAAAATGAAGCGTTAGCTAGTGCAATATGTGTTTATACTACATAATTTTAGCTGGTAGTAAGATTTACTTACGGGTCCTGTCCTTTTCATCATTTATGATTGCACATATTGACACCGTTCGGTGTTTTGTTTCTGTTTCTGACTGCCTGTGTGTTTTGCAGGTCAGCTGTCACTCCTCCTGGATGGCTCCTCCTCCCCTACCTGGTGCTCTGTGGAGGAGTACACAGTTACCTGCACTTTGGAATCAAGCTTATTAGTTGAAGTCTCTCAGTCCTCAGTGTCTGTGTGTTCCTGTTAGGTCTGTGGTCTCCTGCTCAGCCGACAGTGAGGTCTGCTTGTCCTTTGTTTTGTTTTTTTACTTTGCATAGTTCATAGTTTTGTCCTTTTGCAGTTTTCCCTTATAGTGAGGAGATTTGTTTTCCTGTTCCCACCTTGTGGCGTTATTTGTTATTAATTAAATCGCTTCTTGGCGCATTCTAGAGACTCAGCCTGATTTCTCTCTGGACTTGGGTTTCCGTCATTTCAGCCATAATAAATATATTCTTGTGCAATATGAATGTGCGAGCAGTGTGAGATTGCGCAAGTGTGTAGGGAACATTCCTCCAAACTACTGGGTGGCTGGCGGCCGGTGGCACTTCAAATGGATGGCCGTCATCCAGTGAAATTCATCATAACACATCATCAGGTCAAAGCTGCTGCTGGCCTGCGATCCAGCTGTGAGCGACCATTTTGTAATGACAACATCCCCCCCTGACTGATTGACTCTGGACCGGAGCTGACCACATTCATGACGACGCCAATGCAGTGAGTTGTGAAGGAATTTTTACACAGCCATTATCTTTTGTAAAATGCGGGCCATTGTTCTCTCTGCAGATTTCTTCTCAGAACTGATGCCAAAATCAAAGCATTAGCCGCGTTTACATGGGCAAAATATCTTGATCGGATCAATGGTCGGGTTAAAATTCACCTGTGCACATGGGCACAGAAAACCTTTTTCCGATTAGAACAAACGTTCCCATGGGTCACGCTTTCGGTCGGAATAAATCATTTGGGCATGCGCAGTAATGTTGAAAAACCCGGAAGGAAGTGTCCCGTTGTAAACAACCCTTTGTTGTCACATACATTTATGCAGTAGCTCGGTAATATACAAGACGATCTTCCAAACTTGCTTTTATTAATGTTATGAATATTATGAAGCGTCATTCGCTCATCGTTTTATATTTAATCCATGTGGTCAGTGCTTTTTTGTGCAAGAACGGAGCTTGAAGCCAGGGTTAGGAGAGTCTATAAACATGGGCTAACAACATTAGCTTGGTTGCACGTAAATATGTGGGAATAACATCAGCCTTTATTTTGTCGGGAGACAACTGGAAACACAAATCCACGTGATTGTTTGAACAGTTTCTAAGGACTGAGCGGCATTTCTGCTTTGAAGCTCACACACCGACCCAAATGTGTGAGCTGACGGGCCGTGAGTGAGTCCTGCAGCCGCTAACCCAGAGCGGCAGGTCGGCTCACAGTCCGAATTCTCACACATAACAACACAACAAAATGCACACATAACAAAGCACACCCCCCCAAACACATTAATAAATCCGCCTGCTCTGCTCAGAGAGGTTCACTCCGTCTACACGGTCTGGCACCGGAGCCTGAACGCAGAGCTCGGGTACCGGGTCCAGACCTCAGTGGGCACGAAGCGCTCCTCCCCGGCAGCCCCTTCATGAGGGGTGTGAGAGGCAGAGAACCAGCGGGGCGAGAGCGGAGCGGCGCTTTTCAGGGGGCCGCCGCAGAACAGCTGTTTGGTCCTGTATGCGCTCCAAAGCTTTCTCTCAGCGAAACACAGTCTATGACGTAAACCAGAGCAGAAGTGACACACGATCGGAATGACCGTTCACATGTACCACGATCGGATAAAGGATCGGTATAACCCACCTATCTCGATCGGAAAGAAAGTTTGATCCGAACGAGTCTGACCGGGGCAGACTATTCCGAACGGCGCGTTTACATGACACATTTTCTTTCCGATCAGGCATTCTTTCCGATTACTTTTGCCCATGTAAACGCGGCTATTGTAGCGGATCAGTGCTAGCAGAGAAGGTGTGTGTGGGTGTTAGCCTGGGGACAACGCAGACTCTTCCTGGTAGGGGCTGGTGCCCTGCATTCATATGTATGAATGTGAGGACTGTCATGGATTGGGAGGGGCCGGTGATCCAAGTAACCATATCAATGACATTTATAAGTAACATAATCTTCATATATTTGGATACTTCATTGCCATGTTGATTTCTAAAAGTTATTTTTTTACAAAATAATTTAAGTAATTCATCTTTGTCATGTGCTTTATTCATATTGCACAATTTCTTAATTCTGTCTGATAAAAGTTTGGAACCGGATATTGATAAATCATGTAATAAAATGGTTATAGTAGAACAGGGGTGGGATTATATAAATTCGCTTCCTTCCACTCCCTTTCAAGCAATATTTATTAATATGTCTAATTATCCAAAGTTTGATTAGTTATTGTACCAATGTATAACTGATGATTGTATTGTTTTGTGTATTATTTCTATTTGATTGCTTGAAATAAACCATTTCAAATCAAATCAAATCAAAAAGAGCAGGTTTTTAGAGGAATACTCAGAAATGGATCAAGATATCGCTTTGCTGTGATTTTTTTGTGAGGAATTAACATTATAAAAGACTTAGAAGCTTAAAAAAGTTGATTTTGCATGATATAGGTCCTTTAAATCTCTTATCACTGAAACTGATATAAAACACAAATTTACAACCACCTGACTTTATTGTGCTGAAGGCGCCACGAATAATGGATGAAAGAGCCACAGGACGCCAATACATTCTGGAATCTTGTCCACTGGTAAATACAGCTTCTATTTTCCACCAGAGGGGCGACATAGTGAAGTGGGCGGGGCTCTCCCTCTGCTCTGTGTTCAACATTCAGTCAATAAGAAGTGGTGCTGTGAAGAGAACAATTGTCATAGTGAATGTTGAACATCAGCTAGTTTCTCCTGTTGATTGAAACCTTGTTGTACAGATGGAACATTGGCTGTGGATTCTTCTTGCTGCTCTTTTCTTTGGTAAGACACAAAGATCAACATGTTTCCTCTTCAAACACTTCAACACATTACTGAGCTGTACATTAAGAGCTGTTAAAGCTGCTGATTGTTGTCCTTTCATCAATCATCTTTATTGATTCATCTCTTCCTTTGCATGTTCTGTTCTTCCTCAGAGTGTAAAGGAGAAGACAAAGTGATCCAACCAGGAGGAGAAGTCATTGCTGCTGAAGGAGACTCTCTCACACTCAACTGTACCTTTGAGACCAGTGATACATTCCCAAGATTGTTCTGGTACAAACAAGAAGTAAACAGTTACCCAAAGTACATGTTGAAATGTTACTCATCAACAAAAGAAAACGCTCCAGAGTTCAAGAAAGACAGATTTGATGCTGAACTCAAAGACAAATCAGTTCCTCTGAAGATCCAGAAGCTTCATGTGTCTGACTCTGCTGTGTACTACTGTGCCCTGCGGCCCACAGTGACAGGAAACAGCAAAACTCTGTACAAAATCAGTATCCTTCACAATCCTCAACAACCACCAGTCATATTTTCTTCCAAAACTATCCAGATAACTCTCAGATCTACATTTTAGTCACAGTAGGTGAATATGGACCAGTGGACTGTTTCTGTCTCCAACAGATGAATGAGTGAATCCAAAATAACTTTCTACAGATAAATATAGACAAACTGAAATAATCATCTTTGGTCCATAGAAACTCAGAAAAAGTGTTAACAGTCATTTTCAGTCTCTTTCTCTAAGATTATAAAACTCTGCTTTAACATGAACTCAGACTTGAACTCTAACAGTCAAATTAAATCTATAACATCATCAGCATTTGACCATCTTAAAAACATAACCAGAATTAAAGCTGTACTGTCTAAACGATATCAACTCCTGATACAATATCAGGATACATATCATATCGACAGACTCTTGCCAATAAACACCCCTATAAGAAACAGATGAAAGAGCAGATGGAGAGATTGAGGGAGGAGCTTAGCTGTTAGTGAACTATAGAAGAGACACAAACTTCCACTTTCAACACAGTTCAACACACAAAAGCCAAACATCAGCTTCATCCAACATGCTGTCTGTGCAGACATCTGTGTTCACTCTGCTGCTTCTAGTCATTGGAACAGGTTGATGGGATTCTTTCAAAGATCCATTTCAGCATTTGATGTTTGTCCATCACTGATCTGACTTCTCTCTTCCTTTAGATGTCAGCTGTGAAGAACTCACTGCAGTCAAGAAGGAAGAGTCCACTTTGGAAGGAACGTCTGTTACTCTGTCCTACAAATATAAAAATGCTGCAACAGGAGGTGATCAGTTTTATTGGTATCGACAATTTCCTGGAAAACCTCCAGAGTTCTTGATCTCTCACACGGGAACAAGCCTGAAGTTACAGAATCCAGTTCCTGGATTTTTCTTCAAAGTGAGTGACAACCAAAGACAAATGGATCTGCAGATCTCCTCTGCTGCAGTGACAGACTCTGCTGTGTACTACTGTGCTGTGAGGCCCACAGTGACAGGAAACAACAAAACTCTGTACAAAAACCTGCAGAGAAAACACAATACTACACAACATCCACTAGAGGGCGTCACACACTGTGAAAGCACTGATTGTGAGTCGCTTGTCTAAAGAGAAAGTCAAAAGAGAAATGATAAAGCAGTAAAGATCAGAGATTGGTTGAGATGAACTGAAAAAGGACTCACAGAACTACACATTATTCAGTGTCATTATTTTAGTCAGACAACTCAAGCAGTAAAGAAGATTTATTCCATGTTTCTTTTAGCATGGCATAAGGCTCCATTCAGATCCATAAAACAAAGCTCTCCATAGAAAACTTTAAGTATTAAACTACCCCTAACGGAGCTCACAGGTGGAAGCCGGGGAGGAGGGTGGGGGTGATGAACGCTGATCTCGTGGGGCCATTTGTTCAAAAAGTTTAATCTGGATCAAAATGATCCGGATTTGGAAATCACATTTCTTCCTATGCAGGATCAGGTAATCCGTCTTACTTTTATGCCGGTTTTTCAAAGCAACTTTGGACTGGATCACCCTGATCCAGATACACAGTTTACAAGATTACCAAATCCAGATTACCTGTGCTCTAAATGGGACAACCTATCACAACACGGGCTACCAGCTATGTAAAGAACAGGTAGAAGAGCCAACATGGGGTCACTGTAAGAGTTTGTTATTTTGAGACAATACACAAAAATAACAAACATCCACTTCCATTCACAATTTCTTTTATGACCCCTCATCTGAGTCACAAAAAATAAAAACAAATATACATTAACAAATACATTGTGGATATTTTGAAAACGTCTTAACTAAAATGTCTAAATGTCCAATAGTCAACAAAATAAAGAATGTTCAGGGAGTTTTTTTTATCTAAGGAGGAGAGACCAGCATTTCCAAGCTCTGCTTTTAGGAGGCGGATCTGCAGTCTTGCATTGGTTTGCTGCAGTTTGGTCAGCTTGATTTGTTCCTCTGCCAGGAGTATCTGTGCTTCTGCTCTTTCAGTCTCTCATTTTAGAAGTAATTCATAGGCGTCATCATTATTTTTCGGCAAAGGATGCCTTAAGCGTCTTTTCTGAGCTCCTGTGACTGGTGGCTCTACCAGTGAGGGTCCAATGTTGAATTTCAATAATAGGGCTGAGATCCAGAATGAGTGTTTCCTCTGTATTAAGAGGAACAGGCTCACTTTCCTCTACAATCTTAGGCTCACCATCCCCTACAACACCTTTTATCCCATGCAGAGCTTTAGAGTTCTCACCTCCGATAATGTCCAGAACCACATCTGTGTATTCACCTTTCTTAAAGGGTTTGTTTCCTGTTTGGGCTTTTTGGCTTCAGCAAGGTCCTTTGTTGTTCTGGCCCTCAGATTCTTCCATCTAAATTTCACTTGCTCCAAGATCTTCTTCTGGCCAGACCCCATTGCATTCACATTCTGGGTGATTTCAACCCAAATGTCTTTCTTTCTTTTGTTAGTCACCATTCCACCCGCTACAGAGCAGTGCATGGGTTTCTGCAACAGTGAAATTAGGTCCTTTTGAGTCCATGGTTCCACCTCATCTGTTGCAGTGAACATAGTATTTATAGGCCTGGGGCAAGAGTGATTTAATTGAACACAAGCCACAGCACGTCAGCCAATTGGTGTGTGGGAAATTGACAGCCGTCTTATATTCAGCCTTTCTCAGAGGACTTAGAGAGAGGCACTGACATGGCAGGTATTGTCCATCGCTACCACCGTTTTGGTGGAAGAGGATACCGTCAAAGGGTGTATGTTGAGCGTGCACAACCACTGCAGCAGTACACCACTGAAGAACTGTATGCTCACTTTCGCTTTGGGAATACTGATATTAAGTACATTGCAGACCTTGTCAGGCCAAAACTTCAACGGAGAACCCGAAGGAGTCACAGTCTGTCTGTGGAACAACAGTTCCTCATTGGTCTGCGCTTTTATGCATCTGGGACTTTCTACCAAGTAGTTGGTGACAATATAGGAGTAGACAAACCAACTGTGAGTGATGTAGTGAAAGCTGTGTCAATTGCTTTGGCTAGCCTGGTCAATCAGTTTGTATCATTTCCAAATGACCAAGAACAAGTTTTTTACTCTGGGGAACATGCCTAATACTATTGGGGATATTGACTGCACTCATGTGCATATCCAAGCACCTCATGAGAGGGATTGAGAGTACATCAACCGAAAGGGCAGGCACAGCATTAACATCCAACTTGTGGGCAATGCTGACCTCATCATCACAAACTGTGTCGTGAAGTGGCCTGGGTCTGTTCATGATGCACGAATCCTGAGAGAGAGTGCTTTATACAGAGAGCTCCAAACCAACCGACCGGATGGCATAATATTAGGAGACAGTGCCTACCCACTCCTACCATGGCTGATAACTCCTTTTCTTGCAGCATCCACACCAGCGCAGGCACGCTTCAACACTGCTCATTGCAAAACAAGATGTGCAATTGAGCGTTAAAATGGAGTTCTAAAGAGGCGCTTTGCATGCCTTAACTACTTGTGAGTGGAACCACAGAGAGCATGAAACATAATACTAGCTTTTATCGTCCTACACAACATCGCTACCAGGCGCAATGTCCCTCTCTGTGATGATGTTTATGATGCACCTGAGCCATTTGAAGAACCAGACCAACCTCTGGCATTCCATCAGAATGAGGGACTGAGTGGACGTATAGAAGCAATTGTTAGACATTATTTTTGACAGGCTCATCTTTGATGATTGTTTCTTTGAAATTAATATATGGTGATGAATTGAATATATTATTTTTGTTTGTCGTTGAAATTTGTTTCGGGGATTATTTCATATTTCATTGTTTTTACTTTACTGAATAGCTTAATTGGTAGCCTATGTCTACTATATCTACTTTATCCCTGTTACAACGGTTACACAAGTCAAGTGCAAAATATGAATAAAAGTATAAACACTAAATGAAACAAGTGTATTATTTGACCAATTTTAAAGTTTTTCTACATTTCCCTCCTGGAATCCACCTTTAAATCCAACCCCCTGTGGGGATCAGGATTATCCAGTTTTTTTGGATCAAACTTATCCAAATCCTACTGACAAGTTTTGAACAACACAAACTGAAGGTTTGATCCAGATTAGAACTAGGATTGGATTCTGTGATCCAATCTGATTTCAGATTCCTTCTTTCCCTTTTGAACAACCCATTTTCAAGATTTGATTCAATCCGATCACCAAAATCCGATCAGCTTACCTTTGAACAACTGGCCGGTGGAAATAGAAGAAAAAGGATTGGACTGCACCTGGACCTTAAGTAGGACGCTGAACAGGTGAGTTGATTAGACTGAACCACCTGCAGGGAGAAGTAACCAGCTAAACGCACTGCTAGAGTTCTCTGCCCGAAATATTCCCAGGGTCGTTCACTTCTTTCTCATTGTCCTGCAGTGGAAGAACAGAGTTCATCTGCTGTCTGTGTGGCTTCAAGAACTCCAAAGACATGTTGCTTTACCTCTTTTTGCTTCTATCTCACATTCTAGGTGAGTTTAAGAACAGAGATTCAAGTTTGCTTCAAGCTGCTGCATCAACTCATCATCTCATTCATCTAATGGCTTCATTTTCTCCACTTTTTCCAGGAATCAAAACTGGAGACTCAATCTCTCCTGATCAAGATCAACTTACAGCAACTGAAGGAAAATCTGTTACTATGAAATGTAACTATCAGACAGATAGGACCAATATCTATCTTTACTGGTACAAACATGATTCTGACCTTCAGGCTCCTCAGTTTATTAACTGGAAAGGAGCAAAAGGTGACACAGATGAACATATTCCAAATAAACGATATGAATCCAGAACAACAGACACATCAACTGAACTGATCATCAGAGAGTCTTTATGTAATGTATGAGTATGACAAGAAATTGCACAGAATTTGATTTATACCAGACAATACATGGGGAAGTTGTCCATATTGTGTTGACAAACAGCAAAAAAGCTCCTTCAAGTGGCATCCTTCATAAACATTAATGTTGTAATCATGCATCCACACAATTTAACAACTAACAAAATAATACAAAAGCATTTATACGCGAGGCGCAACTTGTGAAAAGAAAGGGTTAGCTAGTGCAATATGTGTTTTTTAGATAGTTGTATGATTTACTTACAGGTCTGGCCTCTTCATCATTTTCGATTGTAGAAATTGGGCCAGTTCTGAGGTTTAGTTGCCCAGATTTCCAAATTTGACATAGCCCAACGTCAACCAAAGCTACTTTCACATATCCCAAAATCCCAAAAAACCTCAGCCGCCGACGTTTTAAGAAAAAGTTCAAACTCTACAGCGACTGGACGATTTTGTGACAACTTTGTTTTTGATATAATTAGTATAGAGTATGCAAGGAGTATGTAATTGTTGTTTGTGCACTGCACATATTGACACAGTTTGGTTTATTGTTTCTGCCTCTGTGTTTTGCAGGTCAGCTGTCACTCCTCCTGGATGGTTCCTCCTCCCCTACCTGGTGCTCTCTGTGGAGGAGTGCACAGTTACCTGCACTTTGGAATCAAGCTTATTAGTTGTAGTCTCTCAGAATTAAAGACAAATCCATTTACATTGTAGTTTCATAAAGTCCAGCCAGCTGTTGTCTTTCCACATCAAATGAATACAAAAAGAACATTATGAGAACATTCTACGACATAGTTTATTTGACTTTATATTCCTGGTATCTTTTAGCTTTTATTAGCACATTAATATTAGCCAACTTCAGGATGTGATTCAAGTATTTGTGTGTAAACCTTAAGAAAAGCTGTGTTTTATTCATGCTCAGTACAAAGAAGCTTCCTCACAAAGATATCTGATTCCAAACAAACACAACTGTTTTGCTGCAAGGGCTGTCAGGTAGGGTATTATGGTAAAAAAATGAGGGAAAAAAAACAATGTCTAAACCAGCTGTGGCATTTGTTCCCTATATATCCTGTGGTTTTCTCTTCAGTTTGCCGAAAGACAATGAAAGACTTTTTCCAACTTTTGCACACTTGGAATTTCAAAAAGTTGATGTGTGGATCATCTGTCATCTGTTAGTTGCTTCTCTGAAAACTGAAGAACCAACCACAGCAGGAGGAGGAGGAGCTTCACAGCAGAACATGAAGCTTCATGTTGGAGCTGAAGAGCTGCTGTGTTCTCTCTGTTCTTCATTCAGTACCAGTGAAAAGAATGTTGCTGCTTCTCATCTGGATGATGATGGTCTCCTTTCAAACTGGTAAGTCATCAAAAGATGCAGATGGAAAAGGAAATGATGGACAGGAGAAACATCTGGAGATGTTTGAACTGATTTACTTTGAGATGATAAAAGTCACATTAAAGATTAGAATCCAAATGTCATGATGAAATCTATCAGGATCCTCTGAGGATTTACTGAAACCATTGAAAGATGAACAGATGGCTTTGGAAGGAGACACTGTCACTCTCTCCTGCAAATATTCTGGTTCTGTCTATAATGTTCAGTGGTACCAGCAGAAGTTCAGTTTAGCTCCACAGTTCATCATGGCAGACTTTTCAGAAGAAACAGAGAAGTTATCAGTGAAACACGACAAACAAAAAAAAGAGTTTCATCTGCAGATCTCCTCTGCTGCAGTGACAGACTCTGCTGTGTACTACTGTGCTGTGCAGCCCACAGTGACAGGAAACAACAAAACTCTGTACAAAAACCTGCAGAGAAAACACAATACTATACAACATCCACTAGAGGGCGTGAAAGCACTGATTGTTGAGTCAATGAACTGAAGAAAAATTCCACAGATGAACAAAGCAGTAATGATCAGAGCTGCTTTGGAAGAAACTAAACCAGGGGTGTCCAAAGTTTTTCCTTCAAATGAAAAACAAATAATCTAAGGTACAGGCCACACACTATAAGTTGCACAATGACACACGAAAATTGTGTGTATTTCTAACTCATCTATAATATGAAGAACCTTGGCCTTAGTGGGAGCAGTGATGCTGTGCTTTGGACTGGAGGATGGCTGATATGTCAGGAAAAAGTTTGGTTGTTGAGACACGAAGAACTTCACTGAGATGGCTACCAGTCATTCTGGTTCTCAGTCAGTTTTTTTTTTTTCAGATTTAACAGAGAAAAGGTTTGTTCACAAATGTATGTTGAAGTGAAAAGGCTCATTTTTCTTTTTGCGTGGCATCTCATCAAAGGGACCTTGGCCTTATCCAAACACTGATGGAAGTCAGGGAGGGATTGAAGCTGATGTTGACTCTTCAGAGAATCATCATGGGGGTACCTTGGATGCATTTCAATAAGTTCTAACTGCAGACCCTCTTCCACTTCTTCTGCATCTACTGAGAAGGGGGTTGAAAACAGCTTGATTTCTCTGTCAATGACAACGCCGGTTGAATTGTGTCAGAGGAGATGCAAACACAGACACATATTTCTCTTTTTTGGCAGAAAGGTCAACCTTTGGAAAAGTAGACTTGATTTCAGACAGTGAGGGGAAGTGTGCAGCATTAAAGTTTTGTAGTTGAGTCTCAAACAGGCGGAGCTTTACACAGAAGGCTTTCATGTGGGCATACAGGTGTGGAACCAGCCGCCTTCCTTGCCTTGCAGGCTCTTGTTCGGTGTATTCAAATGAAGAGTAAGATCCACTAAAAATGCCAGGTCTGCCAACCAGAAAGGGTCACTCAACTCACCAAGAGGCCGGCCCTTCTCCTTAAGAAAGCTGTCAATCTGTGATCTCAGTCAACAAAACCGCTGCAGCACAGAGCAATGGCGCAGTGCACATCAGAGTGGTAAAGCACATCCCCGTATTCAGCATCCACAATAGACAGGAACACTTGGAATTCCCTGTGGTACAGTCCTCTGGCTCATATTATGTTGACAGTTTTCACCACCGTGAAAACTCATCACATCATCCAGTGGGACCGTTTTAGCACACAGCGCTTCTTGGTGGATTATGCAGTGCATCTGAACAGCCTCAACTCCGCTATCTTTTACTTTGGCGCACACCATTGATGCCATTCCTTTGCGCTCACCTGTCATAGCCGGGGCTCCATCCGTTGTTACTCCATGTAGCTTCTCTCATTTGATTGATTTATTGATTTATTTCAAGCATTGTAGTCAAAGCAATAAAGAAATTACACATATTTATCAAACTCATTACATAAATGATGAAATGCATAGATTAAAAGACAGAAAACAAAACAAAAATGTCACTTAAATCACATTTGCTTAATTAAATACAGTGATCATTAACTGAAGTATAAGTAGAGTTTGATTATTGCTTGAAAAGGAGTGGGAAGAAGCAAGCTTATATAATCCCACCCCTACTGAGTTAATTCATTTGATAGTTTTACAGTGTTTTAACTCCGGTTCTGATCCGATAGATTCTCTTGAAGTAACAAAATCCAGTGCCTATTGATGATTGATGATCTTCAGAAAACATTCATTCATGATTTCAGTAAACAGTAACGATAGCGATATGTAATAATAATTGATTATCTTTAGAACACACAATCACATTAAACCAGTTATTATTGTTACACATTGCAGATCAAGTAAACAAAAACTAGAGCTTATTGGTTGTAATTCAAACCTTTCAGTAATCATTATTGCACATTACAATATAACACTCATTGGTTGTAATTAAAAGAGCTTTGATTATTTCACCACAATCAAGTTCACACATGTATTTGGAATTATTCACCACCTGTTGATCCTTAAATCCTCTTATCTTCATATCCTGAAATAAGAGTTTCTTTATACATTTTCTTGAATTTTTGAATATTTGAACATTTTTTGAGCTCATTACTTAAACCGTTCCAAAGTTTAGTGCCACACACAGACACACAGAAACTTTTCTTAGTGGTTCTTATCAATTTGATCTTGAAGTTCCTACATCCCCTCAGTCTGTAGCCTCCTTCATTTTCTAAGAACTGTTTTTGGATATTGAATGGTAACGATTTCCAACTGGCTCTGTATAAAAGTTGCGCAGTGTAAAAATCCACAAGGTCATGCAGTTTTAAAAGTCTTGATTGATAAAATAGATTGTTTGTATGATTAAGATATCCGGCTTTATGTACAATTCTGATGGCTCGTTTTTGAAGTAAAAAGAGAGGATGTAGTGAACTCTTATAATTATTCCCCCAGATTTCTATACAGTAGGTGAAATATGGTAATATTAAGGAGCAGTACAATAAATATCTACTGTTGTATTCTAATATATGTTTAGATTTATTTACGATTGAAATACTTTTTGAGACTTTAGTTTGTATGTGTCTGATGTGTGGCTTCCAACTTAGTTTGTCATCGATAAAAACCCCTAAGAATTTGATTTCTGTAACACTTTCGATTAAGACATTATTTATTTCAATTGAGAGCTCTTTATTTGCATTGTAGTTTCCAAAAAACATCACTTTGGTTTTATCTAGGTTCAAAGATAATCTGTTGTAATCCATCCATGATTTTATTTTGTTTAACTCTGTGTTCACCACCTTGATAAGTTTCCTACGATTGTCTGTAGAATAGAATATATTTGTGTCATCAGCAAATAATATGAGTTTCAGAAGCTTTGAAACATTGAATATATCATTTATGTAAATATTGAAAAGCAGTGGGCCCAGAATTGATCCTTGTGGGACACCACAACTTATCTCTTTGGTTTCTGATGTATATTCATCCATCTTGACAAACTGTTTTCTTCCCGTTAAATAGCTTTTGACCCAAGTTAGCGCTAGTCCTCTTATCCCATACACTTCCAGTTTGTCAAGTAGGATGTCATGATTGAGAGTGTCAAATGCTTTTTTTAAGTCAATGAAAATTCCAGCTGCCTATTTCTTTTTGTCCAGAGCATTTGTGATTTCCTCCACAGCATCAATGATAGCCAATGAGGTAGATCTATTTTCTCTAAAACCATATTGGTTTTCATTTATAATGTTATGTTTTTCAATAAATAAAGCTAATTTATCATTGAATATTTTTTCTAAAATTTTTGAGAATTGCGGAAGAAGAGAAACAGGTCTATAGTTTGTAAATTGGTGTTTGTCTCCACTCTTATATATAGGAATCACTTTGGCTATTTTCATTTGGTTTGGGAATCTCCCAGTTCGTAATGATAAGTTACATATGTATGTTAGAGGCTTAGATACACTATAAATTACTTTTTTCACCACCTTCATATCTATCTCCTCACAATCCTTTGAGTTTTTACTCTTGAAATTATTCACAATTGATATCAGCTCATTTTCGTTCACATCAGAAAGAAATATTGAGTGTGGGATTCTTTCGATAAGTGGATTATTGTCTTTGTTGGTTTTGCATTTTGGAATTTCTGCTGCCAAATCTGGACCCACGTTTACATAGTAGTTATTGAGACTGTTTGCTGCTTCATTGATGTCATAGGTTTGACCCTTCTCTGTCATGACGACGTTGACGTAGTAGACCCAGACGCTGAAACCCGGAAGAAACTCACAGCAGAATGACTTTTGAAAGGATTTGTTTTACCACGGGGTAAATAAGTTTCTGGGGGGACGTGGACGTATCTCCTCCGGGGATTGAGCTCGGAGTCCTTTGAGCTGATACAGATGAAGAGGGGGGGGGCGACATGAGGACGCGTCGAACGGTGGAGCCAGAGGGAGCGAGGCTTGGGCGCTGAGGACAGCGGGACCAGCTTGAGATGAGG
Organism: Oryzias curvinotus; assembly: GCA_023969325.1. Lineage (NCBI taxonomy): Eukaryota > Metazoa > Chordata > Actinopteri > Beloniformes > Adrianichthyidae > Oryzias > Oryzias curvinotus. Next base: position 16,674,721 of record CM043722.1, read on the forward strand.
CGTGGACGTCGAGGACGACGGGACCAGCTTGAAGCGTGGCGTGGACGTCGAGGACGACGGGACCAGCACGGAGCGAGGCGTGAATACCGAGGACGGCAAGACCAGCGTGGAGCAGGAGGAACCAGCGTGACCGAGGCAGGAACCTGAAGGAGAGCACAAGGCGAGGTAAGACTAGAGACTAAATAAACTTAGCTGAGACTAAAAGGCCAGGTATGAGCACCGGGGTGAGTGTAACAGACTGGCGCTGGATACTGGTGTGGAACTCCCATATGAAGACCGGCAGGATGATGAGAAGATGAGGATCAGCTGGTTCCAATCAGCCAGGTGGTAAGAGCTGTAGGAGGGGGAGGTGAACTGACAGGCACCGTGACAGTACCCCCCCCTCAACGACCGCCTCCAGGCGGTCCAGGACGGCGGTCAGGGTGGGCCCTGAAAAAGTCGTCCAAGAGTGAACGGTCCAGGATCAAGGAGCGGGAGACCCAAGAGCGCTCCTCAGGACCGTAACCCTCCCAGTCTACCAGATATTGGTGACCGCGGCCCCGGCGGCGAATGTCCAGAATCCGACGGACCGAAAAGGCAGGCGCGCCGTCGATGAGCCGGGCGGGCGGCGGGGAAGCGGACGGCGGGCACAAGGGGCTCTCCAGAAAGGGCTTGATTTGGGAAACATGGAACGAGGGATGAATTCTTAAAGCAGCCGGGAGCCGTAGTTTAACACAGGTAGGATTAATGATCTTGTCAATGATGTAAGGGCCAATGTAGCGGGGTGCCAGCTTGCATGAGGTGACCTGGAGGGGTATGTTCTTGGAGGAAAGCCAAACCTTTTGCCCTGGTTGGTAATCCGGGGCCGCTCTCCTGCGACGGTTAGCCAGACGACAGTTGCTCTCCCGGGTGCGCAGAAGAGCGGCCCTAGCTTGGCGCCAGACGCGCTGGATACGTTGCAGGTGATGCTGCACTGAGGGAACTGCCAAATCTAGCTCATGAGAGGGGAACAGCGGAGGAGAATAACCAAGGGATACTTCAAATGGTGACATACCAGTGGCAGAGGAGGGATGGTTGTTGTGGGCGTACTCAATCCATACTAGGAACTTGGACCAGCTGGATGGATTCTGAGCAGCCAGGCAACGAAGGGCAGCTTCCAACTCCTGATTTGTACGCTCCGCTTGCCCGTTAGACTGGGGGTGATAACCAGAGGTGAGACTAACGGTAGCTCCCAGAGCGGAGCAGAAGGTTCTCCAGACCTGGGACACGAACTGGGGTCCCCGGTCTGAAACAATGTCCTTGGGGATCCCGTGGTATCTGAAAACCTGATGAACCAGAATGTCGGCCATTTCGGCGGCAGTGGGGAGTTTAGGCAAAGGAATGAACTGAGCAGCCTTAGAAAAACGGTCAACAATGGTGAGGATGATGGTGTTACCTAGTGACGGAGGCAACCCTGTGATGAAATCTAAGGCAAGATGTGACCAAGGGCGAGCAGCGATGGGCAGAGGGTGGAGTAAACCAGCTGGAGGTGAATTAGAAGATTTGGACCTGGCGCAAATAGTACAAGCGGCGATAAACTCCCTGACATCCTGATCTAGGGTCGGCCAGAAAAACCTGCGTTTAATGAGGTTGAGTGTCCGTTGGACGCCCCCATGACAAGAAACACGAGAAGTATGCCCCCAAACCAGGACATCCGAACGCAGAGAGGAAGGAACGTATAGAGCGTTAGCGGGGGGAGGAGGATGATCGGGTTCTTCATCCTGAGCCTGTAGGACCCGTGTTTTGATATCCCACGTAAGATTACCAATAACGCAGGTGGGTGGAATAATGGAAGCGACCTCCTCAAGGTCGTGATTGCTGTAAATGCGTGACAAAGCGTCGGGTTTGACGTTCCTACTACCGGGTCGATAAGTAATGATGAAAGAAAACCGATCAAAGAAAAGGCACCAACGGGCCTGACGGGAGTTTAAGCGCTTAGCCGAACGGAGGTACGCGAGATTTTTGTGGTCCGTCCAAACTATGAACGGCTGCTCCGCCCCCTCGAGCCAGTGGCGCCATTCCTCAAGAGCAAGTTTTATGGCAAGGAGTTCGCGGTTACCAGCGTCGTAGTTACGTTCAGCAGGTGATAGTTTGCGTGAAAAGAAGGCGCAGGGTTTGAGTTTCCCCGAGGAAACCTCACGTTGGGAAAGAACGGCTCCGACACCGGTATCGGAGGCATCAACCTCTACGATAAACTGACGTTGGGGGTCCGGTTGGATGAGGATGGGGGCTGAGATAAACATCCCCTTGAGCTTATCAAAAGCGGCCTGGGCTTCTGGGCTCCAAACAAAAGGTTTATTAACGGACGTAAGTTGAGTGAGAGGGGCAGCGAGAGTACTGTAGTTACGTATGAATCTACGGTAAAAGTTGGCAAATCCGAGAAAGCGTTGCAATTGTTTGCGTGAATCAGGAGGTTCCCAGTTGGCAACAGCGGAAACCTTGGCTGGATCGGGGCGGATGTTGCCAGCCTCAATAATACACCCAAGAAATGAAACAGTAGGCACGTGAAATTCACACTTTTCAGCCTTTACAAAGAGCTGATTTTCGAGAAGACGCTCGAGGACTTGACGAACATGGTGGGTATGGAGATCGTGATTGGGTGAATAAATGAGAATATCGTCAAGATAGACGAAGACAAACCTATTAAGGAAGTCTTGGAGGACGTCATTAACTAGGTGCTGAAAAACTGCAGGGGCATTGGTGAGCCCAAAGGGCATCACCAGGTATTCAAAATGCCCAAGAGGGGTGTTGAAAGCAGTCTTCCATTCATCCCCCTCCTTCATACGGACTAGGTGGTATGCGTTACGAAGGTCTAATTTAGAGAATACACGCGCTTCCTGCACGGAGTCCAAGGCGGAGCTGATGAGAGGCAAAGAATATTTATTCTTAACAGTGATCTGATTTAATTCTCTGTAATCAATGCATGGCCGTAGAGTCTTATCTTTCTTTTGGACAAAGAAAAAACCGGCACCAACGGGTGACGAGGAGGGTCGGATGTGGCCCGAGGAAAGTGATTCATGGATATACTTTTCCATGGCGAGTTTTTCGGGACCTGACAGGTTGAACAGACGTCCCTTGGGGAGAGTGGCTCCATTTAATAACTCAATGGAGCAATCATAAGGTCGGTGCGGGGGTAGAGCCCCTACCTTACTTTTACTAAAAACAGTCCTGAGATCATGGTAACATGGGGGTACCTTGGAGAGATCGATATCAGGGGCAGGCTCCTGATTGGGAGAAACTGATGGTACGGCGGAGCGGAGGCAGTTGGCAAGGCAATGGGTGCTCCAGTTAGTTACGTGATGATTGACCCAATCGAACTGAGGGTTGTGACTTCGGAGCCATGGGAAGCCTAAGATAACAGGAGATTGAAGAGTTTGAGTGATATAGAATTGCATGGTTTCATGATGATTACCAGAAGTGATCAGTTGCACGGGTCTGGTACGGTGAGTGATGCGGGTGAGCAGCTGACCACCTAATCCAGCTGCCTTGACAGGATGATCCAGCGGTTCTGTGGGGAGACTGAGTTTGGACACTAAGTGACTGTCAATAAAACTTTGTTCAGCTCCGGAGTCTATGAGGGCCTGGCATTCATGAACTTGAGATTGGTGACATAGCTTGACAGGTAAATAAAGAAAGTTATTTTCCTGAATAACAGTGGAGGAACCCTCCCGCGGCCTGTCTTCTAGCGGGGGGCCTTTGAAGTTTAAACGTAATGAGCACTGCTGCACATGATGCCCAGATTGTCCACAATAGAAACAGGTACCTTCTTCCTTGCGTCTGCGGTGTTCCTCCAGTGTGAGTTTTGAATGTCCAATCTGTACGGGTTCCTCAGAGGAGCGGTCGACGTGTTTGCGTGAGATGGAAGGAGGTTCTGGCATGGGGGTTTTAGACACAGGGTTATTTACAGTTTTCTTCACAGTTCGTGCTCTTTCTACCTGACGTTCGCGGAGCCGTACGTCAGAACGAAGAGCTGCAGTGACTAGCTCCTCGAACGTTCTGGCTTCCGGCTGAGAACAGAGATGGTCTTTGATCTGATCATTAAGTGATTGATAGAAAACCCCTTTTAGGGCAACGTCCGGCCATCCTGCCTCCACCGCTAGGATGCGAAAATCAATTAAATGTTCACTTATAGATCTGCTGCGTTGTTTTAATCCCAGAAGGCGGTGAGTCGCCTCTTCTGTCTTACGGGATTGATCGAAGACCAGTCGAAACTCCCTGATGAAACGTTCGAATGACACTTGAAAAATAGGATTAGCTGTCAGATAGGCTTGAGCCCACTGAAGCGCCTTACCCCTGAGGGAATTAACTACTAGGGTAATCTTGCAGTGGTCGGCGTGGTAATACCGCGGGGCCTGCTGAAAAATTAATTGGCATTGTAAGAGGAATCCACCACATGAATTAATATCACCTTGGAAAGGTTCTGGTTGTAACCGAAAGTTCTCTTGGGTCCAAGGAGTGGTGGCCTGATTAGAACTCCCTGAAGGTGGCGAGGTTGAAGGAGCGTTAGTCGACTGTTGGCTAGTTAATTCAGCCAGGGCTTGGGAAATATTATCCAAACGGCGAAAAAAATCTTGCTGCGCTGACGCCATCTGGTGGAGGGATTCGGCTTGGCAGCCAAGAGCTAAGCCCTGTTGCGTAACGGTGAGGCGGAGCCCTTCCGGGTCAGCTGGGTCTGGGTAATGGCCAGTCTGTTCTGTCATGACGACGTTGACGTAGTAGACCCAGACGCTGAAACCCGGAAGAAACTCACAGCAGAATGACTTTTGAAAGGATTTATTTTACCACGGGGTAAATAAGTTTCTGGGGGGACGTGGACGTATCTCCTCCGGGGATTGAGCTCGGAGTCCTTTGAGCTGATACAGATGAAGAGGGGGGGGCGACACGAGGACGCGTCGAACGGTGGAGCCAGAGGGAGCGAGGCTTGGGCGCTGAGGACAGCGGGACCAGCTTGAGATGAGGCGTGGACGTCGAGGACGACGGGACCAGCTTGAAGCGTGGCGTGGACGTCGAGGACGACGGGACCAGCACGGAGCGAGGCGTGAATACCGAGGACGGCAAGACCAGCGTGGAGCAGGAGGAACCAGCGTGACCGAGGCAGGAACCTGAAGGAGAGCACAAGGCGAGGTAAGACTAGAGACTAAATAAACTTAGCTGAGACTAAAAGGCCAGGTATGAGCACCGGGGTGAGTGTAACAGACTGGCGCTGGATACTGGTGTGGAACTCCCATATGAAGACCGGCAGGATGATGAGAAGATGAGGATCAGCTGGTTCCAATCAGCCAGGTGGTAAGAGCTGTAGGAGGGGGAGGTGAACTGACAGGCACCGTGACACTTCTCATCTGTAAAGTAATCTGGATAAGTTCGCTTTTTTGTCCCATTTTTAATGATGTTATTTAATATTTCCCAAAGTCGCTTTACGTTGTTTTTATTTTCATTCAGTAGATTATTGAAGTACACTTTTTTACTGTACCGTGTTATTTCAGTTAGTTTATTTTTATATGACTTATATCTTTGTTCAGTTTCTCTTGTCCTCTGTTTTAAGAATTTTTTATAGAGGTTATTTTTCTTTTTACAAGCATTTTGTAGACTGGTAGTTAACTAAGGGCATTTGGCAAATTTGTTTTTGAATTTATAAATTGGACAGTTCTTATTGTAAAGTGAGCTAAATATTTCTAAAAAACATTTATAAGCGATATCAACATCTTTCTCTCTGTACACAGAGTTCCAGTTTTGTTTGGATAAGTCATTATTTAGATCATTCATGGTTTTTTCATTTCTTAATCTTTTGTAGACTGGTTCTTTTATAATTTTCTTTGTCTTCACCTTGATGTCAAATAGTGCAAAAACTGGTAAATGATCAGTTATGTCACATATCATTAATCCACTCATATGAGTGTATTCTATATTATTTGTAAAAATATTATCAATAAGAGTAGCACTTTGAGTAGTGATTCTGCTGGGTCTTGTTATGGTTGGATATAAACTCATAGTTTACATTCTGCTGATAAAGTCGTCGGTGGCTTTATGTTTGCTGGGGTTTATCAGATCGATATTGAAGTCTCCACAGATGTATAATATTTTGTTATTTAGAGAGGTAAACATCTTTTCCATCCAGTCACTGAACACCTCTAAGCTTGACCCTAGCGACCTATAAACACAGCTTATAATGACATTTTTCCCTGAATTGTTACATATTTCAATTGTAAGACATTCCAGTATTCCATCCACTGCGACAGACAATTTATCAATTACCGTAAACTTCATGTTTTTTCCCACATATATTGCGACTCCTCCACCTTTTTTGCTTACTCTGTTCACATAGTTAAGTTCATAGTTTTCCAATTCAAAGTCAGCGTCCTTGTCGCGGCTGAACCAAGTCTCAGATATGGTTATGATATCAAAGGAATGCCCGATATTCTGTAAATAGTCCTTGATGTCTTCAAAGTTGGTGTACATACTTCTGCTGTTAAAGTGAATGATTGACAGTTTTTCTTCTGGGTTAACAGAGTTTTTAAAGTCATCTATGCTGTAATATTTGCAGTCCATATTAACAGTGGAAAAGAATTGATCAGGGTCGATGTCTTGAAGGTTGTTGTCATTATCACTGAATATTTTAAGGTCGGTTTGCTCACCATTCAGATCTCTCTGAGAGTTGTGGTTGCAGGTGACTGTTGAAGAAAAAGTGTTGTTTTTTTTAGAAGCCATGGATAGTAGAGTTCATCTCCTCATCTCATAAGACCAGCATCTTCACGTATCTCTTGTTTAGACTGTAGTGGGTAAATATTTTTCCAAATCTTGCAGGCTCCTGATAAGAACAATCTTGAACTGCTCAGGGGAGCCACAGAGTTTGGCATAAATTTTACAGTCTTTTACCCAGGTTCCTTGAATTTTCCCCTGCTTTTTCAAGTAACGTGCTCTTCTGGCGATGTCGGCATTCCTTTTCGTGAGATTGTCATTCATGAAAACGTTGGTTCCCCTCAGATTTCTTCCTTGCTTCAATAAAGCTGCTTTGTGTTTCCGATTGACAAACTTTAAGAGGATCGCTGGTTTGTCGGTGTCTCTTTTCCTGGGAAGCGGTCGGCAGATCTCCACATTGTTGGTGTCCAGAGAAATTCCATTGGACTTTAAGAACTCCTCCACCTGTTTTTCCACAGAGCTCGTCTCCTGCTCGTCAGATTCCTCACCGTTCCCAGCGGTCACTGCATGCGCGTAGGACCGGGGTTTGATTTTCAATCCGGTGATTATCACGTCGTTAGATCTGGAGATCTGCTCTTGGTCATCCATTTGTTTTCAATTATATCAATCCTGTTGAAACACTGCTCCTGCAGAGCCCGGACCTGCTTCACCTCTCCGATAGCATCCAGAATTTGTCCGTGAACAATCTTCATAGCTTTGATCTCTTCCAGCACAAAATCAAGCATCTTCCTCAAGTCCTCATATTCCTCAGACACTGGGTTTCTTCTTGGTGGCATGTTTAGAAATTGCCTTTCTCAATATTTATGCTTTTATGCGGTAAATAGAGTTGAGAACTGCAGCTGCTCTATGCCTGCGTGGCGTCTTCTCCGAGAGCCGGAAGTCAATTTTGCACAGGTCTGACAGTTGTTAGGTTTTTCAGATTTGTCTTAGAGTCTGGTACTTATTGCATCAATAGGTGGTGTATATTTAGTGTGTGCTGGGATTATTATCTTCTTTTTCATTGTAGCCCCATCTTCTCAATCCCATCTGACACCGCTTCAAAAATGTCTTTGCCCGTCACCGTGCCTTTCAGGCTAATCATATCAACCAGCTCTTCCGTACAAAAAACAAAAATTATCATCAACTCCCTGGGAAAAAAAATGAACAGCTGTGCAGCGTCTGTGGCATCAGTGCTCTCATTGCAGGCAATCGAGTAAAGTTCAAAAGAACCAGCTTTGTCTCTCAGCTGATCTTTCAAGTTAGCACACAAGTCCTCAATTCGCCGTGCCACCGTATTTCTGGACAAACTCAAGTTGTTAAAATCCGGCAATTTGCCATGTGGCAAATTGATTCAAAATGATTCATAGCTTGTTTCTGTGGCGTTTTCCTGTATTTTGTTGGCTCTGAAAAAAGGTTCTTGTTGAGCTTGCAGGCTCGCTGCCATTTGCTTGACTTTCTGTGTTCGTTTGGCACCGGTGTAAGATAAAAAGCTCAGATGTTTGGTCTCAAAATGTCGATGGTTTTATGTAATTCATGTAATTTTTTATGGTATTATACTCTTTCATCACAGCAAAAGCTTGATTACAAATCACACTGACACACTTTCCGTTAACTTCTTTAAAAATGTAGTCATTTTCCCACCGTCTCTGAAATCTTCTGCACTGGCTTGCTATTCTGCGTTTCTTTTGTGCGGCTATGTCTGGTGACTCACAGTCAATGCTTCTGGTAAAGGTTCTTCTTCGCTCCATTTGTTTAGCGAAAGCACTGTTAGCTCCACCTAGAGGTAAAACAGAATTTAAAAAAAGTGGCACTCAAGCTGGAGGCGCAGGTAAAATTCGATTGGAATTTAGAATTTGGCTAAAAAAACAGGCGGGCCGTAGTTTGGACACTCCTGAACTAAACTCTCTGTTTAAGTAAAGCTGAAAAAGAGCTCATTGGCCCCGCCCACTGAACTTCACATCATCCAGTGACATTATTTCTTCTTCATTGTGCTGCAGTGGAAGAACAGAGTTCATCTGCTGTCTGTGTGGCTTCCAGAACTCCAAAGACATGTTGCTTTACCTCTTTTTGCTTCTATCTCACATTCTAGATGAGTTTAAGAACAGAGATTCAAGTTTGTTTGAAGCTGCTGCATCAACTCATCATCTCATTCATCTAATGGCTTCATTTTCTCCACTTTTTCCAGGACTCACAGATGGAGACTCAATCTCTCCTGATCAAGATCAACTTACAGCAACTGAAGGAAAATCTGTTACAATGACATGTAACTATCAGACAGATGACAGCTATATCTATCTTTATTGGTACAAACATGATTCTGACCTTCAGGCTCCTCAGTTTATTCTCTTGAAAGGAGCAAAAGGTTCCACAGGTGAACGTATTTCAGATAAACGATATAAAACCAGAACAACAGACACATCAACTGAACTGACCATCAGAGAGTTAACCCTGGCAGACACAGCTCTCTACTACTGTGCTATAGACACACAGTGATCCAAAGTGTAGAAGAGGCTGTACAAAAACCTGAAGACAGATATGGGACTACTCTTCAAAGAGGAGGGAAGTGGTTTTCAAAGCACAGCTTCATATCAGATGGATTCTGTTCATTCCTGTTTGATCAGAGTCTCTGTGGTTACAGCTGCTAATGAAACACTGTGGGAGGATTCACATGAGCAGATGATCCACATCAACCACTAAACATCTACATGCAGCTGTTCTACACTCCACTATGAAACATACAAACCTCATATCATTGTAAAATGAAAACAAATGCAGTTTTTAAGTGGTCTTTTTTTTCCTCAGCAAATCAGATGTTTCTCTGAATTAAAGAAAATGAAATTAAACATCTTTTTCTTGAAGGTTGACGTTACTTCTTATTTAATGGATGTTGCATAATGTTCTGCAGTTAAATATAATTTCTTCAGATAAACAGCAAGTAAATTGATTTTGTTTTCATGCGGACAGTACATTTTGCTCAATAAAAAAAAGACTATATCTTTTTAACACACCACAAATGTATATTTGGTACAAGTACATTTAAAACAGATAACGTGAAAAAAATGGTTTAGTGTTGGCTTTCAAGGGTGTTTAAGTTTGATTCTGTAAATAAAGTAATTTGCACATTTTTAAAAGTAAATGATAATTTATTTTTACACATGGTAAAATAACAGACAGGGTGACACAGTGCAGGCTGCAAAGGTTTATCTGGACAAATATAAAACAGTGTATATGAGTATAGTTTGAAGATGCAGATTGTCCTGCAGAGTTGGTGAATATTACAAGATCAACCCTTGTGCTATCCAAGACATGTTAACATTGGGAGTGGGGTCATCTAGACCCACTAGACAGTGCGCTAAACCTTTTTTCTTCAATGTTTTGTGATCTTTACTGGTGTCCATGGATTACATGAAATCCTCTTCACCTTTATCCACCTTTGTCATGGTAGGAATAACATGTCAATGTAAGGATCGGGTCACCTGGACCCCATAGGATAGCACAAGGGTAAAATTCAAAAGTAAGAACCTGGAAAAACATGGAGTTAGTTTTTTATCATCACATTAAACTACTTTCCTCAGGACTATTCTCACCAGGTAATTTGTACCCAAGTATCCTAGGTTGGCTCGCTGCATTGATTGCTCCTTCACACAAACAATGACATCACATTCTGCTAAAACTGCTCAGTCCTACTCTCACTGATGGCTTCATGAACACAGTGGATTTGCTTTTATGGTATCCATCCCAGTCGTCAGAGAAATCCCACCAAGGCCACGTGATCAGAAGTTTTCTCAAATCAAATGTTCCAATACAGATAAATGCAAAACACAGCCAAAAACACCTAAGAATGGCTAAGAGAAAAGTGTTGAACTATTCTGAAGTGGCCTTCTATGAGCTCAGATCTGAATCCCATTGAACATCTGTGGAAGGAGCTGAAACATGCCATTTGGAGAAGACACCCTTCAAACCTGAGACAACTGGAGCAGTTTGCTCATGAGGAGTGGGCCAAAATACCTGTGGACAGGTGCAGAAGGCTCATTGAAAAATACCTAAACCCTTTAATTGCAGTGATTGTCTCAACAAAATATTAAGTTATGGGGACCATCATTTTTGTCCAGCCCTATTTCATTAGTTTTCTTTTAATAATTCTGTTTATCAACAACTCAAAAGTAATGGTTGATTTTGATTATTTAATTTTCAATACATTTTCATTTAATGTTATTTGAACGTTTGAAGTCATTTCAGTGAGCATCGTGGACTTTCTTTCTTTAACTGAGGGGTACCAACAATTTTGTCCACAACTGTATATTGTGAAGTATTTGTAAAGTTAATATAAGATGTACACTCTTAAGACATTAGGGTGATGCTGTTGCAAGGTGCGACTACACCACATTCCAGTTGTTAGTAAAGCGTTAGTCACAAGCGCCCTTATGGCTACATACGAGCGAGCAAAAATGGGTAAACCTTTGCAGACTGTCTATAACTTGTGCAGTCCACAGGATGGGGGGGTGGGGGGTTAAGAGACTGAATAGTCTGTACAACACGACTGTGCCTTACCTGCTTCACCCTTCCTTTACTCTTGCACATTGTAGTGTTGGCTGGACCAGTTGATCGCAGCATGCCTATGGAAAACAATGTGCAATATCTTTTCGATCAACTGGCTCAGCGAGTGTTGTACAACCTTGCTCTTTTGTGCAGGCCATCTGCATGCCCTATTCAGGTTTACCTATTTTTAGCCCGCATCCAGCCATAGGGGCGGTTGTAACTAAGCCGTAAGGAGGACAAATTGTTGAAACAACCATGGGAACACAGATTGTTGGATGAAATCCATCCATTAAGGTTTGGAATCCACTTTTGACACCACTGTAAGACTTTGTGGTCCACTGAATCTACACAATTTAAAGTGTTTTGAGAGATTTCCACTCACACACAGAAACATTTACAAACACAAATCGTTGTCTTCTGCCAAAACATATTTATTAAGAGAATACAAAGAGTTCACAAAGAAATGATTTAATGATCTTTGTTCACAAAACATAGTTATCAAAACTTGGAGTGCTTCCCAGCTTTTGATTACAAGCTGAACCCATAGTACTATGGAGTTCCAAACTGATCATAATTAAATAAATAAATATGACCTTGTGTAAATACACAATCAACCAATATATCTCTTATAAACATATAAAAAGATCATGAAATTATGAAAAACCTTCACACAGATTTTAAATTAGCCATTATTTTATTAAATATGTTTCGTTTAGCTTTAAAATCCTGTTCATTATTTTAAAACAGAATTTTAAAAGAATAATTTTAATCATGTTGACTATTATTATAATTCTATAGCTTTTTTCAGAACTTCGGATTTCAAAATCAATATTTTCCGAAGTAGCTTTGTTTTTATTTCACACTGCTGTTTTTCACAATGACTTATTTATTTCAAAAAGAGCTTTTTCAGCAGAATGAGTCTGTCTGTCAATCAATGAAAGTGGGTGGGATCTAAATGCACATTGTTGGATTCCTTGAAATTGACTTGTATTCCTAGATACCCGCTCTGTGGTGTGCCAGTCAGAGAGATGACATATTTCTGCGACATCCGCATGGCTTTGTTGACATAAGAAGATCGAAGAGAGACAAACAAACCGTCTGCTGCAGAAGATGCAAACATCGACAACTCTGTTTTCTAGTTTGAGGATTATTGTGGACCACGGAGGAGCTTTCTTTAAGCGCAGGTCATATACGTCTTGAAGTTTCCATTGAAATACTCCAGACTCTCGTTCTATGTGCAGGATAGCCAGATAGTGTCCCAGTTTTCCAGCCAAAAAGTCATCTGAAAATCGTCAGACTCAACAAAAAAACCGCCCGATTCTTCGATGGCAGCGGACCATGTGGGTCATAAATGAAAATGCAAAATGTGTTTTTGCATCAGAAAGTGAACAGGTTTTATCGGAAAATCCTCACGCTATTTTCGCAGAGCTCTGGTCTGCAGCTAACACGGCTCCGCAATCTGTGCTCACAGATCCAGTCTGTCGTCACATCTGTTTCCCTTACCATCACTGTGGCAGCTCCCGGGAGGCAGACTAGCGGCCAGGCAGAGACCCGAAAGCAGAGCCAGCCTGCCCGGGACTCCTGAACCTTATTTTATTTTTTTCATTTTCATCAAGACAATAGTTATAAATCAGGTCCTCTGGTTTTATTTTTCCCTCTCGGGTAAAAGCCGGACAGCAAGCTTTCAAACTCAGAGAGAGATGGAAAAACCGCTGAAGCAGCCGTCATGACGGGAGCTGAAGCTGGGATGATCTCATGAACTCAAACATGGAAACAGGATTACCATTTAGAACTCTTCAAAATTAAAACCCGATCTCTCAACATTCTCCATGTCTTCCATGCAGACACCGCTCCATGTAGCGACCAGGCTAAAAACATTAGTTGGTAGCTAACCCTTTCATATATTTATGAGAGATATAATGGTTGATTTTGTATTTGCAAAAGATCATATTTATTTATTTAATTATGAACAGTTTCGGACTCAATATAGTACATTCAGTACATACATTAATAACAAATAGTGACGCAAACCATATTAAAGACATGTGTCAAGTTTTTTTTCTAAGCAACAATGTAACAGTTAATGAATAAAGACTAATAAAATGACAAATTATCCATTAAACTAAGATGCTTATGATACGTTCAGACCAGCCCCAACAACCTGTGTTTAAGTGAACAGTTCCAATAAAAAGTCTAATTAAATGCTGACATTTCGCACTAAGACTCTTTCAATTCTGGGTACATGCGTTAGTATTATGGGGTAGTGACAGCCCAGTGGGAACACCATATCTTAAAAAGCATTCAAGAACCCATGGGCAGCGTGATTTTGAACAAGCAACACACAGTGTGAATGTAGCATCAAACAAACACATATTAACTGTACACTGGACAGACGAGCTCTTGTGCAATCTCCAAGCAGATTCTGCTAAGCAAAATTGAAGGTCTAAAAGGGACATGTTTGACCGGGATGTACTTAACCCAACAACATTGGCATAGAATGGCCAATTGGGCAAATAAAGTAAATGGGAGCTTGTTGGATTTATCCATGGGTCCAGACACTAAACAAATAAAAAGACACACCTCTAAAAGTACTAACATTTTATCTCTAATAATATCAAGATGACTTGTTTGAAAAACAAAAAACAAACAGAAAAACATCCAACTCCAAGACTTCGAAATAAACCAATAAACCTCTAAAAAAAAATTTCCTATTAATTTAACTTTGATGTAAAAGCAAATGCATCAACAAAAAATGTCCCCTATCAGCAACCTGCCTCCACTGATCTTATGACAAACTGCAACACATGGTAGATCTGGTTTGTATCAAAGTCAAGATTGAAAAGCGAGGGCTTGCTTGTACATCATAAAAACATTTTCTTGTTTTGCAGAGAAGTGAGTTTTAGAATGAAAAGTGTTTATTGGAAGCACCAATGAGTTCAAAAACACTGGCTTCTCAAAGATGTCTTTTCAGGTGATACTTCAAGTTACCCCTTTGGCTGAAGCTTTGCCCACAACTATTACAAGAAAAAGGCTTCTCACCTGTGTGAACTCTCAGGTGTTGAGACAAATTTCCATTCCGGCTAAAACGTCTGCCACATATTTTACATAAATACGGCTGCTCGCCTGTGTGAATCCTTGTGTGGCAGGTTAAAACACTAATTTGTCTGAACCTTTTTCCGCAAGTTTTACAAAGGAAAGGCCTTTGATCTGTATGAATTCTCATGTGACTGGACAAACATCTTTTCCGACTGAACCTTTTTCCACATGTTTCGCAAGAAAAAGGCCTTTCACCTGTGTGGATTTTGATGTGATCGGCTAAGTTATCTTGTCGGCTAAAGGTTTTTCCACATGTCCCGCAGGAATACGGCTTTTCGCCTGTGTGCGTCTTCATATGGACTCCCAGACTGCCACTTTGTTTAAATTTTTTTCCACATAATTTACAGCTATATCGTCTTTCACCTGTGTGAGTTCTAACATGGCGCAAAAGAAGAGTACTATTACCAAATGTCTTCCCGCATGTTTTACATAAATATGGCTTCTCCCCTGTGTGAGTCCTCATATGGCCCAACATATGACTTTTTTGTCTAAATCTTTTTCCGCATGATTTACAAGCAAAGAGCTTCTCACCTGTGTGTATTTTTGTGTGCAATAATAATGAACATTTGCGAGTGAATTGTTTTCCACAAGTTTTGCATGAAAACGCCTTGTGACCTGTGTGACCTTTCATGTGTGTAACCAAAGTATTACGGAGGGAAAATCTTTTTCCACAAGTTTTGCAAGCAAATGGCTTTTCGTCTGAGTGACTGCTCATGTGAGCTGATAAAACCTCACTTCGGGCAAAGCTTTTTCCACATGTTTTACAGGTAAAGGGCCTCTCCCCTGTGTGAGTCCTGTTGTGACGCAACAAACTTTCATTTCGGCTATATTTCTTTCCACATGTGTCACAGGAGTACGGTTTCACAGCTGTATGAACTGTGGTATGGAGCAACATATTACCGCGTTGTGTAAACCGTTTTCCACATGTTTCACAAGCAAATGGCTTCTCGCCGTTGTGAATTCTTTGGTGAGCTATCAAACTATGTCGAGCAAAATGCTTTCCACACACCGTACATAAATAGTTGTTTTTAGATGTTTTTTTGAAAGTATTGTCACCTCCTTGCCTACTTCTCAGTGAGGTTGATTGGGATTTCTGGCGTCTCCCATGTTCCCTCAATGAAGACTTCTTACCTGTGCCAGTTTTACACTGAGTCTTTGCAGGGGAAGGGCTGTCAACATCCATATTGTGATAACTTGTCTTGTTCTGTTGCTTCCTGAGCTTCAGCTTTACAGATGGAGATGGTCTCAAATCTTCAAAACTGCTTTTTTGATCTTGATTCAGAGCATTAGAACTGTTGTTGGTAAGCAGCTGTTCTGTACTGGACTGTGGTTCACGAAGGTCGACTTTCTTGTTCGTTCTAAGTTGACACACATCTAAGTAGACAAGCAAACAGCAGAGAAATAGAGATCATATCAAAATATACTATTAAAACAAGATTAACTGCATTTCCTGCATAAAGTAATTAATGTAATTAACCAATTATATTCTAAAATTCTGAAACAGTAGCAAACCCAAAGCACAATATTTGCAAAAGCATTTTTAAATAGAAAAACACATTTAAAGTCTCACTCCAATCATCTTTTTATCTATTTCAAAAGCGTTCCCAGTGGTCTTTTATAATTATTATGCCGTCTTTAGCCAGAATAAAAAATCTGTGTAATTTTCTTTGATATAGGTTCTGTAGAGCATTAGCAGTTTATTAAAAATTCATTGTGCATAGAATTTAGTGCAGAGCAACCCAGCTTCATTTTCACCCATCTGTTTACACCAACTCTTGTTAGCTTACAGCCCCTCACACAACCTAACATTACCAGTGCAACAAAATTGTGGGCAATACTGGAGCTATCCAGGTGTACACCTTGGATCTAGATGCCAGCTCAGGAGAGGAAAACAAAGACATACATGGATGTATTTGTCTGTAAGTGGATGCATCAGAATGGAGCAGAGTAGGGAACTTGTGGCCTGTGGCCTACGATCTTCTGTGGCAGACGATCACAATTCTGTCACAGCTACTAACTTTTTTAAGAAGCGTATTTTTGTCACACTAAATTATACAGGTCAATATACACAATCAAGTCTTTGTCACAACTGCCCTTACAGGTGCATCTGTAGACATAAAATGAGCAAACCTGTAGGGGCAACCTGTATGACCTGTTCAGGAATTAAAGTCGTAGATCACTTAGTGAGCCCGAAGAGCGGTTCATGCGGACTTTTTTCTACAGTCATGCTGTGGATAACAGGTAACAGTGAACATTTATACAACACCCCAGGATAATTGAGGGTGAAGACGCAGGCGTGTTGTCTGGTTTGTTCAATTTTTATCGCCCCCCTCCGACCCTGTAAATCCTGCACACATGGCGTTCCACGGCTGCCAAGAATTGAACGAGCGCAAAGATTGAGCGTATAGTGTATTTACGAACTGAGTGACTGAACCTTACAACTGCACAACCACAATGCTAACAGAGCGAACGTACATTTTACAACTGCACGGTTACAATCTTAACTGAGATGCAAGAAAATTCAAGATGAATGAATCCATGGTTCGCAAGTGGAGGAAGCTAAAAAAACAAACTCAGACAAGTCAAGAGTTTCTGTGGAAACAAGGCGAAGATCGACTCGAGCTCAGCAACTTCCGGCTGATAAACCGGAATGTGTTAACGTGCCCGGACCCAGGACCCAAACCCAGAGCCTATGTGTTCTATGTGTTGAATACAGAAATACACACTCATGACTGAAACTGCGCCCTTTAATCCAGTGCTGTTGTATTGTAAGGTATGATGGAGTTTTAGGGCCAGTTTACGAAGAATTTTATTTTTATTACAACCTTTAAGTCGTAACGTTACAAGAAAAACAGTCATAACTGTTAAACTACGAGATCTAAAGTCGTAAATTGACGACTTCAAATCTCGTAAATTTATGAGAAAAAAGTCATAGATTAATGAGGAAAAAACAAGAAAGTTATCTGTTTATCAGAGCCTAGCTTGAAGATGGAAGATGTGGAGCATTTTGTGAAGCTTTATTTCCAAATAGGTTTCAAAAACAAAGAAATTCTGAACCTTTTGACGACTCAAAATCAGATTATTGTCAGTGTAGCCGGCTATCCGGGGTTCGGTGTCGGTAAAACAGAGTTTCATATGTAAAATAAGGAGCTCAGAGACACATTTCGGTGTAGATGGCCGCTGTTCCTTTTCATTCACATACCCAGAAGTCCATTTGTCTCACTACGCCATGAACCTGTCATGCGCAGAACACCAATAGGTAAATAGTTCTATACGCCCCCTCCTCCAGATGAAATGTCTCGTTTCAACATAAAACAACAAAGATGAATGAAAGTAGTCTGAAAATGC
Source organism: Oryzias curvinotus (assembly GCA_023969325.1). Lineage (NCBI taxonomy): Eukaryota > Metazoa > Chordata > Actinopteri > Beloniformes > Adrianichthyidae > Oryzias > Oryzias curvinotus. Next base: position 16,692,397 of record CM043722.1, read on the forward strand.
CAAAATGTGCTCCTCCTCAGACAGAAGCATCACACAGACTTAGAGATCATGTCTTTGGAGGAAGAAAGGATTAAAGTGGACAGCTGGAGGGATACTGATGGCTTTTTGATCGGGCTGCAGAGGGCCTGCAGCCACCCATCAATGAATAAAACATGAATAAATCATAAATCAGACAAAAGAGCTTCCAAACATTTGGAACGTTATCCATAAACATTCAGCTCACCTGTTTAAGTAAGTTTAGTCGATCTTCTCTGCTGCTGCGCGGCGTTCACTTGCTGTACTGTATGCTCACCTTCACTTTAATCTTGTAAATTATGAGTTTTTTTCTCGTAAATTTACTACCTTAAATCTCGTAATTTTACCTTTTTTTGTTGGCCCTAAACTCTGTCATAGTAAGGAGAGGAGTGTGCTATTGGAAATAATATGGCTTTGTTTGTGTGTGTATGTCTAGCAGGTCAGTGCGTGGTGTGGCTCTTTGACTATTAGAGTTAAAAATTTTGGCTCTTTGTGTCAAACTTGTTCGCCAACCCTGTTTTAGAGGCTTTAATAGCATAAAAAATGTCGGATGTAACGTGGATTAAAACGTTAACCAACGAACCAAGACCATGGTAACAACGTGCAGTGGGTTCTTTTGTGCTGTAAGTTTTTCTCATGTGAAAAATCACTGAATTCTTGTATTTGTTAACGTTTTAATTCACGCTGGTTTTTTTTTTCTAGTAAAGCCGCTAAAAAAAAATTTAAGTCCCCACCTCACTGCCTCGACGGATTTGACATGCAAATTTTGGCCAATCAGATCAACTAGAAAGGTTACCGCCCCCAAGTGACAAAAACACCCCCTGAACACTGCACACAAACTCAGCAAGAGCTCAGGAGCGAAGCGAGCACACAGGATCGCTGCTCAGTTCAGATTGCAAACATGCGGTTGTAAAATGCGGGGGTCGCTCAGTTAACATTGCGCTTGCGCAGTTTTAAGGTTCGCTCTGCTCTGCCTACACTCGCTCAGTTGTCTTTGCGCTCGTTCAATTCATGGCAGCCATGAAACGCCATATGCACACTATGTAAGGGACACATTAGTGCTGTTCGAGTGATAAGCATTCACTCACACACACAACCTGATTGTTTGAAATAAAGAACATAGACAATCAGACCATTCCAAAATTATTAAGTAAATTGTTTTCAAGTATAAAAAAAGACTACATTCTTTGTTTTTCAATAAAACTCATGGATGATAATTTGTCTCTGGGCTCTTTGGATCACTGACATCTCAGTCCTAATAATTAGTTTGCCAGGACAAACTAATAAAGCAGGACATTCCACATTATTAAGCAGATCAACATTTTCAAGCATTATGGGAAAGAAAGGATCTCTGCTGCTGAAAGATGTGAAATAGTTAAATGCCTTGGCCAAGTATGAAAATCTTGGATATTTCTGCCTTAAGTGGAGAAGCTTGTGTATGTTGATATCATGTTTATGAATGACAGAAGGATAAAGCAAAAGATTGACAGGCAGATGTGTCCATCTGTTGATTATGACGCTTTCACTAAAAGTTGTCATTCATCCACACATCATGCCGTTTACATACCTATTCTGTGTAGCTTTATAACCGGCTTCAATGTGAGATCCAGTAGATGGGGTTCAGAAGTAATTATTCCTTTGCGTTTGTTCACATACAGCTCCTCTGTAATGTGTAAAGATTCCAAACATTTGCCTTGAAGCTGTGGGGGTTCTGGCTCCTCCTCTTTAATGTGCGAGGGTTCGGGTTCCTCCTCCTTAATTTGTGTGAGTTCTGGTTCCTCTTCTTTAATTTGTTGGGGTTCTGGTTCTTCCTGGTTTTTGCTGTAGGTCATCTCTGGGTTTAAAATCTGACTATTTGTAACAAAGTCATCTTTCAAGAAATGTTGCTGAAGGTCTGAAGGGTTCAAAAGAGCACAAGAAGTCATTATTAAAGTAAATCTAAAAAAAAAAGCAATCATACATTATCCTGTTATCCCTTGAACACAATGGTACCTACCAATTCTGTGCAGCTGTATTTGTATTTCCTGGGTGATTCCCTGCAGGGCACGTTGATTATTCATCTCGTCCTCATTCTGGATAAATCTATTTTCATTAACTTCAGATTGTTCTTTCGACCAGGGTTCAAACTGCAGCACCAAAAAAATGCCATTCTCCTGTTTCGCTTCCAACTCCTCTGCCTCCTGATTCACACTGAGCTCCAGCTGCTCCTCTTTAATCTGCAGAGGTTCCGCTTCTGCCGAACTTGGGTTTGGTTGGCTCGGTTGTCTTGGCTCCTGGTTCAATAGCAGCTGGACAGCAGACACTTCCACTTTGTGAAGGACTTGTTGCTGAATTTCTGAAGACATCAATTAAAATATAAAATTAGCAGATCTTTTGAAGTTTATCAGAATTTTTAAGATGTAGAAAAAGTTTGAGGCAATGACTTGATTATTTGACTGATTGCTTTTATTCAAATAAAACTTGTTTTGTTTTAAGACAAGTTTAACTTGTGAACTTGTTTTAAAAGGGTTTGCTGCAATCCACCACTCAGACTTGTCAGTCTGATTGTGTTTAATAATTCGTCCAGGGTCACTAACACCTTCTGAGGGTAGAAGACAGACTTCTGCTCTCCAATCTACTGCTTCCTGGGACATGGTACAGACATAACTTTGAGTAACAGAACACAAAATTCTGTTAGGTATCAAAGTGTTACTATTTATAGGGTTTATTAAGACAGGACCAAGTCTGCTTAATTTGATCCGGATCGAGTCCTGAATCTTGTGTTTGCTCTGTATTCAGACTGACATCTCTAGACATTTCTGATTTGAACCAAAGCTTGTAAACAAAACCACATGACTAAATATCTCTTCAGTTATTAGCCAGGAATTATGAGGTAAGTAAACAAGTAACGGTCATCGTCACGATGTCGGCCTTTTTTCAGAGTGTTGTACACATCACTCTGATCGATCAGGTCGCTAAACTAGAATCTATTGCTTGGAGGTTCTGCAAAACTTTGGCCCGATTTGGCGATGACATTTTGGCCAATGCTAAGTGTATTAGCCGCTGTGCAGCTGCAGTGCTTCACTCATTCTTATCTGAGCCGCTACAAAGTAGGGTGTGCCAAAATATCGATATGGTGATATATCGCGATATTTAGTCCCGCGATCGATTATCGATACGTCTTCATCAAGTCTCGACCTTTTATTTACGTTTAAAAACCCTGTAAAACGTTATATTAACCATCCTTTGGAGGGTCGACAGGGGGCACTCGTTGCGAGATTGGCTGTTGCGGGCGGACGAAAAAGAACACACATTCAAACAAAGATGGCGGAGGGGAAAAACAATGAGAAGCGAGAACAGCAAGTTAAAAGACCCGCCGGCAGCATTGAAGCTGCATCACTCTGAGTTGTGTAAGAAAGCTGTGGCTGCTGCTGGCCTGAAGCCGACACAGCCCGGCGTGGATACCTTTTTACAGGCGAAGCTATCAGCGTCTTCTGAGAGACAGAGCAGCGGCAATAACGGAAAACGGTCCCTGCAGCACGGTGAAAGCCTGTGGTTCTCCAGAAAAACATGAACATAAACATACATCACATGCAGCTTTTCCCCAAATGTGTTGTTCACAAAGATGTTAACTTTTATATGCACTTTAAAAATTTTTAAGTATTTTATCCCTGGTAATTTATTTTGAAAGCAGTTTATGTCTTAAATAACTTAAAGGAAAGTTCCTAGCTACTTGATTTTTATTTTTCTGTGAGAATTATATTTTTGTTTACACCACATTTGCACTAAATGGTGTCATTTATTTTTTAACAAAGACACTATAATTTGTTCACAGAATTAACATCTGATTTTCAGCTATTTTTTAAATTAAGCAATGGCTATGGTTTTGTTTTTCAATAGTTAATACCAATATGTCTGGCAGCTACTTGACTCATTCATTTTTTTATCCTGTTTACAGCAGTTTTGTACTAAATAATGACACTGCTGTTCATGTTCACTATTGTTTAAACTGAATTTTACAGATATTTTTTTAAATGAAAATGGTCATTGTTTGTCAAAGACAGAGTATTACTGATTTCAGCAATGTTACACAAAATTCTGTTATTCATTACACCAAATAGGACACAAGTTGTTCATTATCACTGTGTTTAAAAACAAAAAAATAAATGGGGAAATATTTTCCAAAAAGCAGTTTTTCAAGTTCTTCTTAAAATTTGATATATCGTGAGTTGTTAGAGACGAGATATATCGATTATCGCATTATTGCCATATCGTGATAGTATCGTTATCATGAGCAAAGTATCGTTACTTATTGTATCGTGAGGTACCCAGTGATTCCCAGCCCTGCTACAAAGCACTGCAATCCGCGCTTTTATATGTTGCTGGTAGGCCTGGGCGATAAATCGATCAAATCAATTAATTCAAATTTTTTGCTACGGGCGATTTCAAAAATGACTAAATCGAGTTTTTATGTGGCCCATTTTTGGCTCCACAGAACTTCCGTCGCGTTAGTTTCACACGGCACGCGACAAACAACCCACGAAACAGCACGCGACAGCATGGCTACCGGTGAGAGTGGGCAGTTTGTTCCCAAGAAAGAAATAAACTCATCTGTTGTTTGGAACCGCGAAGGGGGGTCTAAGGGCAGGGATGCCAGTATAGCTTAGTCAGTTTGTTAGTTTATTTTAGTATTTTCGTATTGACTCTTTGTATTCGTGATCCTTTTGAGTTCATGTTTTACTTCAAAGCCCATCGAGACGACTGTTGTTGTGATTTTGGGCTATACAAATAAAATTGAATTGAATTGAAATTGAATTGGTGTGGCTTTACTGTCACAGATGTGGAGGAAGAGTCCCCACGCTGCAACATTTACCTAAAGGAGCCCATCGAAGTCAAAGGCTCTCACGCGCGGTCGAGTGGCACGCACTCAGTCTTCTTACACATGCACGCGCCCTAACACACACGCGACCTGACACACATACTCATTCTCCAACGCCTGTATAGCTAGTTCATTAGTTAGATAGTTATTTTTACTGTTATTTGTTAATAAAGAATACTGCGTTGTAATTATTACTTGTACAGGTATTCATTTGCGACGCGGCCACCGTAGGATTTTGTTTTCGGAGGAGGCGAGGGGGGGAGGGGGGGGTTTAACCGCGACTCCTGCTGCTTCATCATCAAGACGGGGTTTAATAATTCATTTAAAACTTTAGACCCAGATATGTGCTGTATTGATAACTTTTTAGAAAATGCTGCTACTCTCAAGGTGAATGTTTGTCTCATTTTAGTCTAGACTACAAACTGTGACTGAAAACACAGCTGGGACTTGGCAGCAACATGGCTCAGAGTTTCGGTTTGGAATCCATCCCAAGTAAAAACTAAGTAGTTCATGTCTAATAAGAACGAAAAAAGCTGCCTCTAGCTGAGGTCTACCTGTTGTCATGTGTGGTGTAGAGCTGTTCAAAGAGATTCAGTGTGCTCTGCTGCCAACTAGCAGACGGAGGATGAAGCGGAAAACAAGAGTCAGACGCTGAAAGACACTCAGAAATGATTTTAAAAATATCGCCCTGACAGCCTTTTGAATCGATACAAGTATCGCCAAATAAACTAAAGTGATATATAGCAGAATTGATTTTTTTCTAAAACCCCTAATTTATAAAGGGGCCTGTTTTTGCAGATTTCCACCACTTTCCAATTGCCAAACAAACTTGGAGAAACTGTGTGCAACACAATATCCATAAAGTGGGATAAAGGCACCACAAATATAAAGGAACAAAATTTGTGTCAAAACTAAAAGGCACAGATATCCTGGTGCTGCATGGGAGACACTGCTATGAGAGACGTACACAGCAGCAGCACTTCAACATGCACTCTCCCAAGTCCCTGATGTCACAGACCTCCTTCCTGCAGATTTAGCAGAACAATTGTCCAGAACCTGTGAGCTCAGAAGAGCGCACTTCAATCTGTTCTGGTCACGGCTGATGGAGAACTTCCCACTCTAAGGCATGAGAATGGGGCAGACACCAAGAGGATCTGACTGCAGACACCAAGATGGCAGCTAGACTGGCAACCCCAACAGTTACAATTTTCCTGTTACAGTTACAATTTTTGACACAATTTTTTACAATATATATATATATATATATATATATATATATATATATATATATATATATATATATATATATATATAAAACAACGCCCCTCTCACCCTCCGCGGGTGGTTTCTCCTCCAAGCTCGGGTCCTCTACCAGAGGCCTGGGAGCTTGAGGGTCCTGCAGTATCTTAGCTGTTCCTAGCACTGCGCTTTTCTGGACTGAGAGGTCTGAGGTCTTTCCAGGTATCTGTTGTAGCCACTCCTCAAGCTTGGGGGTTACTGCCCCGAGTGCTCCAATTACCACAGGCACCACTGTCACCTTCAGTTTCCAGGCTTTCTCCAGTTCTTCTCTGAGTCCCTGGTATTTCTCCAGTTTCTCATGTTCCTTCTTCCTGATGTTCCCATCGCTTAGCACTGCCACATCCACCACAACGGCTTTCCTCTGTTCTTTATCCACCACTACGATGTCTGGTTGGTTCGCCATTACCATCCTATCAGTCTGGATCTGGAAGTCCCACAGGATCTTTGCCCTTTCATTCTCTACCACCTTCGGAGGTGTTTCCCATTTTGACCTTGGGGTTTCCAGTCCATATTCTGCACACATGTTCCTGTATATTATTCCAGCCACTTGATTGTGCCGCTCCATGTATGCTTTACCTGCCAGCATCTTACATCCTGCAGTTATGTGCTGGATTGTTTCAGGCGCCTCTTTGCACAGCCTACACCTTGGGTCTTGTCTGGTGTGGTAGATCTGAGCCTCTATCGCTCTGGTGCTCAGGGCTTGTTCCTGAGCTGCCAGGATGAGCGCTTCAGTGCTGTCTTGTAGGCCAGCCCTTTCTAGCCATTGGTAGGACTTCTTGATATCAGCCACTTCAGTTATGGTCCGGTGGTACATACCATGGAGGGGTTTGTCCTCCCATGAGGATCTGTCCTCCAGCACTGTATCCTCTGCTCTCCATTGCCTGAGACATTCACTGAGCACACTGTCAGTTGGGGCCTTGAGCTTGATGTATTCATGCATCTTGGATGTTTCATCCTGGATAGTGGCTTCTACGCTCACTAGTCCTCGGCCTCCTTCCTTGCGGCTAGCATACAGTCTCAGAGTGCTGGATTTTGGATGGAACCCTCCATGCACGGTGAGGAGCTTCCGTGTTTTAACATCCATGGTCTGTATCTTTTCCTTTGGCCATCTTATTATTCCTGCAGGGTATCTGATAACTGGCAGTGCATAGCTGTTTATTGCCCGGGTCTTGTTCTTGCCATTGAGCTGGCTTTTCAGGACTTGCCTTACTCGTTGAAGGTACTTAGCTGCTGCAGCTTTCCTTGTTGCCTGCTCCAGGTTGCCATTTGCCTGGGGAATTCCAAGGTACTTGTAACTGTCCTCAATGTCTGCTATTGTTCCTTCTGGGAGTGAGACCCCCCCTGTGTGGACTACCTTGCCTCTCTTTGTCACCATCCGGCTGCATTTCTCGAGCCCGAATGACATCCCAATGTCAGTACTGTAGATCCTGGTGGTGTGGATCAGGGAGTCAATGTCACGCTCGTTCTTGGCATATAGCTTGATGTCATCCATGTAGAGGAGGTGACTGATGTTGGCCCCATTTCTGAGTCGGTATTCATAGCCAGTCTTGTTGATTATTTGGCTGAGGGGGTTCAGACCTATGCAGAACAGTAGTGGGGACAGAGCATCACCTTGGTATATCCCACATTTGATGGACACTTGTGCAAGTGGCTTCCCATTGGCTTCAAGGGTGGTTTTCCACAGCTTCATTGAGTTTCCTATGAAGGCTCTTAGAGTCCTGTTGATGTTGTACAGCTCCAAGCAATATATATATATATATATATATATATATATATATATATATATATATATATATATATATATATATATATATATATATATATATATATATATACATATATTAGCTTTAAACTTTAATTAATTTGTCAAAATTCGGAACCCTTATTTAAATGTCACTTTTGAAAGAAATAAAGCAACGACTTTTTTGTGCCCCAGTTTAATCTTTTCTTGCTCCATGAAACTTTTATTTCCTACGGGCAAACAAACATTTACCATTCTTTCATATTTTTAAGCTTTAATAAAAGGTATTACTATCATGAAAACTTTTTGAAGGTCTAATTTGAAAGGGTTAAAGTTATTTCTATTTCTTTTTAATTATTGTACGTTTATTAAAAGACTTACAATTCTGAGTTAATTGCAATAAATATTATCTAATAATTATTATTATTTTTTTTTTTTACATAATACAGAGGCTAGGACCTGTAGAGAAAGTGATTTGTGTGTCTTTCTTCAAGTCCTGCTAGAATGTCAGTTTTATGTCCGGTCCAAGTATCACAATGAGCAGATAGAATTACAAAGAACCTTAAAATAGTTTTTTCTTTTTTTTATTTGATTCCTATTCAAGACACTTTAATAAGAATGACTGTTCATCATTTATACTGCCAATAAAGTTTCATTTTTTAACCATGTTTGTTTTGGGGGTGTGCCTTGTGGTTTTTATCATGGAAAAAAAATGTACCTTGTTCTTAAAAAAGCTGGAAAAACACTACTCCAGAGTAAGTATAAGTCCAGAATAAATACTGTTTTTTCTAGATCAGTTTATATAATTTGCAGCTGAAATTATTCTGCACGTTGTTATAATTAGGTTGAATTTAACTGGTACTTTTCTGTTGCTGATTTTTTTTATTACCATGTCTGTGAGGTTTTATTTATTTGTTTTCTCATCTCTCTGGATATCACATTACATGTACAGCACATTTTATGTTTCAACTATCTGAAACGGATTTTTCAGTAAATAGCTACACACGCGGACTGTATCACAAACAGGAGTCCTCCCTCCGCTCGGAATTACAAGCAGCGAAAATCATCAAAAGGGAGGAATAGAAAAAGAATCACACTGAAATATCTTTGTTTCAGACGATCTTCCAGTGGGCACCAAAACCTCTACGAGAGGCTGCTGTTACTGCAAGGGGGCGCTGTTCCCGATGGGAAAATAAAATGCTGTTTGTGTATTTATTTATTTGATTAATTGCTTTTCGTTGTTTTGTTTTTTTCGGCCCTTCATCAACAGCCTATAGTCGGTTCACAGAAATCACAGCAGCTCGTACCTGCAGAAGGCGATCCAGCAGACATGTTGTTTTCCTGTTCCACAAAAACCAAAATCCTAACAGCCCACGATCTAGCGAGATCCCAACGGCCACGCGAACCCACAGACGTGGTTTGCACGCTCGGAACAGAACCGGAAACAAAGGGAAAGCTGGTCTGCAGGTACGGAGAGTGACGAGGCTCAAAAGAGCTCAGCACGTTCTGGAACCAGAATAAAGGTATGGGGGGGGGGGGGGGGGGGGGGGATTTACAAGTGTTTTCCTTAACAAATCTGTCAAATCAAATGTGGTCAGAAAAAGCGAATCTGATAAGCGAACTATTAAATTGACCAGCATGAAAAAGAGACTGATCGACTTCTTCAATGACTCCCTGAAGACTCTGATTTTCTCCACCCATCTCCATGACTCATGTCGGACATTGTAGGATTTGAACCAACCTCATATTTGGTCTGTGCCCCACAAATACATCTAAAGAAATCTCTTTTAAATGTATTCATAAACGTTACCCTGTGAAATACTTCTTTCCTGCCAAATTAAAAAAAAAAAGATTGGGATCATTTAATGATCTAGACACAAACTCTTTATTTCACCCTTTTCTTTGCTTTGCTTTTAATCGTTTTATCACATCCCATCTGTGTGTAGATTATAAATTATTCTATGTGCATATTTTTCTTTATGTTTTATTCATGGAAAATCACATGGACATTGTATGTTGTTAATTTACTCAAAATTATGGGTAAATATTGCAAACATACATATAAATATGCAAACAGAAATGTTTTATGGTTTTTCACAAAGAGAGGATTTTTGTATGTTAAAAGTAAGCTATTGAATCCTGCACTAACAGAAAAGCTCTTAACACAATGGAACCTTGAACTCTTTGCAACTTCAGAAAGGAGGGTTTATTTATTTATTTTTAAGTAGGTTTTCATTTATTTTCAACCTCCTGGCAGTTCAATAAGCTGTTTTCTTCAATAACAGACAAACGCTGCTTGGTGTCACATTCACACAATTGTAGACACATATTGAATTCTGCAAGAATTTCTTTTCACCCTAGGACAGACATAATTTATCTTCACTCAGTGTGAAACGTTGGATTTCTTTTCTCTATTTGAATTCAAAAAAAGTTTACCCACAATGTTTGTCTCAAACAGAATGTATGAATGACTGAAATATTTTAGGTTTTTGTAAGTACTAAACATTGTGAAGAGATACAAAAATTAAAAATATAAATCAGAATAGCAGCAGGCCTACAATTAAGAATTTCACAAACAAAAATAAACACTTCTATTTTTGGTTTTATCAACATTTTATGGCAAGTACAATTTCAAACTTCATCCAGCACTGAACATTTTAATGCTGATATAAATTTGAAGTAGCATTTTGCAAAGATTTGTATTATTTTTTAATTGGACATATTGTTGAATCTACTACAGTTTTTTGTCAGCTGTCTTTGCTGATGAAACGTTTTTTTTAGTGATCATTTATATATTAAAATAAAGACAAAACAAACTATTTTAACAATGTGTTTTACTTACACCTCCCAAGTTTTCAAAAATTGTAGAAACAAATCACAACATAAAAATAAGACCTGGGTTAGCAGTTGGGCAGACGCATGCTGCATCTTATCGTCTTACAGGAGGAAGCTTGAGAGTATCTGTGGGTGCATTTGGCTCACAGACAGGAGATGTTTGTTGCAACTGAGGGAGGAGCTGAGCTGTTAGTGAACTATAGAAGAGACACAAACTTCCACTTTCAACACAGTTCAACACACAAAAGCCAAACATCAGCTTCATCCAACATGCTGTCTGTGCAGACATCTGTGTTCACTCTGCTGCTTCTAGTCATTGGAACAGGTTGATGGGATTCTTTCAAAGATCCATTTCAGCATTTGATGTTTGTCCATCACTGATCTGACTTCTCTCTTCCTTTAGATGTCAACTGTGAAGAACTCACTGCAGTCAAGAAGGAAGAGTCCACTTTGGAAGGAACTTCTGTCACTCTACCCTACAAATATTCTAAAACTCCAACTGGAAGCGATGAGTTTTACTGGTATCGACAGTTTCCAGGAAAACCTCTAGAGTTCTTCTTCTCTCACTTGGGATCAAAAGCAACATTACAAAGTTTGGATCCTAGATTTTCTCATGAAGTGAACGCTGCTGATAAACAGATAAATCTGCAGATCTCCTCTGCTGCAGTGACAGACTCTGCTGTGTACTACTGTGCTGTGAGGCCCACAGTGACAGGAAACAACAAAACTCTGTACAAAAACCTGTAGAGAAAAAACAATACTACACAACATCCACTAGAGGCCGTCACACACTGTGAAAGCACTGATTGTTGAGTAGCTGCACTGAAGACAAAGTTAAAAGAAAAAAGATGCAGTAAATATCAGAGACAGAGCTGCTGTGGAAGAACTAAACTCTTTGATTGGTTGATCTGAACTGAAAAAGAGCTCATTGGCCCCGCCCACTGAACTTCAGATCATCCAGTAACATTTCTTCTTCATTGTGCTGCAGTGGAAGAACAGAGTTCATCTGCTGTATGTGTGGCTTCAAGAACTCCAAAGACATGTTGCTTTACCTCTTTTTGCTTCTATCTCACATTCTAGGTGAGTTTAAGAACAGAGATTCAAGTTTGCTTGAAGCTGCTGCATCAACTCATCATCTCATTCATCTAATGGCTTCATTTTCTCCACTTTTTCCAGGACTCACAGATGGAGACTCAATCTCTCCTGATCAAGATCAACTTACAGGAACTGAAGGAAAATCTGTTACAATGAAATGTAACTATCAGACAGATGACAGCTATCCTAGGCTTTTTTGGTACAAACATGATTCTGACCTTCAAGCTCCTCAGTTTATTCTCTGGAAAGGAGCAAAAAGCTACAGCAACCATGAAAATATTCCAGATAAACGATATGAATCCAGAACAACAGACACATCAACTGAACTGACCATCAGAGAGTTAACCCTGGCAGACACAGCTCTCTACTACTGTGCTGTAGACACACAGTGATCCAAAGTGTAGAAGAGGCTGTACAAAAACCTGAAGACAGATATGGGACTACTCTTCAAAGAGGAGGGAAGTGGTTTTCAAAGCACAGCTTCATATCAGATGGATTCTGTTCATTCCTGTTTGATCAGAGTCTCTGTGGTTACAGCTGCTAATGAAACACTGTGGGAGGATTCACATGAGCAGTTCAGTTAAACGTAGTTTCTGTTGTGATGATGGAGGTGGGCTTCTTACTGTGTCTTAGAGGTTCACACTCTCACCTCACAGCAAGAGGCCCTGGTTCAAATCCCAGCTGGGTCTCATGCATGTGTTGGTTTTCTCTGGGCACTCCAGTTTTGTCCCAGCCAAAACAATGCTTCATAGGTTAACTAATGATTCTAAATCATGCCTAAGTGTGAGAGTTTGGTCCTGTGACTGACTGACAGCCTGCACAGAGTGTACCGCGACTTCAGCTAACATTAGCTGGGACAGGCTCCAGCAACCATGTGACTCCAAAAGAGATTCAGCAGGTTCTGAAAATGGATGGATGGAGAGAGAAAAAAACAAGGCTCACTTTTAATGATCTTAAAATCCATTTTATTTGTATTTTTTGCAGAAACCAATACAAAAGTCACACAAAAAACACATCCAACACATGAATTCACTACAGCATTAAATACAACTATGCATATCAACCGCAATCTGAATGACAACATGTCCGATTTGAATACTTTTGTGTTAATAAGTCACCAGACAGATGAAACCTTTACAGTCACTTCTGGACGTTCCTCAAAGCTCCTCCTTAATCCACCAGAGTCTGAACTGGATCCACGCTACCAGCTGTCTCTGGAAACAAAGCTGGATGAGGTTCATTTTCAAAACGAGGTTCATTTCCAGGACCAGGTTCATTTCTAGTTCCAATTTCAAGACTTCTGGTTACGAGTAAACCTGGAGGAGGGGTTGTAACATGAAGGGACACACGACCCAGCTACGTTTGGACCTTAAACAACAAATGCTAAAAAAGGTTTGGCTGCAAGTTCTACTAGTTTTAGATCTTAGATGGTCATGTGGTCATGGATGGCCAATAGATCACAAGCAACATTTGCATTTCAGCGTAGAAATTCAGAAAATGGTGAGACTGAAACATTTGGTCCTTTTCACTGCAGTACACAGAAGGATTGAATTTTTTTTTTTTTCTGAAAGGATCTTGTGATCTCTCAGAACCCCCCCCAGTCCAGGCGTCGGAGCTTCAGAGTGGGGACTGCTCTAAGCAGTGTGCCTTCATATGGGTCTTCAAGTTATTTCTTCGGTTGAATTTTCTCCCACAAGCTTGGCACGTGAAGGGCTTCTCACCTGTGTGCGTCCTCAGGTGGCACAGCAGATTACAGCTCTGACTGAAGCTCTTTCCGCAGATCTGGCAGGAGAAGGGCTTCTCGCCCGTGTGCGTTCGCATGTGGCTGGACAGGTCTCCACTCCGAGTGAATCTTCTTCCACAGTGGCTACAGGAGAAGGGCTTCTCGCCCGTGTGAGTCCTCATGTGGACTTTCAAACTGCCGCGCTGATTGAAGCATTTCCCGCATTCGTGGCAGAAGTAGGAGGTCTCGGCCGGTTCATAGGGCCTTGTCTGTCTTCTCAGCGTGGAAGTATGAGACGAGAAGGTCCTGCTGGGACTCCTCCTGTCAGACGTCTCACTCGTGTCTGTCAGACGTTGGGTCTCTGAGAGAGGACAGGTACCTGCACCGATGCTGTTCGTGGTCCGTAGTTTTGCAGCTGTGGTTGATCTTGAGGGTTTAGCGTTGTTTCTTTGCTGATCCTGATTCTCCTCTCCGGAACAATTGTCGGGCGGCAACTGATGACTGGGGAATTCTGCTTCACAAAGGTCTCCTTCCTCAAAGGCATCAGTCTTCAGCGCCACCTGATCTTCCTCCTCCTCCTCCTCCTCCTCTTTGATCTGTGGAAGCTCCATTTCCTCCTGCTTCAGACTGGACTCCTCCTCTTTGAATTTAGGAGGCTGATGGAGATCTGCAGGAACAAAGGGGCGGATGGTTAAACTGTACTTATGAAAACGTCTGATGGATGAGCTGGAACATGTTTACCACAACATAACCACAAGAAATCAGCTGGAAATAAACAAAACAGAAGGAGGAATGATTGTCCTTTCTGGCTAAAGATGAGGTTATCCAAAACAATGTTAGAGCTGATCTGCAGCTCAGAAGTTCAGCGTTTTTTTTTAATTTTTTTCATTTTCAACAAATACCAGAGTTCAAGTCATTGACTTTTAAGCATCTGCCTCAAACTGTCACCCCTATCGGACCACTATCAACGACATCCAGAACTTTAAAGTCTGTTCATCAGAACCCTACCACCTTCATCACCATCATCATGACCTCAACTATCATTGTTATCTTAACTTTCCTCCTCTTACTTCAGTGTTTTTTTAACCAGCATGTTCACTACTGTGTCGTGGAAAGTTATTCACTTTCACCTAACTGGTCTAAAAAATTAACCGTCACCAACATATCAGCTCTGTGTTCATCCAAACAGGCTCAGGTTTAACACAGAGTAGTGATTATGACAGATCATAAAATACATTAGTCTTTGTGTTTGATTTTTATTTAAGACACTTTGATTTAAAAAAAATAACTGCATCACAACTTTGGCCAATTTCTCTTATTCTGGAAAAAATGTGAGCCCTTAAACTTTCTCCACCAATCACTCTTGGAGGCTTCATCATATACGTCATCAATTTAACCAATCGGACGTCGTCACTTCCTTGTTCTGATGTGGCTCATAAAGTTTATCAGTTACAACAGAAATAACAGCTAAAGATCAAGTTTAGTAGAATAGCTTCCCACAAGATCAGTCAGACCGTATAGAAAGTGCATAAAATAATGAAGTTTAAAGACGTGAATCTGTCACACATCTGTTTGTTCACTACATTTCCCATGGTGCATTGGGTAAATGTGACAGCCTCTCTAACTGCACTACTGCTAACTTTCATGCAGCACAAAAAACGCAAAAATGGAACAGTCTGTTCCAACAGTTTGCAAATCTTCTTGATGAAAGGAGGAGAAAAGTTTAGTTCTCCTTCAAGGTTTGTGTTGAAGCATAAATGGTAAATGGCGTATACTTATATAGCGCTTTTCTACCTACAAGGACAAAGCGCTTTACAGTCACAGACCCATTCACACACACATTCACACACACATTCACACAGAAAAGGAACAGGTAGAGATTCTAGTGTTTGGTCCAAGTTATCTTTCTAACTCAAACAACTTCTTTCTAATTATTTCTGGACTGAAGGACAAATTCTATTTCAGGCTTCAAGCACGTTTGAAAAAAAATAGGTTGGAGGGACAAACAACTGCTTTAAAATGTGTAACTCCCCTAATAGACTTTAGCGGAAAATAATGATTGAAAAATTTTTCATGAAAAACAGATTTAACTTTGAGCTTTTTGTGCCTCAACTATTAAAAAAAATGCCTGTAAGGTCCGGGAGAGACTGGTGTGGTGGTACATCACTTCACAGAATCAGTTTCGGTTATCGGTTTCTGGTAGGGATGGGTACCGTGTCCCGGTATTGAACCAGCCCCGGGGCCGCATTCTTCAAGACCGCAGTATCGTTAAGATCTGACCTTAACGGTTCTGCTACCGGTACTGGAGAAGTTACTTTTTTTTTTTTTTTTTGTGTCCCACAAAATATAAACGTTATCTGCCATATGTAACTCACCAAGTCACTCAATTTTGCGTTAATTATAGATGATGATATTAATTTCGGTATTCTCGTTGAAGCGGAGAGCTCTGTCTGTCTATTTGTGTGCACGGGGGGCGGGGCTGTTGTTCAGACAGCACGCGCCGCGCGCGCACACACACAAGACAAGGCAGCGCACACACAGTCAATGGCGATCTTGTAGGGACACATGCCGCCCTAGACTAAGAACTAACGTTTCTGCGTAAAAATTATTACGTTTGCCGACCATCCTGTCACCTTGCTGCTACGATGACCGTATGTTGCGCTGTTTGTGCAGAACAGGCTGGGGCAGCGGGAGGGGGGGTGGGGGGGGCGTTGCACGCGGAGAAAATAACATACAGATAGAGAGGCGGGGCTTAGACTCACCGCTTAAGATTCCAGACCCGCGACAAACTATCAGCTGCTTCCTAATACTTAATAATAATTAATAACTAATGATAGTTGTTATCCGTAGAATTAATATCATTTATTGGGTTTACTGGATTTAAAGAAAAATAAATGGAGTTGGCAAAATAGAAAGGAGTCTGCATCAAAGTGAATTTGTTTCCATCATTTAACTTAACTTAACTTTACTCTGGTGTTTGACAGACAGAAAAGTCTATTCAAGGTTGTGGAAAATGGACAAAAGATCAAAGGAAACATCACGCTCATAAATAATAAAAACAATTAGATTAAAGAAATAAATAAATATCCTGTCTGGAACATTCTCATGTATAAAGTAAAATGTTTTGTTAAAAAAACAATGTTGTTGCATAGTGAGGAAATAAAACACTTTATGTTCTTAATTTGTTATTTATTTATTTTTTTCCGTCCTCAAAAAGTATCGATAAGAGTACCGATAAGAGTACCGGATCGATAAGCAGTATCGATAAGAGTAGTAGTACCGTTAAAACCTTAACGATACCCATCCTTAGTTTCTGGTGTGCCTTGTGATTTTTGTCAAGAAAAAAAGTGTACTATGGCTCAAAAATATTGCAAAACAAATACTGAAAAATACTGCCCTAGATCCCAATAATTATCATGACTATCCTCACCATCATAACTTTTATTATCATCAAAGCCTCTATCACCATAACCACTATCATCCCTATAATCTTAAAAATCCAAACCTCTATTGACAGAATAACCTCCTTCACCATTACAAACTTTGTTATAACACCCAACATCACCATCATTTCCCCATCAAGATAACTAAAACCCTCAAAATCATCATCATAATATCCATTATTATTTTCCCTACATCCTCAATGCAGTGTCTTTCAACATAACCCTGATCATTATAACTTCCTTCATTAATATAACTTTAGTCATTATTAGAGCTTGTATCATCCTCAAGTCATGACAGTCAGTCAGTTCTGTTTTTAGTTTGCCTCTGGGTCATCCTGATACATAAATGCCATGAGCACCGTCATCAAAACTTCCATCATTATAAATAATCTTCACACACAAACAAAACAGAAATAAATGAAATGCTTTCCAACTGATCAAAGTGAGAGTTCACAGTATATCATGCCCTCAACGGCTTTTCACAAGAAACCTTCTCTTCTCTGAGACAGTCCAATCTTGACTTCATCATTAATGAGGAAGCCACGCCCCTTTGTCACAGACATGGTGGAACACTTTTGTCAATTCTCATCAAATCCGCCTGGCAACAGACCTGTAACATTCTGATTGGATGGTCATCAAATCTCCAAGGCAAACTGAATGAAGGAAACTATCATTTTATTTTAAGGAATAATTTCTAAAACTGCATCAGACCTTTACAGACCTGTTCTGTGAAGCTCCAGTTCTGGTTCCCAGATGTTCTCCAGCAGACAGCTCATCTCCTCTTCCTCCTGCTGTTCTGGGACCTGTGGAGGTTCTGCTTCCTTCTGGTTCTGGTTCTGGCTGCAGCTCCTCTCCTGGTTAAAGAGCTGCTGGTCAGCGACATTCTGCTTCTGCTTCCACGTGTGTTTCTGTTGGAGGTCTGCAGCAGAAACACAATATTCAGCTTCATAGGAGAAGAAATAATCCAC
This sequence comes from Oryzias curvinotus, assembly GCA_023969325.1. Classification (NCBI taxonomy): domain Eukaryota; kingdom Metazoa; phylum Chordata; class Actinopteri; order Beloniformes; family Adrianichthyidae; genus Oryzias; species Oryzias curvinotus. The sequence continues at coordinate 16,710,374 of CM043722.1, forward strand.
ATTCTGATCTATGGACTGAAAGATTCACAAACTTCTACAAACACAGAATTTATGTTTTTTTTTTTTTTTTTAAGAATCCACAGAAGCAAACATGGAAGGCAGTTTAGTCTGTGTCATCACAGAGAAGTTTCGTCTGGACAGAGCATGCTGTCTGCTCATGTTTATCTGTTTCCATGGAGACGCACTCAAATGATATGAGTGGATGTTTTTCAGGACTGATTCTGTTCCTGCAGCTCATCAAAGGCTCATTTCAGAAACAAGAATAGAGATGTTTGTTATCTTTCACAGATGGGGTCAAAGACAGGAGCGATGATACTCCGCCACAAAAACAAAATATTGACGGTCAATGAGTGGTAATCGGTTTCGGGTGGACCATCTTCGTCATGAACGATCTATGTTCCTGCAGAGCTCTGCTTGGCTTTTTTTTTCCTGAAGTCCAAAAATACAGGGAACATTAAATTAATAAAAACCACGGAGGGGCGGACCTCGAGAATGGTAGCGGCCTGATTCAATGCCTCCATCCATACCTGCTGTGTTTGTGTTTCTTTTCCAGCTGCTGTAATCCAGCAGTCTGCGCTGACGATCCATCTCTTCCTCATACTGGACGATGGTTTTCTCAAACTGTCTGAAGATTTCTTCAGCAGCAGCAGTTAGTCGCTCGCTGATAAACTCTCTCAGAGACTGAACTGAAGACATCACTGCTGCAGCTGCAACACTATTCAGCGGAGAATCCACAATACAGCCGCCTGCAGGCTCCGACATGCTAAGACAAGCTAACTTCCGGGTGACACAAAATCTCGAGTTGTGAATTTTTAGAGGAAAATCTCACGAGATTTCGGAGTGAAACGTGCTCTGTGCTGCCTCTGGGCTTTGTATGGAGGGCTCAAAATGTCTAAATGTTCTTTAAACAATTAGTGAAATAAATAATAATAATATTATTTTATATACTCATGTATATATTGTGTTTTTGTAGACCTACTTTACAAAATATGATACTTTCATTAGAAAACAAATTGAGCATTTCATTTAATCACATATCACAAGAGCCACTTTTTGAAAATGAAATAAAAAAAAAAACTAATACATTTTGTCAAATTAAAGAGCCAACGAGATTCATAGAGATTCCCCAAAGTCAACCATTGACTTTAAAAGAATCTTTTGTGTTTATGAAATTACTAATTTGTTCTTACAAATTGTGTCATTGGTCAAACATAGCTGTAAAATGCTCAAATAAATGAATGAATTGGGGATTAAATGCAGTTTAACACCACAGACCCCAGAGTTCTTGTGCAAGAGTGCATTAAGCACTCAATAGACAAATTATTTTCTTCGATCTTTGTTTATTTACTTTATTTGTAATAGTCAAATATTCCAACCAGTAAAACAATAAAGTAGCCATAAAAATATTCATGGAAGCAATTTGTTATGATAAATGATAACCTTAAGGACATGAGTGTCTCTAAAGGAATCCACCAATTATCACAGCACAAATATACATGTCTACCGATCACACACATTTAGTGTTCTGAGCTTGTATATAAACCCCCCTATCAGAGAGTAAACTATTTTTGATTTCCAGGTTTAAGAAACAAAGTAATAATTTTTTCTTTGTTTTTACTAACATTTAAATCCAGAATTAAAAAAATTTAACACCTATAAAAACACTCTGCTTCCACCAATATATCTCTTATAGGCCTCTATATGCTCTGCTAATATTTTTGTATTTGCAGCAAATAACTGCATACCGAGTAGGGCTGGGTATTGCCAATGATTTCAATTCAATTCACCAGAGCCTGGATCAACTCTATTCACGATTTATTTGATCCACTTGATTTGATAACGTTCGATTCAATTTTTACTGTTTACACATTTGGACATGTTTTATAGAAATACAATAATAAGCTATATGTGTTTTAAATAGAACCTAATACACTTCACATACTGTAAAATCTATTAGTAAAATAATAACCGAATGAGATTGTTAACACCATACGCTGTTACATAGTATCTCATACGGCAGAGCTCCAACAAAAATGTGCAGATTGTTGAGAAACCTGCGTTTCAGTTTGGAGACTAAGTGGAGCTCCTATGGAACCCCCAAAATGTTTATAATTTAAAAAATATATATGACCTTGTGTAATCACACAATCAACCAATAAATATCTCATAAATACACAAAAAGATCGTGAAATTGTGAAAAACCTGCACATAGATTTTAAATTAACCATTATATTATTAAATATATTTAAATTTGCTTTAAAAACCTGTTCATTATTTTAAAACAGCATTTTAAAACATTTATTTTAATCATGTTGAATATTATTATAATTCTATGGCTTTTTCAGAAATTTGGATTTCATAATCAAAATTTTCCCAAGTAGCTTTGTTTTTATTTCACATTGCTGTTTTTCACACTGACTTATTTATTTTATAATGAGCATTTTCAGCAGAGTGAGTCTGTCTGTCAATCAAAAAAAAATCAAAAAAAGGCGGAGACTTTAGTGATTGGCTACTCCTTTACTCAGACATAAGCAGCAGCACCCTAACTACATCAATCGAAGTTGCTTCAGCAAATGTGCACACCCCTCAACACTAGGTGGGAGTATCCACCCAGTCTGTGGTGTGTTAGAAAGATGACATACTTCAGCGACATCTGCACGGCTTTGCTGACATTAGCGGATCAAATAGAGACAAACAATCTGTCGGCAGATGCTATTTTGAGTCCTTAGGATGGCTTTTTTAAATGCTCAGCTTTATAATTGCAGCAGAAAATGCAAACATCAACTATTCAGTTTTTGCTAGTTTGAGAGCAACTGAGCACCATGTGTATGTGGACCACACAGAGGAGCTTTCTTCAAGAGCCGGTCGTCCACATCTTGACATTCCCATTGAAACACTCAGGACTCTCGTTCTCTGTGGAGTATTGCAAGATAGTTTCAAAATTTTCCAGACCAAAAGTCATCTGAAAACCACTACACCAGGGGTCGAGAACCTTTTTGGCCGAGCGAACCACAAACACCACATATTTTTTAATATAATTTCGTGAGAGCCATGCAATATGTTTAAAACTAAAAATACAAGTGAATGTGTGCATTTTATGTAATTTCAACACTTTTAAAGTACAATAAGTCTGTGGATTCTTTTTAATAACATTGTTACTGTAGCTGACAAAAGTTCATTGAACGCATCAAGCAGAGATCTGATTGGCTCTCAGCAGGGCCGGCCCTGGTCTTCTGGGGGCCCTAAGCGAAATTTAATTTGTGGGCCCTCTAACTGATCAGCAGCTTAAAAAAAACGCAACTGTTGTTGTAATATAAATGAGATCTCTCTATGAATACATTTGTGAATTATTGTTGCTGCCGAAGAATTGAATACAGTATATTTATTGCCTGCATGTTGGATCCACAATTAGTGGTGCCAAACAATTTTTAAATGCAAAGAAAAAAATTTGAATGACAAATGTATATAGATATAGCCATATATTTTTTAATGAAACATTAGGCACATTAGGAATGTCAAATGACATTCACAAAACTCCAACTTATTAAAAACAGCAACTTCATAGAAAGTCAAATAACGATAAAACAATCCAAAGTAAAGAACACAACAGCTCAATGAGGGGATTTTGGAAAGTCAGAGTCTTTCTCAGTATGAAAAGGACGTCTTTGCACCAAATCCATTCTTACTGGATCAGAGAGTGTGGTTGGCCATTCAGCTGGACTTCAGCTGTATTGGATTTGAAGTAGGTGGAATTTTGGATCCAGTAGCTCCTCCTCCATTCACGCCTCTCTTGGAGCCTCTGGAACATGAGACACATAACTTCAATAAAAGCAAACAGTAAAAACTAAAACAGTCAAATGTTTTCCCTTCCAACAGTAGATGTGGTAACAACAGTTTCTTCTGCAGCTAAAAAACAAGAATTATTATTATACAATAATTAATGATAAAGCTAATAAAATATCTATAGCAGAATACTAATAATAGTTAACTGGCTCATTTAAAATCTGTGTGCAGGTTTTTCACAATTTCAAGATCTTTTTATATATTTATAAGAGATTTATTGTTTGATTGTATATTTGCATGCAGGTCATATTCATTAATTTAATTATGAACAGTTTGGGACTCCATGCTCTTCAGCTGCTGTTTATGAAAAAAGGGTTTATGCAGATGCTGTTTTTAAATGACTTTACATGCTATTAAAATGACCTTAGATGACATCTTCAGTGATGTCAGGAACATCTTGAGATGTAGACGCTGCACCTCCTCCAGTACTTTTTGATAATTTTTGAGAGCAGAATAAATTGTGCAAAACATCCTCATTATGTAGAACCAAAACTGCAAAATACAAATAAGAAATCAATGTACCCATTTATAAATAATAAATGTGAACAATGATTTGAGTATAAATGGAAATATAAGCATTTATGCACTTCTTTATCTATTATTTTGTATGTTCATAATTTTAAAATTAGTACATTTATTTTGTTTTTCATTCATGATAACATTATTTTCCTATTTGTATTTGGCAGTTTTGATTCTCCATATTTCATGCAAATGCAAGATTTTAAGACACATTCATTGTTGAAAAAGTTAGAATACCTGACTGTCTATAACAGGTAAACTGCAGTTTTTATACTGACCAGAAAATGCAGAACGCACTAAATATGTGTTAGCAAAACAATGAAACAATATGATAACGTGGGTTAAAACATTTATCAGCCATTATACCGTTGTCATTATTTACTTTTCTCTGCTCTCCACCGTTTTAGAAGCTCATGTCTGTCCTCATCTTCTTGGAAACTTGGATATCAGAATTATTTTCGAGTTTTCCATTGGAAATGACGACAAACAGGGTCGTTTATGATAAAGTTTCTGTGCAATCTTCACCTCGGATCGATTAGTATTTACGTAAATCACGCAGCTGCACAGAAAGGCAGGATTAATGTAAAAATACGGCCCAACATCCTCCAAACTTACCTTGTGATTGATGTTTCAGTTCTTCTGCTTTTTTCAGCTCCTGATGGATAAAGTCTCTTTGGCATGAAGTTCTCTTGTTGTCGCTTTGATCAGCGTGACTAAATGTGCTCGTTTTTTTTCTTTTTCCCAACTTTATTGAAACACAATGCGCTCGTACATGCACACTGTTCCAGGCTCAGATGCAATGATGTTGACCAATCTTTGCTAAGAGTGGCGTAACGTCATTATTTGGGTTGCCAGATTGGTTCAGGTGTGTTCAAGGGGGGGATCATCAAAGTGCAGGCAACATTCTTTTTAAAGCGCACGTTGGTACGGAAGTTCTATGAAATGGGTTGCCAGATTTGGATCTTTTTTTATTTTCATTTTTCGCCACTTCGGGGCCCTAGTGGTGACGGGGGCCCTACGCGGCTGCGTAATTCGCGTATAGGGAGGGCCGGCCATGGCTCTCAGTTCTGTCACTTAGCCTGTCGTTGGGGAGTTTGGACCAATGGAGTTCCGCTATGGGCTGAATAAGGGAAATAGGAGGGCTGGTGCGGGAGCGAGGGAATAAAACGTTGGGGGAGCGCTCTCGGCGGGAGAGATTCAGGAGTTGCTGAATTAACTACGGCCTAAAGTAAACAGAATATTGAACCTTAAAAGAGGTTATGTCTCTGTGCCTCAGTGTGGGAAAGGGGTGCTACATTATGCTGTTGCTAATAAATGATGAGTATTATACCATTAATGCGACTTCTGGTGCTGCATGGTTTTGCTGATGGTCCTGTCTGGTTGATACATGGTGAGTTTCAGTTTCATGCAGGTGTTGAGATTTCCATCCGTTAAACATGATCGTAGGTTGGTCTGAATGTTCTTTAGATGTGAGAAAGACTGCTCACATGCATACGTGGAGCCAAACATTGTCAGTACAGCAATACTCACACGCTGCAGTGTGGTATGTGACAGGCAGCGTGTTGTAATCAGTGCGCTGCTCCACCTTGCTGCCTGCGCCAACTACCCCCTCCCCTTTTCCTTTCCAACGACGGGAGCTCGCATCTGCCAGGATGGCAATTCACAAGTTTCAGGCTGGTACAAACTAGCATCGCATTGCGCCCGAGAAGGACTGCTCTAATGAAACTTTTTTTGTTGTTATTAAAGATTTGTCTGCAAGCCAGATGTGGCCATCAAAAAAACCAGATTTGACTCCTCAGCCATGGGTTCCCGACCCCTGCGCTATACCCAACAAAAAAACACCCAACCCTTCTACGACCACGCACCAGCGGCCATCACCAAGACACAGCTTTAACTGAGGGAGCTGACGCTGAGACTCTCTGAATGATCTCATGAACTCAAACATGATTTCCATGGCCACCAGACTGTGAATGTGTACATTTTTGGTATAAAAATGAACCTGTTGGTCAACATGCAGTTGCTGTCACCTGACACCAGCCTCCAATGGTCTTCTGAGGTAATGCAACTTTTGATGCACATGTGAGCTCATATTAACAGGAGTTATGAGTCAGATTTATCAGTTTTACTCATAGAGTAAAATCTCTGGATAAATGTAAAATCTTTTAATTTTTGGGAAAGTTTATACATGATACAAAAGATGTAAAATATAGTAGAAATCACTACAAGCTTTCTGCAATATATTTTCCTTTATAAAGTCCCACTCCAATCATCTTTTGATCCGATGTAAAAGTGTTCCCAGTGGTCTTTAATTATGATGATGCCCTTTTTGGCCTCAAAAAAAAAAAAAAAAGAACTTTGTCGTTTTCTGAGATATAGTGTCCGGAGATTATTCGAAATTTGCCTCTAAACATTCGGGACTGTGGCGTGGAGTCAGCCTGCATTTATTTCCCATCATGCCTTTGATTACACTCTCATTTATCGCTTTGATAAAAGTCATTTTGACATAATATGACAAATACGCAACAGTAACACCAGGTTCATAATATTTTTCACATTGTGAAAGAGTAGGCAGCATTGTAAGGAAAACAGAAACCCAAATTCACAAAGGTGTTTCAAAGGCAAAAAAGTGTGTTTTTGTGTCATTGACAGTATCCCATTTATACAAACATCATAGTTTTGTAAAGTTTTCTTTTTCTTTTAGTGTCAGCTGAACTGAAATAGTGCCCCACTGCAGTGCAGCTTCAGCTCCTCCACTAGAGGTCGACATTGTGAAGTGGGCGGGGCTCTCCTTCTGCTCTGCGTTCAACATTCAGTCAATAAGAAGTGGTGCAGTGAAGAGAACAATTGTCAGAGTGAATGTTGAACATCAGCTAGTTTCTCCTGTTGATTGAAACCTTGTTGTACAGATGGAACATTGGCTGTGGATTCTTCTTGCTGCTCTTTTCTTTGGTAAGACACAAAGATCAACATGTTTCCTCTTCAAACACTTCAACACATTACTGAGCTGTACATGAAGGGCTGTTAAAGCCGCTGATTGTTGTCCTTTAATCAATCATCTTTATTGATTCATCTCTTCCTCTGCATGTTCTGTTCTTCCTCAGAGTGTAAAGGAGAAGACAAAGTGATCCAACCAGGAGGAGAAGTCATTGCTGCTGAAGGAGACTCTCTCACACTCAACTGTACCTTTGAGACCACTGATACATATGCCTACTTGTTCTGGTACAAACAAGAAGTGAACAGTTACCCAAAGTACATGTTGAAACGTGACACCTATGGAACAAAAGAAAATGCTCCAGAGTTCAAGAAAGACAGATTTGATGCTGAACTCAAAGACAAATCAGTTCCTCTGAAGATCCAGAAGCTTCAAGTGTCTGACTCTGCTGTGTACTACTGTGCTCTGCAGCCCACAGTGACAGGAAACAGCAAAACTCTGTACAAAAACCCGCAGTCAACACAATACTTCACGTTATCCACTAGAAGGCGCTCTAAACGTAATCTTCATCCCTATTGTGAACCGATGTTTTCATTTCATATGTGACATCCAAAGCGTTCATGTTAGTAAGAGAGGTTCGAGAAAACACTCGAAACTAAATAAAGCTGTAGAGAAAGTAAAAAAATTAAGTAAAAATCAGTTCCTGTGTACTTAAAAAGCTAGTTTTCATGGGGAAAAAGAAAATTGTCTTGATGCTGATGCAAACACTTTATGTGATAGAAAGACTGTCTAAAGAGCCACAAAGAAGAACTAAAGCAGAGCAGAAAACAAATTTCCTACAGAGAAGCTCATTACAGTACTGTGATGTTCATGAAGTCAGGATCTGAAAATATCAGGCTCATCTAAGGAAAATAAAACTATCTCAGAGTAATCTCAGAGATCTATGAATACAATAAAAGCTCATAGTTTATCTATCTCAGGGTGGAACTTTACAGAAAAGTCAAGAGAACTTCTAAATTCTTTGAATTTCCATCAATGAAGAACATCCAACCTTTAAGCAGACTGTTAACCAGGAGGAAGAGGAGCTGAGAGAAAAGGAAGAACAGATGAAAGAGCAGACGGAGAGATTGAGGGAGGATCTGAGCTGTTAGTGAACTATAGAAGAGACACAAACTTCCACTTTCAACACAGTTCAACACACAAAAGCCAAACATCAGCTTCATCCAACATGCTGTCTGTGCAGACATCTGTGTTCACTCTGCTGCTTCTAGTCATTGGAACAGGTTGATGGGATTCTTTCAAAGATCCATTTCAGCATTTGATGTTTGTCCATCACTGATCTGACTTCTCTCTTCCTTTAGATGTCAGCTGTGAAGAACTCACTGCAGTCAAGAAGGAAGAGTCCACTTTGGAAGGAGCTAATGTCACTCTGTCCTACAAGTATCCCAAACTGTCAACTGGGGATTATTTCTTCTGGTATCGACAGTTTCCAGGAAAACCTCCAGAGTTCTTCTTCTCTCACTTGGGATCAGAAGCAAAATTACAGAGTTTGGATCCTAGATTTTCTCATGAAGTGAAAGCTGCTGATAAACAGATAAATCTCCAGATCTCCTCTGCTGCAGTGACAGACTCTGCTGTGTACTACTGTGCTGTGCAGCCCACAGTGACAGGAAACAACAAAACTCTGTACAAAAACACAACACTACACAACATCCACTAGAGGGCGTCACATACTGTGAAAGCACTGATTGTTAAGTCATTGAATGGATGACAAAGACAAAAGAGAAATGAAGCAGTGAAGATCACACAGACCTGCTGTGGAAGAACTAAACTCTTTGATTGGTTGAGTTCAGCAGAAAAGAAAGCTCATATGCCTCATCCACTGAACTTCTTCCTCATTGTGCTGCATTGGAAGAACAGAGTTCATCTGCTGTCTGTGTGACTTCAAGAACTCCAAAGACATGTTGCTTTACCTCTTTTTGCTTCTATCTCACATTCTAGGTGAGTTTAAGAACAGAGATTCAAGTTTGCTTGAAGCTGCTGCATCAACTCATCATCTCATTCATCTAATGGCTTCATTTTCTCCACTTTTTCCAGGACTCACAGCTGGAGACACAATATTTACTTACCAGGACCAACTTAAAGAAAATGAAGGAAAATCTGTTACAATGAAATGTAACTATCAGACTGAGAGCAACTATGTACTACTGCACTGGTACAAACAAGATTCTGACCTTCAGGCTCCTCAGTTTATTCTCTGGAAAGGAGCAAAAAGTTCCACGAGAGAATTTATTCCAGATAAACGATATGAATCCAGAACAACAGACACATCAACAGAACTGACCATCAGAGAGTTAACCCTGGCAGACACAGCTCTCTACTACTGTGCTGTAGACACACAGTGATCCAAAGTGTAGAAGAGGCTGTACAAAAACCTGAAGACAGATATGGGACTACTCTTCAAAGAGGAGGGAAGTGGTTTTCAAAGCACAGCTTCATATCAGATGGATTCTGTTCATTCCTGTTTGATCAGAGTCTCTGTGGTTACAGCTGCTAATGAAACACTGTGGGAGGATTCACATGAGCAGATGATCCACATCAACCACTAAACATCTACACGAAGGTTCAAACACTCACAGTTCATCACCACAGACTTTGATATAGATTAGTTTCTGCTCCGATGGTAAAGAAAGGTGAGACTTGGAATGACTGTAAACATTTTTATTTGTGTTTATCATAGAAATTCATATAAAACATAAACCAGTAAACCTTTAGGTTTTGTAGCAATCCATTTTTTAAATGAATAATGTTGAAACCCTTCAAAGTTTACTTTGTACTTCTTGAGTACATCTGAAGAACCTTAAAGAATTCAGACATTCTGATGGCTATCTTTTTCTGGCAGATCTGTAACCCTTGTGCTATCCTAGGCACTTTAACATTGGGAGTGGGGTCATCTAGATCAGTGTTTTTCAACCAGTGTGCCGCAGCACACTAGTGTGCTGTGGGAAATTGCCCTCATTAACTGATCTAAAAACATTTCCCATCTCCAGGATATCAGCTCTTTGTTCATCCAAACAGGCCCTGATAAAACACTGAGTAGTTAGGAATATGAAAGATCATATAATTATTTTTTCTTTATGTTTATTTGATTCTATTAAAGACATTTTGATAAGAATGACAGTACCGCGATTTAGCTGCAGCTATAACTGATGGGGAAAAGTCCCGCCCCTTTAACTGTCTCCACCAATCATTCATGAAGGCTTAATCACCTGTCATCAGTCTGACCAATCAGAAGTGGTTAAAGTCTTAACTTCCTTGTTCCAATTTAGCTCAAAAAGTCGCTCAGTTCTAAGAAAAATAAGTATGTTCGTCTTTAGCGGTGTAGCTTTTCACAGAATCCGGTGTCAGACAGTGGAACAAGTGAACAAAACAATGAAGCTCAGAAACGCTGGTCTTTCTGCCCTTTTACGTCTGTTTTCACACTACATCTCCCATGATGCATTGGCTTAAAGGGAAAGTGTCTCAGCTTCGTCCTTGTTAAACGTATTGAAACCACAACGAAAGAACATCATTCATGACTCTAACTTAACTTTTATTTAATCTCTTAGAAAAAAAACTGCGGCAACTTCCTGCTTTTTCTGCCATAATTATCACAAAAATGAACGTCGGATTAGGGGGGGGGGGCATGTCGCTCAATACAGACTATGAGTTTCTGCTTTTTTATTTTGGATGCTGGTGTGCCGCGGGATTTTGTTCCAGGTTAAAGTGTGCCATGTAAGTAAGTAAGTAATTTTTATTTATATAGCACCTTTCACAGAGAGCGACTCACAAAGTGCTTCACAATGTTAAAACAATATAAAATCAGAAGCGATACCCAATAAAAATGCACACAGGCATATAAACAAACAAACAGGCAGAAGTGAACACAAGTAAAAGTCAGCTAAAAGCTTTCCTAAATAAAAAAGTCTTAACTTGAGCTTTAAAACACTCGACTTAGTCAATCTGGCGCAGAGACAGGGGGAGGTCGTTCCAAAGTCGGGGAGCGGCCGTGGCTCAAAAAAGGTTGAAAAACACTGATCTAGACCCACTAGACAGTGGGCTGAACCTTTTTTCTTCAATGGTTTGTGATCTTCACTGGTGTCCATGGATTACATGAAATCCTTTCCACCTTTATCCACCTTTGTCATGGTAGGGAGAAAACGTCAATGTAAGGGTGGGGTCATAGGATAACACAAGGGTTAAAAGAACTATAACGGAATTGAACCTGCAGGCTAATTTTTCCTGCAACTTTGGTGAAATTTAAGGACCACACTTTCCTGCTTCCCTGGAGGTTTATCAGGTGTTTCCACTGGAGTGCTTATTTTTAGGGATATAAAGGGACGAGAGGACAAAACCAGTGACTTTCTTCCAGCCTCCTGAAGATCCTGGAAACCATGGCAGCAGAGCCTGGAATGCACATGAAGAACTGAAACAGCCGCCTTCAGATCTTCACAGCGATGGTCATGAGGCTCACACGCAGAAGGACCATGTTCAGCCCGCCTTCACAAGCTGTTCTGCTTTTATTCAGACGTAAAAGAGAAGCGACAGGGAAGAAGACCACGCCCACATCTCTGTGTTACCGGTTGCACAGAGTCTCCTCCCCCTTGTGCAGCATCATGTGGCTCCACAGGTGTTCGTTGCGGCTGAACGTCTTCAGACACACGGAGCAGATGAAGGGCTTCTCGCCTGTGTGGACTTTCTTGTGGCGCGTCAGGTTGCTGCGGTTGATGAAACCTCTCCCACAGGTGTCGCACAGAAAGGGTTTCTCGCCCGTGTGCGTCCTGGCGTGAGCCGTCAGGTGAGTCTTCTTGATGAACCTCTTCTTGCAGACTTTGCACAAATAGGGCTTTTTCCTGCTGTGGTTCCTCATGTGCCGGCTCAGCTGGCCGTCCTCGCTGAAGGTTTTGGTGCAGAGCCTGCAGGGGAACTGCCTCTCGTCCGTGTGCACCTTCATGTGGCGCAGCAAATCCCCCCTCTGGATGAAACTCCTCTCACACAGGTGACATGGGAATGGCCTCTCGCCCGTGTGAGCCATCATGTGGCGCCCCAGGTCGCTCTGCTGACGGCATCGCTTTCCGCAGATTTGGCAGAAAAACGGTTTTTCTCCCGTGTGGATTCTCATGTGGACCTTCAGGACAGAACCGCTTCTGAAACATTTCCTGCACACCTCACAGAAGTTTGACTTCTCACCGGGCTGTCTATGCATTTCTGTAACATCTGAGTGTCTTCTCAGTGTGGAAGGAGGAGACCCGATCCTGCTGGGACTCCTCCATGCTGACCTCTCACCTGCATCTGTCTCTGACAGAGGAGACTCTTCTGCATTCATGTTCCAACAGACGCTTCTTCTCCATCTTTCTGCAGCTTCAGTCGATTCAAAGTCTCCCAGCTTTACTTGCTGTGGATGTCGGCTCTCAGAGAGCAGCTGCTCAGAAGTTGGTTCTGCTGCATGAAGGCTTCTCTCCTCAGAGGATGAAGGCAACATGAAGGTTTCAGATTCCGGCTGCAGTTCTGGCTGACCCCCTTCCTCTTCTGTGCAGAGCTCTTCCTGCTCCTCTTTGATATGTGGAGACTTAGAGAGATGCTCCTCAGAAAGAAGCTCCTCCTCCTCCTCCTTACAAACAGGAAGCTGCTGGAGATCTGCAGGAACAAACAGACACAAGATTGAATGAGTTTGGAGAAATGATAGCTCTTCTTTTTGGAAATTTGTGAGAGGGACAAGCCATCACTAAAAATGAGCAGAACCCCCAACAATGTCAAACAGACAATAGCAGCACCTGGAGCCTTCATCTCTGAAACCAGGATCTGTCAAGGACTGATCTGGACCAGAACCCTGATGAATCTGGAGTCACACTGAGGGTCCAGGATGTTAGAGATCACAAAGAAGTCTTTAAAATTATGTATTTTGACAAATTTATGCATCGCCTTTAAAGTCTCACTGTGATCCTCTTTTGATCTATTTTTATAACGTTCCCAGTGGTCTTTTAATTATGATTATGCCGTTTTTAGCCAAAATGTAAAACTAACTGCATGTTCTAGGAGATACGTTTCTGCAGAGCGGAAGGAGTTCATTAGAAATTTACATCTGAGTTGTGAGCATGACCATTAATGCAGAATAAGCCTGGCCCCACTTCCTGTCATCCATCTGTTGACACTCCCCCCTGGACGGCCTACAGCCCCTCACACCCCTAACCTAACATTACTGGTGCAACAAAGATGGCGAGCAGTTTTGGCGCCATCCAGCTGTACAGATTAGAGCCAGATGTCAGTTCAGGCAAGAAAAAACAAAGACGTACATGGATCTACAGTGAGGTCAATAAGTATTTGATCCCCCTGTGATTTAGCAAGTTCTCCCACTTAGAAAACATGGAAGTCTGTCTCATGTCTGACGGGTCCAGAACAAACTGCAGCAGAACACATGTGAGCTGCCACCAGTGACCTTCACCGTCCGTCTCTCCTGGTGTCTGCAACACTGGAGCCTGTTATGTTCAGAGATGAGCCCAGATTTGTTTTTTTGTAGCAGATGGTCAAAGTGAGCAGAAGGCAGAGAACACTCTCCTGAATGCTGCACTGAGAAAGAAACATCTTTTAGGGGTGGCAGTATGATGGTTTGGGGCAACATCTCCCTCACTGGAGAAAAACAGCCTCATCATCAATCCAAATGCCGAGAGATCCCAACCGGTGATAATCCCAGGCGATCCTGTCCCTGTTAAAGACCAACAGTCTGCTCAGCTTTGCCTCAAACTACGGACACCAGACATGAGAAATGCAATCAAGAATGGGGTGTTCACACTGGACAAGCAGGTAGAGGCTTTTACTGTTTACTAGCGGATGTCCGCCACCTACAGTTGAAAGAGGCTTGGTGTAAAATGTCAAAGCTTTTAATGCGCGACTGTTTGTTTTGTATGTAGAGCCAGAAAATAGTCGTAGAAACTTGAGTAGCGACGTGTAAACATTAGAGTTTAGAATGCGGAAGCCTGAAACATGCATCAACGTGCGATAACACAAATGTTTCCATTGATAGTGGCCGTTTGAACGTGCGACGCTGGAGTGAACATAGCTTCTGAGCTATGCGAGGAGAAAACTTCATGATGGTTACTTTCTTTAAGTGTGAACCATAAACACTTTACTGTTCTCCTCGAGCCTTTTCAGGACATTCAGTGGAACATTTCCTGTGCACGAATGACCTTCTGTACACACAGTTTGAAATGGTTAGATGTCAGAATTTGAAGATGTTTGACCATTAGGATGCTTTTTTTATTCATTCATATTTGCGATTGTGTTCATCCAGAGCATCTTCACAGTTTTCCTCCAAGCTGGTGGAAACTCCCTCAAGAACTTCAAGGCATTCTTCAATAAAGATCAAACATGGCTCACGTTCATGTTGTCATTCATTCAGACCTTTACAGACCTGTTCTGTGAAGCTCCAGTTCTGGTTCCCAGATGTTCTCCAGCAGACAGCTCATCTCCTCTTCCTCCTGCTGTTCTGGGACCTGTGGAGGTTCTGCTTCCTTCTGGTTCTGGCTGCAGCTCCTCTCCTGGTTAAAGAGCTGCTGGTCAGCGACATTCTGCTTCTGCTTCCACGTGTGTTTCTGTTGGAGGTCTGCAGCAGAAACACAACATTCAGCTTCATGTGAGAAGAAATAATCCACATTCTGATCTGTGCACAGAAAGATTCACAAACTTCTACAAACACAGAATTGATGTTTTTTTTTTTTTTTAAGAATCGACAGAAGCAAACATGGAAGGCAGTTTAGTCTATGTCATCACAGAGAAGTTTCGTCTGGACAGAGCATGCTGTCTGCTCATGTTTATCTGTTTCCATGGAGACGCACTCAAATGATGAGTGGATGTTTTTCAGGACTGATTCTGTTCCTGCAGCTCATCAAAGGCTCATTTCAGAAACAGAAGAATAGAGATTTTTGTTATCTTTCACAGATGGGGTCAAAGACAGGAGCGATGATACTCCGCCACAAAAACAAAATATTGACGGTCAATGAGTGGTAATCGGTTTCGGGTGGACCATCTTCGTCATGAACGATCTATGTTCCTGCAGAGCTCTGCTTGGCTTTTGTTTTCATGAAGTCCAAAAATAAAGGGAACATTAAATTAATAAAAACCACGGAGATCTACGGCCGGATTTATGCCTCCATCTTTCGTTACCTGCTGTGTTTGTGCTTCTTTTCCAGCTGCTGTAATCCAGCAGTCTGCGCTGACGATCCATCTCTTCCTCATACTGGACGATGGTTTTCTCAAACTGTCTGAAGATTTCTTCAGCAGCAGCAGTTAGTCGCTCGCTGATAAACTCTCTCAGAGACTGAACTGAAGACATCGCTGCTGCAGCTGCAACTCTATTCAGCGGAGAATCCACAACACAATCACCTGCAGGCTCATACATGCTAAGCTAACATAACTGATGCTAACATACTTTCCGGATGACACAAGAACAACTTCCGGTTGCAGTCTTTTTTTGACTGTCCTGTCCAGTACGGAGACTAGAAAGTAACAACATAAAAAAAATACGTGTTAAATAATTCATTTTATTACTTCAATATGGTACATAAAATCACCACTTGTTTAGAAAAGGAAACGTTCATGAACAAAAAGAGAAATTAAATAGTAATATACTTGCATCCTTCTACAGCCTACGTAAGTAAAATAATAAAATACATCAAATAAATTACAAAGATAGTCTCTGGATACCTCTTTAAATATTTATATTTGAAAATAAATGACATTTATTTCAAAGCTTACAAAGTTTCTGTTAATCTAATATAATTAATGAATTAATAGATTTTTCTATGGAGGAAGATCCCACCATATTGTCTTTCAGAGGGACATTAACTTGGTGTTAAAATCAGTTTATAGATATCAGTTTTAACATTAATAGTTTTGTTTAACATTTCTTCTGCTGTAAGCAATTTGTATTGCTGTTCAATGAATCGGTTTTAGATTTAAACCTTTTTTCTGTAAGACATCCTAAGACACCCCACCCCCCGCCATGGAGACAGTGACCTGCAGTCTTTAGAGCACAAACTCAAACTGAACTTGCTCAGAACGGAATCTGAATCTTTACTCTCTTCCACTAGAGGGCAACATAGTGAAGTGGGCGGGGCTCTCCTTCTGCTCTGTGTTCTACATTCAGTCAATAAGAAGTGGTGCTGTGAAGAGAACAATTGTCAGAGTGAATGCTGAACATCAGCTAGTTTCTCCTGTTGATTGAAACCTTGTTGTACAGATGGACGATTGGCTGTGGATTCTTCTCGCTATATGTGTCTATATAGCTATATAAAGAAATATCAGTAATCAATAATCAGTTATTGATGGGGCTTACTCTAACAATACATAGCATTTGAGCTTTTAATGAAGACTATTTATGAATTTACTTTGTTATGATGATGAAAATTTGGATGGTTTATAAAAAAATGATTGAAATCCTTTATTTCCCACAAAAATGTTCAAACGTGATGCATTGTGCTCTACATCTAGTGAGCATTAAGGCACACTGGGTTTTTGCAGAGACCTCTGGGAAAATGCTAGGACACTTGATTTTGGATTTGTAGAGAGGTACACTACATATGTAGTCGATAGTGAAGGAATTCAGACACAACCTAAGTTTTCCATGACAGCAAGAAAAGTACAGGATGGTGCAGATAGAAAACTAGATGGTAAAAAAAGTTCATGAATTCTACAGTTCTGTGGTGTTAGTATATTAGAAACTTAAAACGCGTAACTCATCAGAGAAACCAAAAATATCTCAGAGTTATGGACATCTTTAAACCATGAATCCATTAAAGGCTTAAAGTTCATCTATTTACATGAGCACATCTAAAGTCTTTGAATTTCCATCAACAATGAACATACAACCTTTAAGCAGATTGTTTACCAGGAGGAAGAGGAACAGAGAGAAGAGGAAGAACAGATGAAAGAGCAGATGAAGAGATTGAGGGAGGAGCTGAGCTGTTAGTGAACTATAGAAGAGACACAAACTTCCACTTTCAACACAGTTCAACACACAAAAGCCAAACATCAGCTTCATCCAACATGCTGTCTGTGCAGACATCTGTGTTCACTCTGCTGCTTCTAGTCATTGGAACAGGTTGATGGGATTCTTTCAAAGATCCATTTCAGCATTTGATGTTTGTCCATCACTGATCTGACTTCTCTCACTGCAGAACTCACTGCAGTCAAGAAGGAAGAGTCCACTTTGGAAGGAGCTTCTGTCACTCTGTCCTACCAATATAAAAATGCTGCAACAGGAAGTGATTATTTCTTCTGGTATCGACAGTTTCCAGGAAAACCTCCAGAGTTCTTGATCTCTCACTTTGGAACAGGAGAACTGATGTCAAAACCAGTTCCTGGTCTTTCCATAAAAGTGAGTGAAGACAAAAGACAAATGGATCTGCAGATCTCCTCTGCTGCAGTGACAGACTCTGCTGTGTACTACTGTGCTTTGAGGCCCACAGTGACAGGAAACAACAAAACTCTGTACAAAAACCTGCAGAGTAAACACACCCAAAACATCCACTAGAGGGCATGAAAGCATTGATTGTCGAGTCATTGGACATTGACAACCATTAGATGGTTACCAAGCTTAGCTGTGTGTGCAGCTCATTGCTTTTCCATGGGATGGGTCAAATGTGGAGAGCAAATTACATACATAAAGGTGTTTGATAACTAATAGGACTTTAACCTTTTGACTTTTTTAGTTATGGTAAATGGTATATACTTGTATATCACTTCACTATAATGGAAGGCTCAAAGCGCTTACAGTCAAAGTCCCTTTTACCCAAACACACACATCACACACTAATAGTGGCTCTGCTTCTGAACACTGGCGCCAACCTAGACCAGTGTCTTGCCCAAGGACACTTCAACACATGGGTGGGCAGGGCCAGCAACTGATCCGTCATATTAAAATATAAGCAAAAATGATCAACATTGAACCTGATTAATAATAAATTGAATAATCCAGTTCATTCTAGATCAATCTGATAAGGCCAGGTTGTTTAATTGTATTTGAACAGCCCGTAAGCGTAACCAGATGATGGCATGGAAGGGATTCAAATGTAATCTTCATACTAAGCAGGAAACAGTGGAGAAGAAAACAGATCTATAAGTGAAAGATAAGAGAAAGAGAAGAAAGAAACTAACAGCAAAACAAGCATCAGGAAAGACCACCATCTGCAGAGAGAGTCTGAGAAGACTGGATGGGGGCAGACAAACATAAAAATACTGGAACATTTGCTATAGGACTAAAAAAAAATTAGGGAGTGAGGGAGCAGGAAGCAGATGGGACAGGAAAGGCTGCCAGTACAAACACTTACGAACTAAAGTGATGTGGATTTTCTTTACCAGGTTTTTAACTGCAGGAGGGACTTTGGCTGACTCCTCCACAGAGATCTTTTCTAGATCAGGCAGGTTTCTGGGTTGTCACTAAGAAACATGGAACATGAGCTTCCCTGAAAGATTTCTATTGGGTTGAGGTCTGGAGACTAGCTAGGCCTCTCCAGAACCTTGATATGCCTCTTATGAAGGCTGTGTACTTCGGGTCATTGTCATTTTTCACCAAGCTGCTTAGCAATTGCCCCGTAGCCCCTTCCAGCCTTGTGGAGGTCTACAATTTTTTCTCTGTTGTCTTTTGAAACCTTTTTGGTCTTGGCTATGTTAGTAGTGGGAGTCTTATTGATTGTATGGGACAGACAGGCATCATTATGCAACTAACAACCTGAAATAGGTGCTTCTAATTTAGGATAATAAGTGGAGCAGAGGTATAGCTATTTAAAGGCAGACTAGCAGGTCTTTGAGGATCAGAATTCGGGCTGATAGACAGGACTTCAAGTACTTATTTGCAGCATACAAATAAATTATTTGAAAAATCACCAATTGTACAAGATCTCCCACTTAAAAAGATGATAGAGGAATGTAATTTTCATTATAGGCATATCTCAACTATGAGAGACAAAATTAGAAAAACAAATCCAGAAAAATCACAGTGTCTGATTTTTAAAGAATTTATCATCCAATTATGTTTGAAAATAAGTATTTGGTCACTTACAAACAATCAAGATTTCTAGCTCTCACAAACCTGTTGTTATGCCTCCTAACTAGAAACAACCCAGGAGCAGAAAATTACTTGAATCCAAGGGATTTGAAAGCCAGAAGATTTAATAACAAAAAATCCACCAAACATGTGGGACAGACTCATAACCGACAGGACTAAACAGGACACGTTGACGATGAAATCTCAAAATACTACTCTATAAATACCTGAAATAAGAATTGCTAAAGTGTAAACAGCTGTTAAAGCTGGAGACAGCACATGAGGGGGAGGAGCGAGGCTGCCACTCAGCATTAATCATGACACCTGTAACCTTTTCTGTAATAGGATCCTCTGTCCTCCACTCGTTACCTGTATTAAAGGCACCTGTTTGAACTTGTTATCTATATAAAAGACACCTGTCCAAAACCTCAGTCACACTCCAAACTCCACTTTAACCAAGACCAGAGAGCTGTAGGAAACCAGAAGCAAAATTGTTGACCTGCACCATAGGGAGACTGAATCTGCAATAGGTAAGCAGCTTGATGTGAAGAAATCAACTGTGGGAGCATTTATTAGGAAATGGAAGACATACAAGACCACTGATAATCTCCTCCATCTGGGGCTCCTTGCAAGATCTCACCCCGTGGGGTCAAAATGATCACAAGAACGATAAGAAAAAAATCCCAGAACCTCATGGGGGAATGTAGTAAATGACCCATAGAGAGCTGGGACCAAAGGAACAAAGACTACCATCAGTAACACACTACGCCGCCAGGGACTCAAATCCTGCAGTCCCCTGCTGAAGCCAGTACATGTGCAGGCCAGTCAAAAGTTTGTTAGAGAGCAATTGGAAAGTCCAGAAAAGGACTGAGAGAAAGTCCTATGGTCAGATTAAAACAAAATTGAACTTTTGGGAAAGAACAACGTGTTTGGAGGAGAAAGAATACTGAGTTGCACCCAAAGGAAGGATTCGAGGATTCAAGGAGTGTTTATTGCTATTTTCAGTGAACAGCGCAGTTTCACAGAATTGGAATTTGCTTCATTGCTAATGTGCAACATAAAACACTTCAGAATAGGAAAAAAGAACAACAGTAAGCAAAAATTAAAAAATGACACAGTGGTCAGAACAATAAATAGAGTAAGTAGTGCAAACAGTGCAAACAGAGGATGATCCAGGAGCAGGTAGTGGACTGGTGACTGACTGGACATATAAGTGAAGTTTAAGGGGGGAGGAGTTAAAAGGTGTTCATGAGTCTGACTGCAGAGGGAAAGAAACTGTTCTTGTGTCTTGAGGTTCTGGTCCTGATGGATCTTAGCCTCCTGCCCAAAGAGAGTGGCTCCAGTAGACCATGTCCAGGGTGATAAGGGTCGGCTGCTATCCGGCCTGCACGTCCCCGGGCTTTGGAGACGTATAGTTCCTGGACAGATGGAAGGCTGCAGCCGATCACCTTCTCAGCTGAGCGCACAATACGCTGCAGTCTGTTTATGTTCTTGGTTGTGGCTCCAGCGTACCACACTGTGATGGAGGAGGTGATGATGGATTCTATCATGGTCGTGTAGAACTGCACCATCATCTGGGCCAGCAGCTTGGCTCTCTTCAACTGCCGCAGGAAGTACATCCTCTGCTGGAACAAAACACCATAGCTAAAGCATGGGGGCGGGAACATCATGCTTTGGGGCTGTTTTTAAGCAAAGAGACCAGGATGACTGATCCGTGAAAAGGAAAGAATGAATGGGGCCATGTATCATCAGATTTTGAGTGAAAACCTCCTATCAGCATGTGCATTTAAGATGAAACGTAGCTGGGTCTTTCAGCATAACAATGATTCCAAACACAAACACCCAAATAACAAAGGAGTGGCTTTGTAAGAAGCATTTCAACATCCTGGAGTGGCCTAGCTAGTCTCGAGAACTCAACCCCACAGAAAATCTTTGGAGGGAGTTGAAAGTCTGTGTTGCTCAGAGACAGCCCCAAAACATTACTGCTCTAGAGGAGATCTGCATGGAGGAATGGGCAAAAATACCAGGAAGAGTTTGTAAAAACCTTGTTAAGATTTTTTTTCCCTCATTTTGTCTCTAATAGTTGAGGTACACCTACTATTGCCAACTACTACCTTTACCAGCCGTCAGGAACTACAACGGACAGAGATCATACTGTGAAGTGTTCACCAAAGCTCATTAAAGGGACAAGCCACCATGCCACATTCAGACCCTTGAATCAGCTTTCTTCTCCATTATGATGCCTGGTTTGAACTGCAGAAGACTGTCTTGACCATGTCTACATAGGTAAATGCATTGTGTTGCTGCCATGTGATTGGCTGAAATTTGCACTTTCAAGCTGTTGTGTACCCATAAAGTGACTTGTGAATGTATGTCTGACTTATATGTTCTGCAAAGCAGAAACTTGCTCAACGTTTTTCTGATTACGCTGTGAATTATTTTTATTTTAAAGGACTTTAGAAAATCTTAAGTATTTTTAGTTTTTGTAAGTGACAAACCTAAAGCAGTCTGTTAACCAGGAGGAAGAGGAGCTGGAAGATGAAAGAGCAGATGGAGAGATTGAGGGAGGAGCTGAGCTGTTAGTGAACTATAGAAGAGACACAAACTTCCACTTTCAACACAGTTCAACACACAAAAGCCAAACATCAGCTTCATCCAACATGCTGTCTGTGCAGACATCTGTGTTCACTCTGCTGCTTCTAGTCATTGGAACAGGTTGATGGGATTCTTTCAAAGATCCATTTCAGCATTTGATGTTTGTCCATCACTGATCTGACTTCTCTCTTCCTTTAGATGTCAGCTGTGAAGAACTCACTGCAGTCAAGAAGGAAGAGTCCACTTTGGAAGGAGCTTCTGTCACTTTGTCCTACAAGTATAAAAATGCTGCAAAAGGAAATGATTATTTCTTCTGGTATCGACAATTTCCAGGAAAACCTCCAGAGTTCTTGATCTCCCATTCAGGAACAGGAACACCAATTTCCCAGCCAGTTGCTGGATTTTCCTTCAAAGTGAGTGACGACCAAAGACAAATGGATCTGCAGATCTCCTCTGCTGCAGTGACAGACTCTGCTGTGTACTACTGTGCTTTGAGGCCCACAGTGACAGGAAACAACAAAACTCTGTACAAAAACCTGCAACAACACAATACTACATAACAACCACTAGAGGGCGTCACACTCTGTGAAAGCACTGATTGTTAAGCCAATGGATTGAAGATCAAGTCTACAGACAAATGAAGCAGTAAAGATCAGAGACAGAGCTGCTGTGGAAGAACTAAACTCTTTGATTGGTTGAGATGAACTGAAAAATAGCTCATTGGCCCCGCCCACTGAACGTCACATCATCTAGTCACATTATTTCTTCTTCATTGTGCTGCAGTGGAAGAACAAAGTTCATCTGCTGTCTGTGTGGCTTCAAGAACTCTAAAGACATGTTGCTTTTCCTCTTCTTGCTTCTATCTCACATTCTGGGTGAGTTTAAGAACAGAGATTCAAGTTTGCTTGAAGCTGCTGCATCAACTCATCATCTCATTCATCTAATGGCTTAATTTTCTCCACTTTTTCCAGGACTCACAGCTGGAGACTCAATCTCTCCTGATCAAGATCAACTTACAGGAACTGAAGGAAAATCTGATACAATGAAATGTAACTATCAGACTGATAGCAACTATGTCCTACTGAACTGGTACAAACAAGATTCTGACATTCATGCTCCTCAGTTTATCCTCTGGAAAGGAGCAAAAACTGCTACAAGAGAATTTATTCCAGATAAACGATATTCATCAAAAACAACAGACACATCAACTGAACTGACCATCAGAGAGTTAACCCTGGCAGACACAGCTCTCTACTACTGTGCTGTAGACACACAGTGATCCAAAGTGTAGAAGAGGCTGTACAAAAACCTGAAGACAGATATGGGACTACTCTTCAAAGAGGAGGGAAGTGGTTTTCAAAGCACAGCTTCATATCAGATGGATTCTGTTCATTCCTGTTTGATCAGAGTCTCTGTGGTTACAGCTGCTAATGAAACACTGTGGGAGGATTCACATGAGCAGATGATCCACATCAACCAATAAACATCTACATGAAGGTTCAAACACTCACACTTCATCAACACAGACTTTGATATAGATTAGTTTCTGTTCCGATGATAAAGAAAGGTGAGACTTGGAATGACTGTAAACATTTTTATTTGTGTTTATCATAGAAATTCATATAAAACATAAACCAAAAAACCTTTAGGTTTTGTAGCAATCCATTTTTTAAATGAATAATGTTGAAACCCTTCAAAGTTTACTTTGTACTTCTTGAGTACATCTGAAGAACCTTAAAGAATTCCGACATTCTGATGGCTATCTTTTTCTGGCAGATCTGTAACCCTTGTGCTATCCTAGGCACTTTAACATTGGGAGTTGGGTCATCTAGATCAGTGTTTTTCAACCAGTGTGCCGCGGCACACTAGTGTGCCGTGGGAGATTGTCAAGTGTGCCGTGGGAAATTGCCATCATTAACTGATCTAAAAACATTTCCCATCTCCAGGAAATCAGCTCTTTGTTCATCCAAACAGGCCCTGCTAACAGGCCTCTGTTCATTCCTGTTTGATCAGAGTCTCTGTGGTTCCAGCTGCTAATAAAATACTGTGGGAGGATTCACATGAGCAGATGATCCACATCAACCACTAAACATAAAGCTCTTCTCCATAGTTCGCTCTTAAACAAAAACATGGCACAAGGAAATAGAAGACTTGAGCTAAAATTATTAAAAATCCTATTGGAAAAATAGGATTTGTGATGTAATTTCAGGCTCAACGACAAAAAAAAATAAATGCTTTCTCTCTTGATGGATGAGGTTCAGCAGGAAATATAATCTCCAGCTTTTTATTGTTACATACTAAAAATCAGTCTTTCATTTAGTCTTTCATTTTACGACCCCCCCCAAAAAAGAAAAAAATATCTTGACACAATAAGCATTTATTATGATGAAATTAAAAAAAAAATTGAGACATCAACTATGAATAACCTCATTTGGGTTTTATAGGGCATTGATGTAGTGGTTAGCACTCTTGTCTACAACAAAAAAGGTTTGAATCTTAGTTGGGTATCTTTCTGTAAGTTTTTACTCATCGTGCATGTGTTAGTTTTACTCAATGATAATGTGCTTGTGTGTGAGTGTGTGTGTGTGTGGGGGGGGGGGGGGTGCTGGGACGAACACCAGTTGCCCTTTCAGAGGGTTTTTTTCACCCCCCCAAGGCGATGGTTCCATCCATTTAGCTACCTGCTGAATATAAGGCCTCTGCTGACTGGCATGCATTCTTGTGTCAGACCTGACTTCATGGTTCCAGCAGTAGATGGCAGCAGCAATGGTAACTCAAAAATAGGGATGGGTATCGTTAAGGTTTTAACAGTACTACTACTCTTATCGATACTGCTTATCGATCCGGTATTTTAATGGTACTCTTATCGATACTTTTTGAGGACGAAAAATAAATAAACAAATAAATAACAAATTAAGAACATAAAGTGATTTATTTCCTCATTATGCAACATTGATTTTTTTTTTGTACAAAACATTTACTTTATACATGAGAATGTTCCAGACAGGAGATCTATTTAATTATTTAATCTAATTATTTTTATTCTTTATGAGTGTCATGTTTCCTTTGATCTTTTGTCCATTTTCTACAACCTTTAATAGACTTTTCTATCTGTCAAACACCAGAGTTAAGTTAAGTTAAGTTAAGTTAAGTTAAGTTAAGTTAAGTTAAGTTAAGTTAAGTTAAGTTAAGTTAAGTTAAGTTAAATGAAATGATGGAAACAAATTCACTTTGATGCAGACTCCTTTCTATTTATTTATTTGTCTTCAAATCCAGTAAACCCAATACATTATATTAATTTTACGGATGACAACTATCATTAGTTATTAATTATTATTAAGTATTAGGAAGCAGCTGATAGTTTGTCACGGGTCTGGAATCATAAGCAGTGAGTCTAAGCCCCGCCCCTCTACCTGTTAATTAATTTTACGCAGAAACGGGTGTTCTTAGTCTAGGGCGCTCATGTGTCCCCTACGAGATCACCACTGACTGTGTGTGCGCTGCCTTGTCTCGTGTGTGTGCGCGTGCGGCGCATACTTTCTGAACAACAGCCCCGCCCCCCCGTGCACACAAATAGACAAACAAAACTCTCCTCTTCAACGAGAATACCGAAATTAATATCATCATTAAGTAATGGAAAATTGACTGACTTGGTGAGTTAAATATGGCAGATAACGCTTATATCTTGTGGGACACACAAAAATAGAAAAAGTAACTTCTCCAGTACCGATACTCTTATCGATACCGATAGCAGAACCGTTCAGGTCAGATCTTAACGATACTATGGTCTTGAAGAATGTGGCCTCGGGGCTGGTTCAATACCGGGTACCCATCCCTACTCAAAAAACATAGCACTGAATTAATTAAACAAATCATAATAATGTCAACCAAAGTGTGTTAATAAATTATAGGGTGTGGTCCTGGAGGTTCCTGCCCTGATGAGGTGGCAGCATAGGCAGCCATCACTCCCTTTGACCCTGAAACCAGTCTTCTTCCGCAGTCCAAAACATGCTTTATGGGTTCATAGAGTCTCTTAAATTGTCAATGTGGCTGTGTGTGGGGTGGTGGTGGTGGTGGTGGTGGTGGGGGACTCCAGTTGCCCTTTAAAAGGGATTCAGTGGGTGTGCCCAAAGTGTGGCCCTAATGTAATCCGTTATAGATTTTAGGTATCGGTTTTCACCCAAATACAAATGTGGAATATGTATTCTGCATCTAATAATTATGAATGCCAGCACTGTTTGCAGTAGAACCCACACCTGTTTAACAGTTTCACTGGAAGATGGGAGTACCACTGCTTATGTGCACACTGTTGCAGTCACCAGCTGCATTTACATGTGCAAAATGTCTTTAGTCTGATTAAAGGTCATATTAGAATTGAATTATTTACATGGGCCCATAAAAATAAATTTGATTATAACAAATGTTTACATCTGCAACACCTTTGATCAGAACAAATCATCTTGACATGTACGGAAATATCTAAAATACCGAAAACGCCGGACTTCGTGGGACTTCCGGGTTAGCATGAAGCTGTGACGCGGATCTGCTCGAGACCTGGTGGAAAATAAGATGATTTAATCCTGGGAAACTAAAACAACCAAGCGGCATATATTTTTCTCCCCCCTTCTTTTTTTTCTTTTTTCGGATAAACACACCGTCTCAGTGGTTTTTTTTTTTTCCCGGATTTATTCCGTCCTGGAGAGTTTCAGTAGCGAAGAGGATCTGGACAGCCTGACGCGTTACATTGACGAGCAATACGAGCGCTTCGTCATGAGGAAAACCCCTCAGTCAGCCAAGCCAGCCGCCCCCACCAAGCGGAGCCGGCCCGAAGAATCACCGGGTGCTTCCCCACCGAAGACGGAGTTTGGAACCAATGCGTGGGATATGCTCCTTAGCATCGATGCTAAGCTATCCAGCTTTGACAGCCATCTCTCCCTCCTGGAAGTTCTTCACCGGGAATTTCAAGACATCAAAGAGGCTCTAGAATTTTCCCAAAAACAAGTGGAAACCCTGACCGCGGAGAATTCAGCGCTGAGAGAGTCGGTAAGTTCTCTTTCTGATGGAATGAGCCGACTCTCTGAAGAAAATAAGAAGATCAAAGAGTCCATTCTGGATCTTCAATCAAGATCTATGAGAGATAACCTGGTGGTCATGGGAATACCAGAAACGCCAGAAGAAAACGCAGAGGAAAAAATTAAAAACTTTATTCAAAGCCAGCTAAAGCTCCCAGAGGAAAAAGTTAAATCCATAAACTTTCACCGTGTGCATCGCATGGGAGCAGCGAGACCTGGGAATCGCAGGCCCAGACCCATCGTGGCCAAGTTCGTGCTCCACAAAGAGAAGGAAGAGGTGAGGCGCCGAGGCAGGGAGCTCCGGGGGACCGACTTCAGGATGGATGATCAGTTCCCCAAAGAAATCGTGGAGCGTCGTAGGATCTTGTTCCCCATCAGGAAGAAATTTCTGAGTGAAGGGGCCTGCGCTGTCATCTCTGTGGACCGACTCTACGTGAACGGACAGCTCCACCGCGACCCAAACGTCACTCCCTGGCTCTACTGAATCAGATATATATCCACACTCTTTACACTCTCTGCACAGGTGTTAGTTTATGCTTATATGTGACACACTGGGCATAACTCACGGGGTATAAAGGTTCTCCACTTTAGGTAATATCACCACCAGTCTCCTCAGCAGCTTCAAACCTGTTTCTGATAGGTTTGTTCTGTTTTTACCCTCCCTGTTTCCTTAATTATCCCCCCCTCTGCACTCCTTCCCTCTTTTTCTTTTTTCACACACTATTCCCTTCCTCTCACCTAAGCTGCCACATCACTCAGCCATTCTACAATAGTACTGATCTGCACAACACACTTAGACACTCAACATCTCCAGCATTACATCCCATGCACTGTACATTACACATAAAGCCTTATAGCAACAGCAAGCACACCACTATGTGTACATATATACTCATTTTTGCCTCAATCAACAACATACAGTTTCTAGCATTCACCTCAACAGCTGCATGTCCACCCTAAGGTTAGTTACTTGGAATGTGCACGGAGCTGGAACCAGAGAGAAGAGACTGAAAATATTGGCCAAATTAAAAGATCTCAAAACTGATTTTGCGTTTCTTCAAGAAACTCATATGTCTAGTTCCTCAGTGAATATTCTCGCCACAGCAGAATTTCCAAACGTATATTCAGCTTGTTATAACTCTAGACAGAGAGGAGTAGCAATTCTGATAAACAAGGAAGTTAAATTTACCGAAGTTAACCAAGTCATAGACCCAGAAGGAAGATTTATAATAGTCACTCTTTCCACTCAAAATATGCAGCTATGTTTAGCTAATGTGTACGCCCCCAACGTAGATGACCCTAAATTCTTTCATTCCTTCTTTTCTGTGCTATCTGAGCATACAGACAAATCCATAATCATTGCGGGTGACCTCAACATGTGTTTAGATCCAGAGATGGATAGGCTAAATAACACAGGAACTCTTAGAACATGGCAATCTACAAACACTGTTAAACAGTACATGGAGTATTTTGGTCTTTGTGATATTTGGCGTGTATTCCACCCCACGAAAAGAGATTATACCTTTTTTTCCACAGTTCATCAATCATACTCCAGGCTAGATTATTTCTTGGTCAACAGCTCCTTATTGAGCATAGCTACAGAAGCACAGATCCACCCCATTACTGTCAGTGATCACGCACTGGTTTCTCTAACTCTTAAAAACAAAACATCACCACCTTCATTAAGGAGCTGGAGGTTCAATACATTGTTGCTCAAAGACCCTAACTTTATAGACTTCTTTGCTAAAGAATGGTCCTCATATCTTCAAAATAATGACCACCCAGGTATCTCCTCATGCCTCTTATGGGAGGCCGGGAAAGCAGTCATGAGAGGCAAAATTATCGCCTTCTCGTCCCACAAAAAAAGAAAAGAAAACTCTAAACTAGTGGATTTAGAGCAAAAAATCAAATTGTTAGAGGAAACGTACAGCAACTCTCCGGATGAAAAAACTTTACAACAAATAAGGAAAGTAAGAATCGAATTAAATGAAATAACTAATCGAAGAACACAGTTTTTATTACAGAGACTACGCTTGGAGAGGTTTGATCACAGTAATAGATCTGGGAAATTTTTGGCAAATCAACTAAAAATAAACAAAGAGAAGACAACTATCTCATCAGTAATAGACCTAACAGGGAACGCAACACATGATCCATCCGCAATAAATGCAGTTTTTAAAAACTTTTACCAATGCCTCTACTCATCCCAAATTGACCCTTCTGACAATGACATCAACAGTTTTCTCAATAGCATAGATTTGCCTAGACCAACAGAGGAACAAATCACAGCCCTGGAGTCCCCTCTTACTAAAGAAGAGCTACATAAAGCATTAACCAACATGCCTAGTAAAAAAGCTCCAGGACCAGATGGCTTCCCAGCAGAATTTTATAAAGAATTTTGGCAAATTTTAGCTCCCATTTTTCTCAGAATGACAATAGAAATTAAGGATAACAATTATTTACCTCCAAATATGAATTCTGCGAATATTATCTTACTTCTGAAACCTGGGAAAGATCCCACATCACCATCCAGCTATCGCCCCATATCACTGATTAATGCAGATCTTAAAATAATCTGCAAAGCTTTGGCAGGAAGGCTGGAGAAGGTAGTTCCCTCTCTAATACATCCTGACCAAACAGGTTTTATAAAGGGTAGACATTCATCTACCAACATGCGCAGATTAATCAACCTCATAGATTATACAACCATCAACAATCAAGAAGCAACTATTTTGTCACTGGATGCAGAAAAAGGCATTTGATCGGGTCAACTGGAAATTCTTAATAGCCACCCTGAACAAATTTGGCTTTGGAAAATCGTTTATTAACTGGATTAAAATATTATATGCCTCTCCTAATGCTCGTATCAGAACAAATGATCAAACATCTCCAAGCTTTAATTTGCAAAGAGGAACCAGACAAGGCTGTCCACCATCTCCGTCTTTATTTGCACTATTTATTGAACCTCTAGCTGCTGCCATTAGGCAAAGTCGAGATGTTGAAGGCATTCAAACCATAAATTTAGAACACAAAATAAGTCTTTATGCAGATGATGTTTTACTATTTACTCCAAATTCACAATCTTCCATCTGCCAAATCATCTCCCTAATTAATAGATTTTCCTAAGTTTCAGAATACTCCATAAACTGGTCTAAAAGTACAATTCTACCAATTAATTGCAATTATCTAAATCTGTTAACTATTAAAATACAAACAGGCAACATAAAGTACTTAGGTATAAATATTTCCTCCAGGCTTTCTGATCTATTCAAGCTAAACCACACCCAACTACTTAAAACAACTGAGGCTGATCTGACTAGATGGAAAAATCTTCCCATTTCTCTAATAGGGAGAGTTGCAACCATAAAAACGACGATTCTCCCCAAGATTAACTATCTGTTTTCAATGATTCCTTCCAAACCTCCAACTACTTGGTTTAAATCATTAGACTCATCCATTTCCCAATTCCTCTGGGAAGGTAAACCACCAAGGATTAGTTTAAAAACTATTAAAAACCTAAAGATAGAGGAGGACTAGGCCTACCAGACTTTCAGGACTACTACTCCGCCAACAGATTGTTTTATGTACAAAAATGGCTGAATCCTGGTGTGTTGGATGAATCTTGGCTAGACATAGAGCAAAATCTCTGTGATGGCCTGGATGTTTCTAATTTACCTTTCATCAGTTCTACAATTAAACAACACAAATGCTTCAGAAGTTTAAATATTAGCTCATCTCTAACAGCCTGGTGGGATTTTCTTAAAAAAAAACAACCTCACATTATTTCCATGCAAACTCACCCCCATTTGGAACAACCCTGATATTTTAATTAACAAAAACATGATTCATTTTGTGGGCTCATGTGGGCTCTGCTGGGCCTACCGTTTCCCTGGCTCGGGGCTCTGGTTGCCCGGGGTGGGGGGTGGTGGAGGCGCGCGCTCTGCCGGCAATTTGGCAGGGGTTCCTGGGCTGTAGAAAATTTTTCTAGGAAAAAAGAAAAAAAAAAATAAAAATAAAAAATAAATAAATAAAATACCGGAAACGGCCATAGAAGAAGTAGTAGTGGAGTTCTGTTGTAAACAAATATGGCTGCGGTTAATCTGAAGCAAGACGATCTTTTGGGGGTGCTTTTATTGATGTATTTATTTTTTGAAAGTGACCAATAGCAGATACTTTTCTAAATATGTGCAGCCAGTGCTTTTTTCTTGGTGAAGCTTACGTTTAGAGTTAGGTTAATACGTTTGACAAACAGCATTTAGCCTATGAACATAAAATACGTGTGGGCAATGAAGCATTTTGGATCATGGCAAAAAGTGAATCAGTAAGGAACATTTTTAAAGAAAGACTTTTACCAAAAATGTTTGTTTTGAACTGCAGTTTATGATGTTTTTTTAAAAACTGCAATTAGTTTTTATTTTAGAGTCACAGAAATTGTTCTATACGTTAAGCACTGTTTGAGCAAGTGTTTAGCTCTGTCAATAGCCACCAATATTTCTGGACAATCTATGTCCCGAAATAACAACTACAGTTTGGAATGAGCTCCAGTTTGTAGCTTCTGATCATCATTTTTGGTATCATGTTAAAGTGTTTTGAATTTAAAACCTAAGTAAGGTTTTTTTTGTTTTAATATTTATGTTTTAAAGCAATATTAAAGCTTTTTCTAAACTTCTGGTGTTCTCGGACAGTTTTAAATTTAACTTGGCCTTTTGACTTCTTTAGATGTCAGTTTTATGTAAACAAAACTGGCAAAACATGCAGGATGTACTCTGCCTTTGCCCAAAAGCAGTTTGTTGAACTCCAGCAACTCCATAACCCTGACCAGAAACAAGAAGGTTTAGAAATTGGATCCATAGATTCAATTCAAAATTTTTTTAATGGCACAATGTCACTACACAGCTGTCTCAACGGGCCTGTTTGTTACTAAGTATTAGTTGAACTTTGAGTTTACACTTAGACACAGAACGGTCAGATAATGTTCTTCTTAGTTGTTTTTATTCACTGGAGGTGTCGTATGGATGTAAAAAGGTTTAATGTATTTGTAACTACTGCATTGTTCAGGTAAAGTTTAAAATTTGCATTCAATTATTGAAGTAAAAAGGGGGGCCTAAATAGCTAATAGCTTTACCTTTTATATGATTTTTGTTTTTGTTAAAAAGAGCAAAGTCAGTAGGAAAAATCCTACTGACTGGTTTTATACAGCTACAGATTATAAACTACAGATTTTTACTGGAATATGAGTTCATTATGTTGACAGGACTTACCACAGTCACCACATTTGTTTATTCTCAGTTGGATCTCATTCAGTTCACTCCAGTCCATTCCTCAAAGGTCTGTCAGCTTCATTTGTTTGTATACTGTGAGGGATTGAGCGGCCAAAGAGGACAACAGAGGTTTATCAAAAAATGAAAGATTTAATTTTCTCAAAAAATGTAAAAAGATGAACAAACTGGGCCCTTAAAAGAGGTCAACAGAAACATAACTCAGGCAATAACTTCAACTTAACCAACTGAACAGACCAAGTAACAGAAACAAACTGACCTAACCAAAGACACAACAGGGGAACATATATAGTGGCTGATCAGACCACTTGAGAAACATGGGGGGAGACTAACATGACTACGCAGACAATTTTAACAAAGACAATAAAGACAAGACTAAACACAAAACTTGGTCTCTTAGTGGAAAAGAAAAATCATCAAAGTGTAACAAAATGAATAATAACCAACAGTAGTAAAGCAAATAAACATTAAATAAGTCCATTGGTTTCTCCCCTGGAAGCTCCAGTAGATGGTGCCTTCCTAATTGCCTGGCTGGAGTATTTAAAGGCAGTGAAGACTTGAGCTCCTCCTTTGCCAGTCCTCACAGCACAGCTCCAGCAGTAGCACCTCAGCTACACCCGTAGCGACCAGTAGCACCCTCAGCACTGGCAACTCAAAAACAGGTGACATTAATTAAACAAACCAAAATAAGTAAACTAAAAACATGTACATGTGCTAGAAATGATTGAATATAGATAATGAATGTATATTTTAACTCAAAGAAATGTGTGCATTTATTTGAGAATAATGAATCTGAAATAATAAAATTAAAAAGAAAGTGTGTAGTGCTGAGGGGAGGTTACCACCATTTTGTTTGTGGGTGTGGCAGGGTATGCTGCCATCACACTCCCCTCCCCTTCCAAACTCTCGCTGGTCGAACGAGAGAGGTAGTCAGCAGTGGCATTGTCCTTGCCCGGGATGTACTTCACTTTGTAGCAGAAGGGCTGCATGGCAAGATACCATCTTGTGATCCGTCCATTGGTATCCTTCATCCTCTCCAGCCATGATAACGCCTTGTGGTCAGTCTCCAGGGTAAACTCTCTCCCTAAAAGGTAATATTTGAAAGAGTCCATGGCCCACTTGATCGCTAAGGCTTCCTTATCGACGGTTGAATAGCGAGTTTCTCTGGGCATCAGCTTCCGACTTATGTAAGCCACTGGATGTTGGTCTCCTGGAGCTCCCTGGAGAAGCACAGCTCCAACGCCCCTCTCAGATGCATCTGTTTGCAGCGTAAAAGGTTTGTCAAAGTCTGGGCTGTGAAGTACTGGGTTGGTACTTAATGAACGCCGAATGTCCTGGAAGGCCGCCTCAGCCCTGGTAGTCAATCGAATCTGATTTGGAGATCTTGATCCAGTCAGGTCCGTCAGTGGAGCAGCTCGGGCTGAGAAGTTCGGAATAAACCGGTGGTAAAAGCCCGCCATGCCAAGAAATGACCTCAGCTGCTTCCTGGTTTTGGGAAGAAGACAGGACTCAATTGCTTGAACTTTGTTAATCTGTGGTCTAATCAGTCCACCTCCAATAGTAAAACCCAGGTACTCTGTTTCAGTCTGGGCAAAAACACACTTGGCTGGATTAACCGTCAGTCCCACTGAATGTAGACACTCCAGAACTTTCTTAAGGTGTTCTAAATGTTCGTCCCACGTTGTGCTGTAAACAACAATGTCATCTAGATATGCACATGCAAAGCCATCAAGCCCACTGAGTACCTGGTCCATGAGTCTCTGGAAAGTTGCTGGGGCACCATGTAATCCAAACGGCAGAACAGTGAACTCAAAAAGGCCCCAGGGTGTCCGGAAAGCTGTGTACTCTTGTGACCGAGCAGTAAGGGGCACCTGCCAATAACCTTTGCAGAGGTCAATGGTGGTTAAGTACTTTGCTTTCCCCAGACGCTCAATGAGATCGTCAATCCGAGGAGTCGGATAGGAGTCGAATTTTGACATTGCATTCAGGTATCTAAAATCAATGCAAAAGCGAGTCGACCCATCTTTCTTTGGAACCAAAACCACCGGATTACACCACTCAGTTTTTGAAGGCTGGATAATCCCAAGAGACAGCATGAAGTCCACCTCCTTTTTTAATGGAACTAGGAGACGCTCTGGGATCCTGTAGCTCATCCGCCTTACAGTGGCATGGTCCTTCAGCACAATGTCATGTTTCACAAGACTGGTGCGTCCTGGGCACTCCTGAAATACCTCAGGATTTATTAGTGCTTTCACCTGAGATTGCTGGTTTGAAGGTAGATGACTTAAGTCTGGAGTGGTGGCAGTTGATGTTGGCAGAAATTCAACCTCCTCCTCCTTTACATTCTGGATGAGCAGCACCTTGGCCTCCTCCTCAGCTCTTGGGAACCATTCCTTTAAAAGATTCACATGAAGCACTCTGCTGGAACGTGCATGACCTGGAGTAGACACCTGGTAAGTCGTGGCTCCAAGTTTTTTGTGCACCAGAAAAGGACCTTGCCATTTGGCCAGCAGTTTACTGTCGCTTGTTGGGAGCATCACAAGAACCTTCTGACCTGGGAGGAAGCTTTTGT
This sequence comes from Oryzias curvinotus, assembly GCA_023969325.1. Lineage (NCBI taxonomy): Eukaryota > Metazoa > Chordata > Actinopteri > Beloniformes > Adrianichthyidae > Oryzias > Oryzias curvinotus. The sequence continues at coordinate 16,745,265 of CM043722.1, forward strand.
GTCGTGCTTTCCTGTCATACCAGGTCTTCTGGTACCGCTGAGCATCAGCCATGTGGTCTTGAGCCAGCTCACTCATCTTCTGCAGTTTTTCTCTCATCTGTAGGACATAGGAAACTACATTAACAGGCCCCTCCCTCCCCTAATCTTTGTCCCAGGTCTCCCTCAGTAAGGTCAGAGGTCCCCTTACTTCAAAACCATATAGAAGTTCAAATGGGGAAAACCCAGTTGAGGCCTGAGGAACCTCCCTGTAGGCAAAAAGGAGGTAAGGAAGCCACTGATCCCAGTCAGAACCAGTATCATTAACAAACATACGGAGCATCTGCTTGAGTGTTTGGTTAAACCACTCAGTCAGTCCGTCTGTCTGTGGATGATAGGGGGTTGTTCGAATACTCTTTATGCCCAGGAGCTGGTAAACCTGTTTAAGCAGTGTAGACATAAAGTTAGTCCCCTGGTCTGTTAAAATTTCTTTAGGGAAACCCACTCTTGAGAAAAACTGCACCAGAGAGAATGCAACAGCTTTTGCCTTGACACATTTCAAAGCAAAGACTTCTGGGTATTTTGTAGCATAATCTGTAATGACCAGCATGTAACGATTTCCAGTTCTGCTTCTTTCTACAGGGCCAACAACATCCATGCCCAAACGCTCAAAGGGGGTCCCAATTATTGGAAGAGGCTGGAGCGGAGCTTTCACTGAACTTTTCATGGATGTCTTCTGGCACTGAGGGCAACTCTTACAGTATTTGTCAAATGTCGGCATGCAAACCAGGCCAGTAAAAGTGTTTAACAATGCGAGCAGTAGTCTTGTGCTTCCCCAAGTGGCCAGCCCAGGGAATAGAGTGGCCCAAGTTGAGAATTACATCTCGGACCCTCTGAGGGACCACTAGCCGCTTTGTTTGACCATGCTGATGATATAAAACACCATCATGCAGAAAAAACTCCCTCCTTTTCTTAGACTTAGTCAATTCTTTAGCTTTCAGAAAGCAGACGGACAGTGTTGGATCATCATGCTGTATTTTACTGATGTCATTGGGCAACTCAAAACTCAAAGCACTGTCTGGAGCCGTTTCAGTTGTTTGCTTTACAGCTGTGTGCTTAAATTTCTCTTGCCTCCGTTGACTACGTGGCTTGCGAGACTTTCCCGGGTTTGTCTCTAGCTCAGCATCATAGAACGGCAAAGCACTGAGAAGTTGGGATTGCTCCTCCTCAAGTTGAGCCTGTGCCCTTGTAACTGCAACATTGCTATTTCCTTTTGTCTCCAACAAGTCAAAAAGAACAGGAAGGTCATGACCTAGGACCACTGGAAAAGGCAGATCATCCACAATGCCAACATTCAACAAATATGTCTGGCCTTGGACTTCAACATAAAGTTCAGCAGTGGGGTATATTTTCCTATCCCCATGCACACAGCAGATTGAGATGGTCTCACGGGTACAAATGATATTAGCTGGTACATGCCGTCTCTGCACGAGAGTCTGTGTGCTGCCAGTGTCCACGAGAGCCTTATGACTCTTCCCATTAATTCGTACAGTGGTCAGTTTAATGGATTCACCTTCTTGGGTTTCTGGTGGAAGGCTTTGGTATGGAACAAGACACATTTGAGTGAGCTTCACTGGATTTTTCGGACATAATGGTTTAATGTGTCCTTCCTGCCCACACAAATAACAAATCGGTGTTTTACTGGAAGGTTTTGCTGGTCTCGTCTGTTTTTCTTCCCCCAAAGGAGTTCTATTGGTACCTGGGGCAGACCTCTGGTGGTATTGATGGTTTGCTGACCTTCGAGAATCTTTGGAGGCCTGCCATGCAATGTTGCTCCATGGAAGGTTTTTCTTTCGAGCAGCCACAAAAACCTCTGCCAGGGAGGCCACTTCAGCTGCTGAGTTAGGACCATGTTCCTTTATCCAAATCTGAAGCTCAGGTGACACCATTCTTAAATATTGTTCCATGATTATTATTTCAGCAATTTCTTTAGTTGTTTTACCTTTCGGCTGAATCCACTTTTCAAACAGCTCCTTCAGTCTGGCATAAAGCTCCTTGGGAGTCTCCTCAGGTCCAACTTCCAAGGAGCGAAACCGTTGCTTGTAAGACTCAGGGTTGACATCATATTTGTGCAGAATGGCAGTTTTCACTTTGTCATAATCCTGTGAGTCATCAAAATCCATGCCAACATAAGCACTCCTAGCCTTACCAGTGAGCAGTGGAATAAGGCGGAAAACCCAATCAGATCTGGTCCACTTGCAAGCTGTAGCAATTCTTTCAAAAGTTACAAGGAAATGTTCAATATCATCATTTTCTGTGAGTTTTTCCAACCTTGGCTCTCTAGAAAAATGAGGTTGACTAGGTGCTGATGGTTCACATTCAGTAGCAGATGTTGGTTGTGAAGGTTGATTGTCAAAGTTTGACACATCTGAAGGATCAGGTGCTGATGAAGTGAGTTCTGGAATAGGAGAAGTGCGGGCCTGCACCTCCATCTGAAGAAGCTGAAACTGGTGCTGCAGAGCTTTGAAACGATGTTCTTGCTGTTTAGCTTCCTCCTGAAGCTGCAGGTCTCTGGCTTCCTGTTTTCCCATGAAAGCCTGGAGAATATCAGTCAGATTTTTCAGTGTTGGCTCATGGGTGTCTTCACCCTCAGTACCTGGTGCAACCCCTGTAGCTCCAGCCTCATGTTCCTCCTCTTCACGGTCTCCAAGTCCACTATTCATATCCTTGTTCTCTGTCCGAGGTCTCACAACTCTTCCTCCACGATGCATGGTACACTCCACAAACTGCAGGTGTCAAAAAAGGGGAGAAAAAAGGAAAAAAATTCTGTGTCCTCAATTGCTGATCCCACTTCTGACACCACATGTGAGGGATTGAGCGGCCAAAGAGGACAACAGAGGTTTATCAAAAAATGAAAGATTTAATTTTCTCAAAAAATGTAAAAAGATGAACAAACTGGGCCCTTAAAAGAGGTCAACAGAAACATAAGTAACTCAGGCAATAACTTCAACTTAACCAACTGAATAGACCAAGTAACAGAAACAAACTGACCTAACCAAAGACACAACAGGGGAACATATATAGTGGCTGATCAGACCACTTGAGAAACATGGGGGGAGACTAACATGACTACGCAGACAATTTTAACAAAGACAATAAAGACAAGACTAAACACAAAACTTGGTCTCTTAGTGGAAAAGAAAAATCATCAAAGTGTAACAAAATGAATAATAACCAACAGTAGTAAAGCAAATAAACATTAAATAAGTCCATTGGTTTCTCCCCTGGAAGCTCCAGTAGATGGTGCCTTCCTAATTGCCTGGCTGGAGTATTTAAAGGCAGTGAAGACTTGAGCTCCTCCTTTGCCAGTCCTCACAGCACAGCTCCAGCAGTAGCACCTCAGCTACACCCGTAGCGACCAGTAGCACCCTCAGCACTGGCAACTCAAAAACAGGTGACATAATTAAACAAACCAAAATAAGTAAACTAAAAACATGTACATGTGCTAGAAATGATTGAATATAGATAATGAATGTATATTTTAACTCAAAGAAATGTGTGCATTTATTTGAGAATAATGAATCTGAAATAATAAAATTAAAAAGAAAGTGTGCAGTGCTGAGGGGAGGTTACCACCATTTTGTTTGTGGGTGTGGCAGGGTATGCTGCCATCACATATACGTTTCTTGTTGGACCGGATAAAAAAAAAAAGAAGAGGGTAGAAAAGAAAGGGGAGAAAAAAGGGGGTTAAAAAAATGAAGGATCATTAAGAAGTAGCATCATAATTACTGTAAGGTGTAGATGTTAGTCAAAAGGGATGGGCCTGTTCATAGACACAGTCAAATATTACAAACACCTATTGGCTCCAAAGATCTTCACACACAAACATGTCAACACGTACAAAATACAAATACTGCTCACACACACACACACACAAAGAAACACATGTCAAGCATGTCACTCCATCATGCACACTATTTGTGCAAAAGTGAGGTGGCACAAGAGAAAGAGCCTCGACAAAACTGAGGACAACATTGGCCACCAGGGCTCTCCAGACAAATGTGCAGGATAGGAGATCTAGGGAATACGCCTACCGGGCAACCCAACATCAGTCACCCAGACCAGGGCCAGAGGGCCAATCACAGGGGCTCCCAGTGCCAGAGAGCAGAGGGACACAGGGGCCTTGGAGAGCGCAAGCCCCAGCCCAGCCAGAGGAAAGCCCTAGCTAGAGCTAGGAGTCCAGCACAAGGCCAAACCTGCTGGGGAGGTCTAAGCATCTCCCCACCCCAACCCCAGGCACGAGGCAGGGCCCCCATGGGAGACCCTTTTGACACAGTGGCTCCTCCTACATGCGTCAGGAATGTCACGTTTTCAAGCACATTTTTGTACAAATGTCCAGCAGCAAATTTGACTCAGGTTAAAAGACAGGCAGCAGATGAAAATTTGCTGCGTGAACCCCATTCAGTGGGAATGCAGCAGTCACAACTGCCTTTTTGGCTGGATAGGGGCCTTCTCCAGACAAAAATGAGTTAACCTGTCAGGGCACGCAGGTGACCCACATGAATTAACAAGGTTGCAGAGCACTTGATGAGTCCATAAAGCGAAAATGTTCATGCACATTCTTTTGTATGAACATGATGCGAGCATCAGATTGTGGCGATTACTTACACAACACGTAAGGGTAAGTAAGAATAAAGTAGGTGAGAGACAATTGTGTTGCACAGATTTTTCATTGTTTCTAAATCCCCCACCCCCCACCTCCCATAAAATCCTGCAGACTGTGCAATGTGTCCAAGAGTGCTTTGTGCTCTTTCCTGGCTCCTTGTGTGCAGCCTATCTGTTAAGCAGTGGGGCCACCAGGTGTCGGCCAGGGGTGGCCGGGGCCATCCCCTGGCCGACACCTGGCCACCCCAGTGGCCACCCCACTAGCCACTATAAACTGTGGTAGCATCAGTTATGCATTTCATCCCAAATGTACAGCAAGCAGGCGGCAAGTCCCTCTGATCACCTAACCGGCCCCCACCCCCTCCCCTCCCTGTTGCCTTTGAATGCGCAGACATCAAAAGGCGAGCCGTTGGACGCAGAACACGGATTAGATGGTGAGGCTGATCTTCCTTTAGAGTTCACTTCCTTGTTCGAACACCCAGACCCTCCGGGGCGGGTCAAACAAAACAACCAGTCTCGGTTCCTTAAGGGGAACTTTCTTTATTACTTTTTCCTTAAGTCCAAAACGGCGACTGACCACGCATGCATATGCGCTCCACACCCCCACACGTGCTCTCTCTTCCTGCATCGTACGAGCACACACGCACGCACACACACACACACTAAATTTCTTATCATGCCTGTTAAATATTTTCTGTGGGTCTTTTAACAATCTCTTTACTGTACTTTAGATCACCTGATCTATATTGCGCGCAAATACTTGGTGCAAATACGCCACATCATCAGCGGTGGTGGATGTGCAATTACTTTTTATTGATACGTAAAAAAGGATGTCCCTGTCACATGCGCCTCTCATTTCATGTCACTAATTAAGCACTGGTTGTTGTGTTACAGCAACATTTTGATGTGTTTTTGTCCTGTTTCCACAGAGTTACCTATAATTATAGGTTGATGCTTGTGTAAGTAAATTTTCAGAGAATGGAAAGAAATTCAACATATATTCTCATTTTAAGAAGAAACGTGCAACAGAAGGATGAGACAGCGTCAAAGGAGGGTCAGTCAGCATCATTGTCAGAGAAACAATGCAGAACTCAGCACAAGCAGGGACTGGACCAGTTCCTGGACCAACAGGTGAAGTTAGAATTATGTTGCCCTAATAATGAAACTGTTTCATGTTTATTAGCCTGAATAGAAATGTCTACAGATGTCATAAATAATTACCATGGAAAGGTATTTTTATTTTTATTTCAGAACAACTGATTTGACTTTTTGTTCATTATAGATATTCCCCAGTCAAGAACCAAACAGCCCAAGCAGACACAGCTAAGCATTAAATATAAACAAAATAAATAAAAATATATCTGTAGTAGTATCGACTAATGATATCTACTAGTATCTATAATAGTATCTACTATAAGTTAATGTTCTACAAAATATCAGTAGACATTTAACTTTCTGTTGGTTTTCTAAAGGTTGTTTTACTACGTTTAGTAGACTGAATTTAAAAAATATAGCTCATGGTTTTTGTGTGCCACGCCAAGATATAATGTGGCCCCCTACCGGCCACCCCCATGAAAATTTTCTGGAGGCACCACTGCTGTTAAGAATAGAGCTGTGACGGTGACGGATTTTTCATCACCGCGGTGATGAACCACCAGGGGGCGCGGTGTCGCGGTTAACCGCAGCCCCCCCCCCCCCCCCCCCCCCCCCAAAAAAAAAAAAAACAAAAAAACCCACACACACAAAATCCCCCCGCGGCTGCATCATAAATACATACAGTTACAACGTAGTATTCTTTATTTACCTTTATTAACAAATAACAATAACACCTGACTACTACCTACCGACGAACCCCCCCCCCCCCCCCAACACAAAATCCTCCGGCGGGCGGCCGTGTCGCGCACTCAAGAACGCACCCAGCTTAGTGGAAATGAACAATTAGAACGCAGTAAATTTGTCGTATTTCCTCGCAAGACAGAAACTTCTTTTGTAGAATCAGGATGTGTGTGTGCTTCTAAAACAGCGCACGTGTGTCTGTAAGTAGAGTACGCACGTGCCCCGTGCTTCTCTAAGAGACAGCTACAGCCCGCGCGCGCGCAGGCGGGTGCGACGAGGAAAGGAGAAGAGTGATAAAAGGTTTCCAATAGAAACCCTTTTAGTCTGAACACAGGACTAGCAGAAAAAGTAAATTATCAGCAAAGATTAATGTGTTTATTATAGTTCCAATCACGCACCATATGCAAAACTTAAAAAAAAAAAAAAAACTTTCAAAATAAAAGTGCGGTGATGCGGTGATGACCTCATCACCGCGGTGATGACCTCATCACCGCGGTGATGCGGTGATGCGGTTATCGTCACAGCCCTAGTTAAGAATCAAGAAATTAGACAACCACAGCATGGTTTTTGTCAGCGTCCTACGGCCACGTCACATGCACACCCCGTGCATACAGCATTCCTGTAGGATCAGTAAGGGACAAACATTCGCACCTTACTAATGACTAGAGTGTGGAATATTGGCACCATACAACAGCATCACCCATACATAATAAATGCATGCACCAAAGATTAGCCTTATAAATATTTCCCGATAAACTCCCCCCACACACCATAATAAATTCTATTTTCAACTAAGTCCTTTGAGGTGGCTGTTTGAGCCTTATGGAAATTCCAAGACACTTCTGTGCTCCCCTCAAGATGCGACCGCTTCTCTTTACAAACCTCCACAAGCCCAGACAAACCAAAACTGTGCATGTGAGCCACATCTCTACTGCACCTTCTGTTCCTCCACAAGAGGGTGACATAGTGAAATGGGCGGGGCTCTCCTTCTGCTCTGCAGTCAACATTCAGTCAATAAGAAATGGTGCTGTGAAGAGAACAATTGTCAGAGTGAATGTTGAACATCAGCTAGTTTCTCCTGTTGATTGAAACCTTGTTGTACAGATGGAACATTGGCTGTGGATTCTTCTTGCTGCTCTTTTCTTTGGTAAGACACAAAGATCAACATGTTTCCTCTTCAAACACTTCAACACATTACTGAGCTGTACATTAAGAGCTGTTAAAGCTGCTGATTGTTGTCCTTTCATCAATCATCTTTATTGATTCATCTCTTCCTCTGCATGTTCTGTTCTTCCTCAGAGTGTAAAGGAGAAGACAAAGTGATCCAACCAGGAGGAGAAGTCATTGCTGCTGAAGGAGACTCTCTCACACTCAACTGTACCTTTGAGACCAGTGATACATACCCATATTTGTTCTGGTACAAACAAGAAGTGAACAGTTACCCAAAGTACATGTTGAAACGTTATTTAAAAACAAAACATAACGCTCCAGAGTTCAAGGAAGACAGATTTGATGCTGAACTCAAAGACAAATCAGTTCCTCTGAAGATCCAGAAGCTTCATGTGTCAGACTCTGCTGTGTACTACTGTGCTCTGCAGCCCACAGTGACAGGAAACAGTAAAACTCTGTACAAAAACCTGCAACGCAAAAACAACCAAATACTCCACAACATCCCCTAGAGGGCGTCCCACACTGCGAAACCAGTGAAATGGTTTCATTTTCTCTACTTGGAGATTCTGGAGGTAGTCTCTGTTAGACCAGCTCTGTGGGGACAAGCACAAGCACTGTCATTTTTAGGTGGTTACAGACTGTAAACCTGGAATTATCTCTGGGTGTAAACTCTTGTCTCTATCCAGTCATCTCTATCTTCTCTTCTCTCTCAGCATTCAGATTGCCTCCAGTGATGATGAGTTTGTTTTTTCTAGATGCTGCCCCAAACCATCATACCACCTCCCCTAAAAGATGTTCCTCTTCAGTGCAGTATTCAGCAGAGCATCCTCTGGCTTCTGCATACTTGGACATTCTGATCCAACAACAGAATCTGGACTTATCTGTGAACATAATGTTTTCCACATGTTCAGGTTCCAGCATTGCAGATAGATCACAGGTGCTGCTGTGTTTGTTCAGGATTGTCTGTGCATAGAGCTGTCAGAAATGTCCTCCTGCAAACCTCTATAAATCTGTGGAAGACAACCTGCAGTAGTTCAGTACTGACAGAAGGGGACAAAGGTCTTGTTGGAGATGATCTAAGTGGGATATCAACTTTGTAGCCCGTCACTAATAGCCCTCATTGTACTCTGAAGGGATCTTTTTAGGCTCACATTTGTCAAACATGCCATAGTAACTCATTGTCCTGCAGAGATAACCTGCTGACCACTGTTACAGAAAACACTTTTTATTGGTTAAACCCAAAACTGAGATCTGGTGATTGTCCTAAAAATACACATGTGCAAAACTGAAAATGTACCTTTGACCTTTGAGTCATCTGTCTGTCTATCTGTACGTTTTGTGTCTTTTCCTTTGAAAAGTACTTTTTTGTTGTTTTTTGTTTGTTAGTTTTTTTTTGTTATTTAATTTTGGCTATTTTTTAGTTCTTTAGTTACAGTAATTTTTGAATTTTGTGGGCTATAACATTTTGTGTGTGTGTGTGGGTGGGGGGGGGCAGTCATGGCACTTGTAGGGAATTGCTCCTTTGTTCATTCCTTTTTTTTTTTACTAGTTCTGTCCAACAACTGATCGAAAAGATGAGAGCTGAAGCCCTTTTGTGTTGAACAGGTTTTTCAAGTGTAACTATGTAACCCTACAAGAAAGGATGAAAATATAAAAAAAATCAAACCTTTTTACTCTTGTATGTGCAAGAGAAACCCTAAAACTATATTATATAAAAGTTTGCACTCTAAAGTTTTTTAAAAGTTTTTCTTGTGTTTAAATCAAAAATACACCTTAAAAAATGTTGTATTTAAATTCCGGTAAAAAAGATTATTCCACGTTGTCGTAATTTTTACTTAAAGGTGATATGGTCACTTAGCACTAATTAGCCAAATAAATTAAACCTCTACCCTGTATTTTTGTGTTCAGAGTATAAAAATGATATGATCAAAAATCTTACAACACAATTATGTATGTACTGTCTGTGGTAAATGTAACATTTAACCAAGAAAAGCAGAAGTCATGACAAATGTAGAAGTAGTGTTTTCCATTCATTCGTGTCTTATATTGAGATGAGCGTTTAGCTGGTTCATTCATATGATGGCTTGCGTTTGTCAATTGAGAACACAATCCCATTTTGAGAAGAAATAACACTGTTTTGAACACAAAGCTTGATTTTGTGGGGGAATTGAGGGGCGCTGCCCATTGACTGTTTTTTATTTTATTTTATTTGGGTTTGTGTGTAGAATTTTAAGAATATGAGACATGCTTTCAGAAAATGTGGTAAACAATTGAAAAAAACTGTAATCTCACCAAATGGAGATGGAGAGGACGTAATGTGATTGGCCAACGGGCCATTGTTGGTGTTCCTGGGCATGGTGGCAATGTCACATTATGCTGCCATCAGCAATCATTGTGCTTTGCACCATCATGCCAACCCTACGGTGGCCCAGAAGTGGGCACCAACACAACACAACACAAGGAAAAGGGAGACACAACACACGAACTGGACACACAACACATTGATACGCACAACACTTAACTCACAACACAACACAATAACTCACAACACAACACATTAACTCACAACACAACACATTAACTCACAACACAACACATTAACTCACAACACAACACAATAACTCACAACACAACACATTAACTCACAACACAACACAATAACTCACAACACAACACATTAACTCACAACACAACACATTAACTCACAACACAACACATTAACTCACAACACAACACAATAACTCACAACACACACTTTAACTCACAACACAACACATTAACTCACAACAACACATTAACTCACAACAACACATTAACTCACAACACAACACATAACTCACAACACACACTTTAACTCACAACACAACACATTAACTCACAACACAACACATTAACTCACAACACCACATTAACTCACAACACAACACTTTAACTCACAACACAACACATTAACTCACAACACAACACAATAACTCACACAACACAACACATTAACTCACACACACACATTAACTCACAACACAACACATTAACTCACAACACAACACATAACTCACAACACAACACATTAACTCCAACACACACATTAACTCACAACACAACACAATAACTCACAACACAACACATTAACTCACAACACAACACAATAACTCACAACACAACACATTAACTCACAACACAACACATTAACTCACAACACAACACATTAACTAACAACACAACACAATAACTCACAACACAACACTTTAACTCACAACACAACACATTAACTCACAACACAACACATTAACTCACAACACAACACATTACTCACAACACATACACATTAACTCACAACACAACACAATAACTCACAACACAACACTTTAACTCACAACACAACACAGTAACTCACAACACAACACATTAACTCACAACACAACACAATACTCACAACACAACACTTTAACTCACAACACAACACATTACTCACAACACAACACATTAACTCACAACACAACACATTAACTCACAACACAACACTTTAACTCACAACACAACACATTAACTCACAACACAACACAATAACTCACAACACAACACATTAACTCACAACACAACACATTAACTCACAACACAACACATTAACTCACAACACAACACAATAACTCACAACACAACACATTAACTCACAACACAACACATTAACTCACAACACAACACATTAACTCACAACACAACACATTAACTCACAACACAACACATTAACTCACAACACAACACATTAACTCACAACACAACACATTAACTCACAACACAACACTTTAACTCACAACGGAAGTAAATCAGCAATGGAAGTGCTTTTATTCTGAAATTTCCACTGGGCTGAGCTGCTAACTAGCTAACAGAAAGTAACGTCACAGTGAGCTGTGGAGGGAGCATGTTATTGCTACAAGAGAAGCTAGCAGCAGTGTTGCCAGAAACTTTCTCTTTATTATGGTTCTCTTTCCTCACGCCTGCTCCTCTCCTCTCCTTTCTTCCGCTTCCTCCTCTCACACGCACGTGCGGCCCCCAACACACACGAACACACCCACTCCGCAACACTAGACACCAAGAATGTGGAGAAACGGAGAGGAGAGGAGCACGCAGCTGTAAATGGAGAGGAGAGGAGCACGCAGCTGTATTGGCGACTGCACGTGCCTGTGGGGGGGGGCGGAAAAAAGGAGAGGAGAGCGCGTGCAGCGACAGAGGGGGGTGTCAGAGCGGAGGGAGGAGTGTGGGTTCATATTGTGTGTGTTTAGAGGAAGGAGAACCACAGTAAAGAGAAAGTTTCTGGCAACACTGCTGCTAGCTTGTCTTGTAGCAATAACATGCTCCCTCCACAGCTCACTGTGACGTTACTTTCTGTTAGCTAGTTAGCCGCTCAGCCCAGTGGAAATTTCAGAATAAAAGCACTTCCATTGCTGATTTACTTCCGTTGTGAGTTAATGTGTTGTGTTGTGAGTTAATGTGTTGTGTTGTGAGTTAATGTGTTGTGTTGTGAGTTATTGTGTTGTGTTGTGAGTTAATGTGTTGTGTTGTGAGTTATTGTGTTGTGTTGTGAGTTAATGTGTTGTGTTGTGAGTTATTGTGTTGTGTTGTGAGTTAATGTGTTGTGTTGTGAGTTATTGTGTTGTGTTGTGAGTTAATGTGTTGTGTTGTGAGTTATTGAGTTGTGTTGTGAGTTAATGTGTTGTGTTGTGAGTTAATGTGTTGTGTGTAAAGTTAGTGTGTTGTGTATAAAGTTAATGTGTTGTGTGTAAAGTTAGTGTGTTGTGTATAAAGTTAATGTGTTGTGTTGTGACCCTTCTGGGCCACCGTACAACCCCGGCCCTTACAACACTCACCAGTTTCTCATTTTCCTCAATCTCGTGCAAGATGCTCTGTTGGGGCAGCAGGATGATCACCCCATCTATGTTTTTGTTTGGGACAACGCCAACCTTACACTAGGGGGGTATTCCAGAAAGCAGGTTATGCTAGCTCCGGGAGCCGGTTTAGCTGGTTTGCGGCGCCTTGAAACCAGGGTTCAAATCCGGGCTGCTCCCTGTTCCCTTCTCTACTTCTGTGCCGGTCCCAAGCCCGGTTGCTTGGGGAGGGTTGCGTCAGGAAGGGCATCCGGCATAAAACATTGCCAAGCTTTCCATGCGACTCGTTTGCTGTGGTGACCCCTGATGGGATAAGCCGAAAGTGACAGAGAGGTTATGCTAGCTCCCACGATAAGTTTGAGGCTTAGGAAGCTGATAACCTCAGCTTTCGGTTCCAGAAACAGAGGTATGTTTCGGGGTAGGTCAAGTTGCCATGGCAACTCATGCTCTGAACATAACCTGTTCTGGAGCAGGTTTAGTTGAAGGTTAGTTTGTTTTCAGAGAGGTGAGGCAGCATGGTGTGTCCATTTATAGATGATTTAGTGGATGAAGAAGCTCAGATAATACTTTTTTCACCGTGAGAGGGTGATAAGACCACGTATGGATGTTGGAAAGAGAAACTTTTTTACTTTGATCTAACTTAATTATTTGCTTCAGTTAAGATAAATCATTTTTTGTTATGGTCACCTTAAAAATAACACATAGTTTTCAGACAATTATTTTTCTTTCATTGAAATTAATTCAATAAGTAGGGGTAACTTTGGTGCTGCTGTAACTCGGCACCGCAAGGGATTCTGGGATATCATTCCCTTTGCCTGTCTGGACGGATTTGGGTTTAAGTGTGGCTTTTTGACTAAATATGTTTAGTTGTTTAGCTGTTTTACTGTGTTTTGCCGTGTTTTGTCGAGTTATTTTGTCCTACTAAGCTTACGTCTCAGCACCATGAGTGAGAGTGAAGGAGAGGATGATGAGTTTTTATAGCTCCAGGCTCTGCTGTCTCTTGCCAGGCAAGAGCCACTCCCACCCCTGGGGAGCAGGAGCACCATGCACCCCAACCCGGGCCGGACGAAGCCCACCCACCAAACCCCAAACATGTAGAGCTAGATAAGCTAGTTCTTCTCTATGAGTCCTGGTAAATTGCCTGTCCATCCTGGGGGAGGATCCCTCCTTCATGTGGGAACCCCTGAGGTTTTTTCATTTTTTTCCAGAATCCGGTTTTTTAGGAGTTTTTCCTTACCGCAAGGGGGTCTAAGTGCAGGGATGCCAGTATAGATTAGTCAGATTGTTCATTTATTTTAGTATTTTCCTATTGACTCTTTGTATTCATGATCCTTTTGAGTTCATGTTTTACTTCAAAGCCCATCGAGACGACTGTTGTTGTGATTTTGGGCTATACAAATAAAATTGAATTGAACTGAATTGAATTGAACTTTAAAAATATGCACAAATGACGGCTTTGGCTCAGAGTTTTACAAAAAATTCTCTGATGATCTTGCTCCTCTCATGCTTAGGATGATATGCGATTCCAAACGCAGAGATAAATTACCCACAACTCTGTATAAAGCCAACATCTCCTTAATCTTGAAGAAAGGCAGAGACGAGACCGATCCAGCTAATTACAGACCCATTGCTCTCCAAAACTTTGATCGGAAGGTAATAACCAAAATTTTAGCAACCAGATTAAACACGTATTTGACTTCTATTATCCACCCTGACCAGACAGGATTCATCCCTGGCAGACTGTCCTTTTCCAATGTTAGACGTCTTCTAAACACCATCTATGCCGACCACGATGGCTCTGATGAAGCTGCGGTTTTGAGTCTTGATGCGCATAAAGCCTTCGACCAGGTTGAATGGCTTTATCTGTTTGAATCGCTGCGAAGGTTTGGGTTTGGTGAAACGTTTATATCTTGGGTAAAACTAATATATGCAGGTCCGTTGTGCTCAATCCTGACTAATGGGGAGAGATCAACGCCATTTCCGTTACAACGCTCAGTCCAGCAGGGCTGCCCTCTTTCTCCTGCCCTGTTCGCCTTAGCTTTGGAACCTCTTGCTGTTAAAATAAGAGCAGATCCACATATCCAGGGCCTTCTGGTTGGAGGTGCAGAAACTGTTATTAGCTTGTATGCAGACGATGTATTGTTATACTTGCGCAATGCTGAGGAGTCAGTGCCCCTTCTCATTGATTTGATAACAGCCTTCGGAAAAATTTCAGGGTACACAATAAATTGGACTAAAAGCGAATTAATGCCTTTATCTAAAACATATCCGCCAAATTCTATTCAAAACGCTACTTTTAAAATAACCTATGACCATTTCACTTACCTGGGCCTGACTATTCCCAAAGACCCAAAATTAATCTTTACCTTGAATTTCACAAAATTTGTATCAAAACTAAAGCAGAATATTGAGTCTTGGAAGACTCTTCCTTTATCCATGATCGGCCGAATAAACTCTATAAAAATGGTTTCTCTGCCTAGATTCTTGTATTTGTGTCAGAATCTCCCTATTTACCTCACGGCCTCCTTCTTTAAAGAGTTGGACTCAATAATCACTTCTTATATCTGGAATAACAAAAATGCTCGAATCTCGAAGTCACATTTGCAAAAATCCAAGTTGGAAGGAGGTCTTGGCCTGCCGGAATTCAAACATTATTACTGGGCTGCTAATATCAGAGCATTGATGTTCTGGCAGCGGGGATCACCAGACACCATTGGTCCCACCACTCCGCTGTGGGTTAAGATGGAGGCTGGCGGAGTGAGAGATTTCTCATGTTTACAGGCTCTGCTCTTCTCCAAACTGGAGAGGGCGGAGTCTCTCCGAAAACTGGGTTTTGTCCTAAAGCAATCAGTGCGCATTTTAAATCAAATTAGAAGCTTTCTTTCTTTGCCGGACATTTCTGTTCAGTCACCAATATGCCATAATCACTCTTTCTTGCCTCCTTGGGATGACAAATTGTATCAGGAATGGAATGAGAGGGGTTTGTCTAAGCTTGAAGATTTATACATAGATAAAAAATTTGCATCATTTAATCAACTTAAACAAAACTTTAACATTACCAATTCACACTTCTATAGGTACTTGCAAATTAGACATTACTTGCAGTCCAAAATTAAATTATTTCAAGATCTTCCAGCTGAACATGATCTTTATGACATTTTCAAAAACCCCCCTGGCTCCAGACATTTGGTTTCCAGAATAGTGCATTTATTTGATGGCAGCAACAGGGTGACATCAACAAAAATGAAAGATGCTTGGAGCGAGGAGTTGGGCATAGAGATATCAGACTCTATGTGGGAAAAGTGTTTATCCAAGATTCACTCGTGCTCAGTTAACAGCAGACACCAACTCATACAATTTAAAATCATCCATCGGCTCCACTACTCCAAAGTACGGTTGCACAAAATATATCCTTCAATTACTCCCATTTGTGATAAATGTAAAATATCCGAAAGCACATTGGCTCATGCTTTTTGGTCTTGTCCCTCATTGGCTGGCTTCTGGAACAGTATATTTGACTGGTATTCCAAAGCCTATGGTTGCGTTATTCCACCCGATGCAGAGCTCGCCATTTTTGGCTGCGTACGTACTGGAGCTATCCCAACTATAATGCAACAGCCACTAGAACTTGGGTTAATGACCGCAAAAAGACAAATTTTGCGAGAATGGAAATCTACGGCTTCTCCATACTTTAAAGTGTGGCTCACTGACATGCTATCTCTCATCCACATGGAAAAAATTCGCCATGTCAGGACCACCTCAGTTAATATTCACAATAAACTCTGGACACCATTTCTAAATCACTTACAAAAAGTTAAAGTTATTTAGCTCTGTATTGAGACTGCATTTTTCTTTCTTCTATTTATGTCCTGTTTGGACGGCCTGTGAATAAATATTGAATAGAATGTAACTGGCAATTGTTTATTTACTTGTATTTTTACATTCTGTTTTGTAATGGTCTAAAGAGCACCTGAACTGTTTGTTTTGCCTGTTTGATTTTGTACACTTGAAAATGAAAATAAAATATTGAAAAAAAAAATATGCACAAAAAAAACCAAGCCGCTTCCAGGCGTTATATGACGATGGCGTCCTTAGGTGCGCTACTCACGTCCAGAACAAACATCCTGGAAAAATGAGCAAATGAGATCAGTGGAAGTTCTCGGTAGAAAAAAGACATTTGTCAAAATGACACCAGAAAAAGATTTCAAAGCAAAGCAGCAGCTTTAAGCAAGGGGTGGAGTCAATCACTGATGAGATGAGTCCTTTAGGTATTTTTTGGTGATCTGGAGATTAAACCCAGGGGATGCGCAACGTAGCCCGGCAAAACAATACCATTCACGAAGACACCTGACCAGCAATCCAAGATCGCATGCAGAATCTGCGCGTTTACTACCACAGTGAAGCAGCAAGCATTGGGAGGCACCAGTGCACGCCATTTATATTCCTGCCCCAGTAGCCTACAAAACTAGATGGAACAAGGTGCTCCGCTGAATGCCATTAAAATAGACAATGATCAGCCTTCTTCTTGCCACAGGTTAAAGTTTGGCCAGGTTTGGTGGTCAAGAGAATGTAAACACTGGAGCTAAAGCTGCAATATTAAAGTGTTACACAGACAAATACCGAGGAGGAAGAGAAGCTACGAAAAGAGGAAGACCAGATGAAAGAGCAGATGGAGAGATTGAGGGAGGAGCTGAGCTGTTAGTGAACTATAGAAGAGACACAAACTTCCACTTTCAACACAGTTCAACACACAAAAGCCAAACATCAGCTTCATCCAACATGCTGTCTGTGCAGACATCTGTGTTCACTCTGCTGCTTCTAGTCATTGGAACAGGTTGATGGGATTCTTTCAAAGATCCATTTCAGCATTTGATGTTTGTCCATCACTGATCTGACTTCTCTCTTCCTTTAGATGTCAGCTGTGAAGAACTCACTGCAGTCAAGAAGGAAGAGTCCACTTTGGAAGGAACTTCTGTCACTCTGTCCTACAAATATCCTAAACTGTCAACTGGGGATTATTTCTTCTGGTATCGACAATTTCCAGGACAACCTCTAGAATTTATGATCTCTCATTCTTCTTCAGGAGCAAAAGGAAATGAAAAAGTCAAAGGGCTGAAAATTCAAGTTGAAAACAAACAGATAGATCTGCAGATCTCCTCTGCTACAGTGACAGACTCTGCTGTGTACTACTGTGCTGTGAGGCCCACAGTGACAGGAAACAACAAAACTATCTACAAAAACCTGTAGAGAAATCACAATACTACACAACATCTACTAGAGGGTGTCACACACTGGTTGTTGAGCCATTGAACAGATGACAAGACAAAAGAGAAAAGAAGCAGTGAATATCCCACAGACCTGCTGCAGCAGAACTAAACTCTTTGATTGGTTAAGTTTAGCAGAAAAAAAAGCTCATTGGTCCCGCAAACTGAACTTCTCCCTCATTGTGCTGCAGTGGAAGAACAGAGTTCATCTGCTGTCTGTGTGGCTTCAAGAACTCCAAAGACATGTTGCTTTACCTCTTTTTGCTTCTATCTCACATTCTAGGTGAGTTTAAGAACAGAGATTCAAGTTTGCTTGAAGCTGCTGCATCAACTTATCATCTCATTCAGAACACAGTGCATTTAAAACAAAAAATATGAGTAACATTTCCCCTAGATAATCCATATCATTTCACATCTTCTGAAAAGTCAACCACGTTATGGTGAGGGACACTTGTATTTTAAGGCTGCTGCAGTTCATCCAGAACGCTGCTGTTTGGGTCCTGACTAAAACCAGGAAGAACATTCACATCAGCCCTGTCCTCAGGTCTTTGAACTGACTTCTTGTCACTCAGGGAAGAGCTTTTAAAACGGCTCTCCAAGGTTTAACACAAAGTACATCTCTGACATGTTGACATGAACCAAGTGGAACTGTGAGAATCTCAGGAACAGACGTCCTGCTGGTGTCCAGAATCAGGACTGAATACAATGAAGTTTCAGTTTCATGCAGTTAAAATCTAGAACATTCTTCCTGATGATTTTAGACAAACATCAACTCTGACAATAAGTCTAGAATAAATACTGATCTCTTTAGATCAGTGTCTGACAGCTGAGAGTATTTTCTCTGACCTGCTGCATCAGTGGACAATGTGCTAAATGCATAGAGACAAAACAAAATCATGGGCGAAGAAACTGCTGAAATAAACCTTTATGGTTTCCATCTGTGGTTGATATTATTGTGTTTTTTCACCAAGTGAACATCAATCTTCAAGATAGACAACTCCCTCTCTCTCTGTGGCATCTGACAGAAACAACAAAGCTATAGTGCAGATGTATAGATGTGTGCATGAAACAGAAACCAGGTTTACTGTAACAGAAAAAAATAACGGAGGTAAAACAATCATAAGACAACAACATTTAAAAAGCACAAGTCCCCCCCCCCCCCCATTTTAAAAAGCAGATCTCAGATGCAACAGTTCAAGACACTGAGAGTCTCTGAAAGAGAGAAAGAACAAAATTAAAAGGCAAAAAAAAAGAGTCCAGGAGACTGCAGAAATTCAAGGTTGAAGGGTGATCTCGATCTCAGGTACAACTTAGAAAAGGGGAGTTAAAGAGGAATGGCACCAGTAAACATCTCTTTTTCTCCATCCCTCCCTGGAGGACAGGTGAGCAGAAGAGGAAGTTCTGTTATAAAATTAAGAATAGAAATTTGGGTAAATACATCAGAATTAGTGGGCAGAAGAGAACCAATCCTGGGATTTCTAGTCAAGAAGTTTTTCACTCTAACCTGGACTGGAATGATCCATGCAGGCTGCAGAGGTCTAAGGAAAATATGAGAATCAAATCGGTTTGTTTTTAAAAGAACCTCATCCTGGAAGTCAAACAGGGACCAACTTCCTGTGATTTCTCTTTTAGTAGTACTTCTTGCTCCTGTCTGCATCAGAAACATTTGTTCCTGGCTTTGCTCCACAGAAACAAACCACACCAGGAGGAGGAGGAGGAGCTTCACAGCAGAACATGAAGCTTCATGTTGGAGCTGAAGAGCTGCTGTGTTCTCTCTGTTCTTCATTCAGTACCAGTGAAAAGAATGTTGCTGCTTCTCATCTGGACGATGATGGTCTCCTTTCAAACTGGTAAGTCATCAAAAGATGCAGATGGAAAAGGAGATGATGGACAGGAGAAACATCTGGAGATGTTTGAACTGATTTACTTTGAGATGATAAAAGTCACATTAAAGATTAGAATCCAAATGTCATGATGAAATCTATCTTTGTTGTTTCCAGGATCCTCTGAGGATTTACTGAAACCATTGAAAGATGAACTGATGGCTTTGGAAGGAGAAACTGTCACTCTCTCCTGCAAATATTCTGGTTCTGTCTATAATGTTCAGTGGTACCAACAGAAGTCCAGTTCAGCTCCACAGTTCATCATGGCAGACTTTTCAGAAGAAACAGAGAAGTTCTCAGTGAAACACGACAAACAGAAAAAAGAGTTTCATCTGCAGATCTCCTCTGCTGCAGTGACAGACTCTGCTGTGTACTACTGTGCTGTGAGGCCCACAGTGACAGGAAACAACAAAACTCTGTACAAAAACTTGCAGAGAAAACACAATACTACACAACATCCACTAGAGGGCGACACACACTGGTTGTTGGACATTGAACTGATGAAAAGACAAAAGAGAAATGAAGCAGTGAATATCCTACAGACCTGCTGCAGAAGAACTAAACTCTTTGATTGGTTGAGTTTAGCAGAAAAAAAAGCTCATTGGTCCCGCAAACTGAACTTCTGCCTCGTTGAGCTGCAGTGGAAGAACAGAGTTCATCTGTTGTCTGTGTGGCTTCAAGAACTCCAAAGACATGTTGCTTTACCTCTTTTTGCTTCTATCTCACATTCTAGGTGAGTTTAAGAACAGAGATTCAAGTTTGCTTGAAGCTGCTGCATCAACTCATCATCTCATTCATCTAATGGCTTCATTTTCTCCACTTTTTCCAGGACTCACAGCTGGAGACTCAATCTCTCCTGATCAAGATCAACTTACAGGAACTGAAGGAAAATCTGTTACAATGAAATGTAACTATCAGACATCCCACAGCTCTCCTTGGCTTTATTGGTACAAACATGATTCTGACCTTCAGGCTCCTCAGTTTATTCTCTGGAAAGGAGCAAAAAGTTCCACAGATGAACATATTCCAGATAAACGATACGGATCCAGAACAACAGACACATCAACTGAAGTGACCATCAGAGAGTTAACCCTGGCAGACACAGCTCTCTACTACTGTGCTGTAGACACACAGTGATCCAAAGTGTAGAAGAGGCTGTACAAAAACCTGAAGACAGATATGGGACTACTCTTCAAAGAGGAGGGAAGTGGTTTTCAAAGCACAGCTTCATATCAGATGGATTCTGTTCATTCCTGTTTGATCAGAGTCTCTGTGGTTACAGCTGCTAATGAAACACTGTGGGAGGATTCACATGAGCAGATGATCCACATCAACCACTAAACATCTACATGAAGCTGTTCTACACAATCATGAAACAAAAACATGGGACAAAGAAAATAACTATTTAAACTAATATTATGCTTTCTAATAGCCTCAATGACAAACAAATATCTTCTTCCTCTCTTGATGGATGCGGTTCAGCAAGACTTTTGATTTCCAGGTTTTATTGATACATAAAAAAAATCAACTCGGTCAGAAGTACTGTAGTCTTTTACTTTATGAACCCTAAATAAAAAAATAAAAAAATATTTTGAAATCTAAAACAAAAATCAACACAACAAACATTTATCATGAAATAAAAAAAAAGTAGAGGCATAAATTCAGAATAACCACCATGGTTGATGTTTATGTTCTGGTTCCCGCCTTCTTCAACACAAAATTATGAGGTCTTTTGCGTATCAATGATGCACGGGTCGGATACACGTGGCCATTCAGACAGAGGTCGCATTTCAAAAGATCGGATACGTATCGGATTCAGGACCACATACCCAAGTGGCCTGAGGTCACATTTGAAAAGATCGGATCTGTGTCATATGGGCCACATTTACACTGCAGGTCTTGATGCCCATATCCGATTTTGACTATATCCGATTTTTTTGACGACCCGCTCACATCATCTTTTAAAAGTGACCCGTATCTGATTTTTGCATTTACACTATAGAATGCTGAAACTGTCAAACTTAGACGTTCTGAGGACCACGTAGCAGCATTTCCGCCTTCCGCGGACCTGAGCACTGACCGCACGGATTTAAAAAATTATGAGCGAGCAGGCCCTTAATAATAATCATAACAGTAATAAAAGCACATTAGAAAATGTTTGTTGGTCCAAATGGCAAACGTTTAGCATGGCGAACCCCCCCCCCTTTGTGTGTGTGTGTGTTTGTGTGACTGCGGTTGTCATGGAGCCAACGCAGCGACGGAGGGAGGCGTTCCCTTGGGCGCTTCTGGATGAGGCAGGGGATGGGATGCGCGGGAGAGGAAAAAGCGGGGCTGCTCGGCCGGCTTATGTGCTCTCTCTGAGTTTTGAATGAGGAAGTGTTTGCAGACGTTGTGCTGGACTAACAGTTTGATCCAAGCAAAGAAATAAACGGCTTCTAACCTGTTCCATAGCAACGGTGTCCCGCTTCATTAGTTACCGTTTGCGCCCCGACCGGGACCGGACCGGAAACAACAGCGGTTCCCGACTACGGTCTGAAGCTTGAGGCGGAAAGGTAACACGCTGATGGGGCTCCAGCTGTCCTGGAACAGCAAAATCAGCACAAAAGCATCTTAACAAGTCATGTGATCTCAGTTGGTGGTTTCCTGAGTTGACGTCACTGACGTACGACTCGCATTTACTGAGGAAGATCCGATCTGTCTGCTTACATGGCACACGCAAATGCACCTATGCGATTCGTATCCGGTTTATTTCCACATATGAATGAGGCCTGTATCCAATCTGAGAAAATCAGAATCCATGCGCTGTTGTCCTGCTTACACTTTCACCGGTCATATCCGATCTGTGCCACATGAGAGGAAAGAAATCGGAATTGGGTCACTTGAACCATGCAGTGTAAAGGCAGCCTTAGACTGTCATGAAAAGATCAGATACAGGTTGCATATCTAGAAATCTTCCACAGAGAACAAGAGTCATGAGTATTTCAACGTGAACTTCAAGACGTAAACAGCAGGCGCTTAAAGAAAGCTCCTCTGTGATCCACATGAACCCTCAAACTAGAAAAACAGAGTCGTCGATGTTTGCATCTTCTGCAGCAGACAGATGGTCTCTATTTGATCCACTAATGTCACCAAAGCCGTGCAGGTGTTGCAGAAATATGTCATCTTTCTGGCTGGCACACCACAGAGCGGGTATCTGGGAATATGAGTCGATCTCCAGGGATCAGCCAATGTGCGTTTAGATCCCACCCACTTTCACTGATTGACAGACTCATTCTGCTAAAAAAGCTGATTATGAAATGGTCATTGTGAAAGACAGCAATGTGTAATGAAAACAAAGCTACTTTGGAAAATATTGATATTGAAATCTAATGTTCTAACACCCATAGAAGTATAATAGTCAACATGATTAAAAAATGAATATTTTAAAATGCTGTTTTAAAATGAAGGTTTTTAAAGCAAAATGAAATGTTTTTAATATAATGGCTGATCTAAAATCTGTGTGCAGGTTTTTCACAATTTCATGATCTTTTTATTTATTAGAGATATATTGGTTGATTGTAAGATTCTGCAGGGTCATATTTAATTATGAACAGTTTGGGACTCCATAAAAACTTAGTTCAAGTTGTTGTTCAAAAATACACATTCCCTGTAAACTTGACTACATTAAACATGTGCAAAACTGAAAATATGTCAGAACTGAAAAGACCCAGACGCTGGAACCCGGAAAGGAAACACAGTTGAGTGCTGAAGTGGTTAGAAAAGGGTTTAATGTTCAGATCCAGAATCAGAGGTGAGTATGGAAGGTGGCAGAATGCGAGGAGAACCCACGACGAGGATGGGGGATTTTTGTCGGTTTGTGACGTCACTGGCGGCTTTGTCCGTGGCTCGTGGTGAACGGCAGGTTCGGCAGAGGCTCGTGGTTTGGCCAGTAATTCCTGGAGACAGGTAAGAGCAAGATTTTAGGTGCAGGCTTGAGACAAATGGAAGGACCATGACGATCATACTATGCACCATCAGGGGCAACAAACTGGCGATGAATACTGGTCCTGGAGCTCCTTGAGAAGGCAGGCGGTTGATGAGGTAAGTGGCAGCAGCTGAGTCGCATCAGGAGCCAAGAGAGTGGAGGGGGAGGAGACTGACAGAGGCACCATGACAAAATGTTTCTGAGCCAGTTTAAATGTTTTAATGAACAGATGTTTTAACCTCAGCTCCATTGATCTCTTTGTCTCATGTTTTAAGTTGAATGCTCTTTCTGACACTGCCTTCTCCATTTACCAGGCTGGTACAGGTACCCAGCTCTGGTTTGTAGGGCTGGGTTAATAAAATCGATGAATCGATCTGAATTGATCTGATCTTAATAGAGTAAAAATCGATCCATAAAAGTAGAGATCGATCGTTTATACCTTTCTATTTCCAGTAACATAATGCTACACTTGTGAGATTTTGTGAGATTTATATAGCTCAAAGTTTGAAACAATCATGGTGTACAGCTGTAAAACTGTTAGACAATTTACAAAATACAATTGGAAGTTTCATGGAACAAGACCTGAGCATACGTTGCTGACTAAATGAGCAGCTATATTTACTCACAGGAAGGAATTTTCTAAACTCTTTTAATGTAAGATTTTTTAAGTAACCACTTGTGGTTTAAAGTACCGTGTTTTGTCAAATCTTCTGGAATAAAGTGTAATGCTAAAGTGCATGTTCCACCTAGTGGACAAACTGAAATGCTAATGCATAAGGAGAGACAGAACATTTATTTTGTAATACGAGCCAATTTGTAGCCTTTAATGTTAATGATCTGCACATTTCTGGTAGAGCTTCTTCTTTTGAGAAGAGAAATGGCCGACAGGGCTCACACTACATACAAAAGAAAAAACACAACAGCATTACCCGAAGCACAACGAAATTACCCACAACACGACGACATAACCGCAGCATTAGCATTAGCCTATCGGCAGAAAAAACACAATTCAGTTTCAAACTATTCGGTGCGACTGAGTTTTAGGGCCACCAAAAAAGTAAAATTACAAAACTTTAAACTGTAAATTTACGAGAAAAAAACTCTCAATTTTATGAGATTAAAGTGGAAGTGAGCATACAGTGCAGCAGCAAGTGAACACTGCACAGCAGCAGAGCTGACCGACTAAACTTGCATTAGCATCTGCCGCTAACATGTCCGTCTCCGTTAGCATGCCCCATAGTCCTTTAGCCTCTAACAAGTGCTCCATTTGAAACTTCCATGTTGCCCAATTTTCCGGTCTGCTTAGCTTGTCTATAAACAGCTTATCCTGCACTGTGAGAAAAGTAAAAACTCACAACTCTGTTTAACCCACAAAATACAGTTAAAAAACAGCTTTTTCAGCGTTCTCTGGGCCCATAACCTGTTGAGTATTAGACACAAGTCACCCCGTTCATTTATTAACTCTTTGTAGGACAAAACAACAACAGTACAACTGACACTGACACTTAATGGTGAAAATCCACTCATGGTAAATTCACACACATTCCTATAGTGCAGGGGTGGCGAACACGCGGCTCGCGAGCCGCATGCGGCTCTTGGCCAATGAGCGTGCGGCTCTTTGCGTATCATATTTGACTTTATACTTATACATATATACTTTATACATATATGCTTTGCCTCATTTCATATTTTTTTCCCTCTTAAACCACGCTCAAACCATCAGAGGGTATTCAAAATAAATAATAATTAATAATAAAAGTAATTTGGCAGTGTGTGTGTGTGTGTGTGTTCGATGCTGCTCCCGACACATACGTGACCGCCAATCATCTGCGCGGGTTATGCCCACTGCCGGAACACATCGATAAAGATTTGATGTGCGTGCAGACTGTTACCCTCATGGTCAAAATGGAGAAATTCAGAGTATATAATAAACACAGGACGTTTCTGGAAGAACGGGAAAATTCTTACTTTTTTACTGAACAGAATGGAAAGTCACGATGTTTATCATTATGAGCTTCTGGAAGCAGTAACATTGGTCATGGCAGAAAAGAATAAAACGGATCCCGGAGAAAATGAAAAACTCTTCCTGATCATCTGACACAAATTGTCTCCTTTATTAACAAGTTAAAGCTTTTCTAAGTGCACATTCAAAACGACAATCTGTCCCCCGTTCCTTCTTTGCGGCGCTCACAGCAGAAGCTGCAATCCAAATGAATGAAGCTCAGAACGTGACGCTGCTGCTGAACAAAAACGACCGCAGATCACTTTTCTCATGGATTTAATGCAGAGACTGACTGATGAGATCCCCGCTGGTCACTGATGAGGCAGCGAGAGAACCAGAGATAAATGAGCAGAAATCTCTGTGAAAGAAGGCCCTGTTATAATGTGGAGAACAGACATCGGTCCGTTCTGACCGACACTGACGTCACGGACTGGAGCGGATCAGAGAGGCTACGACTGACCTGGGGTTTAGCCCCGCCTTCAGCCCCTAAGACTCATGGGAAGTGGGGAATTTTCAGTGTAAAACCATCAGCCAGGTAACTGTTAGCAGAAGTGACTTACATGCCGTTTGGCTGAATAAGTGTGAGCAAGAAGGAGGGGACGTGAATAATGCAGGCAATTAAATTGTAACTTAGCACTTATTGTATTACTACTCCTAAATATGAACTGACTCATTGCAATGTGTTAATATATAATAAATTATTTGCTTTGATTCAAATGACAGTCAATCAATATTAAATTGAAAAACATATAAAAGCAAGACGTTCTAATGAAGGTCAAACTTAATTTAAGTTGCACACAACTGAAATGTAATGTATTTCTTGCGTTTATTGTGAATATGAATCACTCAGACACCAGAAGGATGCTCTGTCCAGATGTTTGTGTATTTGTTGGTGTAAGGGTCATTGAAAGAGGAATGTTGAGTTACAAAGAATTACCAGTTAAATACTGATGGATGAACGGTGAAATATTCAGTTTTTATCATCATAAATCTGACTTCAGAGACGTCAGTGCCTCTCCAGCATCAACCTCACTGCCCGTCACTGAGTGGTTGTGTTTGTCAAAGAAAAGAGTGAGATAAAGAGGGAGAGTGTGTGTGTGTGGAGGGGGTATCTGTATGGAGTTAATTCAGTCTCAATAATCAGAAATGCACACAACCTAGTTCACTGACCTCCAGGGTAGTCTCTGTGTTAACTCTGGTTTAGCTGCATTGATGTGTGTATTGAGGGTGGACACTTTCCTTGAAATAAACACAAGTACAATACTTGCTGTTCTGTTGTAGGGAGAGGAGTGTGTTATGGAAAGTAATACGGGTTTAATTGCGTGTTTGTGTGTGTACATTTTGGCAGGTCAGTGTGTGGTGTGGCTCTTTGACTCTCACAGTGAAAAAATTCAGCTCTTGATGTCAAACTTCTTCGCCACCCCTACTATAGTGTCATGGTTTTAGGTTTTTCTGCTTTTGTGTTCAAGTTGTTTTTTGCTCTGTGATGTTTTGAGTTTACTTCCTGTTTTATTTTGTAGTATTTCCTGTTTTGTTGTTTTGAGTTTTACCCTTCCCCATCAGTCCTGAGTGTTTCCACCTGTGTCTTGTTGCCTTGTATGTATTTAAGTCCTGTCTTTCCCTTTTTCCTGTGCTGGTCCATATTGTGCTGTTCCCTGGTTTTGAGCGTTGTATGTTTTCAAGTTTCGAGTTTTGA
This sequence comes from Oryzias curvinotus, assembly GCA_023969325.1. Taxonomy (NCBI): domain Eukaryota; kingdom Metazoa; phylum Chordata; class Actinopteri; order Beloniformes; family Adrianichthyidae; genus Oryzias; species Oryzias curvinotus. Next base: position 16,772,604 of record CM043722.1, read on the forward strand.
GTTTCTAGCCTGTTAAGCAGTGGATTTTGGTTTGTAGTCTTTTGTTATTACTAAAGCCCCGTTCCCCTGCAAATTCCTGCCTCCTCTCCTCTCTGTGATGGGGTACTTCCCTTCTCCCCCGTAACATATAGACTTTGTCTACAACTTTCAGGCCTTTTCTACATTTGTTTCAATCATCAATTTCTCGTCAATCATCAACTTTTTTTTTTTGTTGCTCCAAAACAAAATTAACAAGGAGATCACTTTAATGAATAGCTGTGACTTTTACTGGTCACTGAGAGACTTCATGACATGTTAACCTCACCTTCTCAATAAAACAGGAAGTTGACATAGCAAGATAGCAGCACTTTTGTTTAAGGGGCATTGGTAAATTTAGGAGAAGGAGTTACATTAACAGTATGCGGCAGTAACTTTGTATTTAACTTTAGCCATCACTGAAATATATATATCCCTGAAAAAGTTATCTATCTCTGCCAATTGTGGTTTTATTTGATTCTGGATTCATGTAAAGTCAAAGAATATAGATATTTATGATCAGTTTTATCTGCAAAGTTCAGACTTTTGGTCTCCATCAATAAAGAACATGTGACCTTTAACCCTTTAAACTGGAGATGCTGCCGGCAACAGCCAAAAAGCACACTCTCTTTGGACATTAGCTCTTTGACATACCATAACTTTTTGACTCTTGTGAAGGAAAATGTTTTATTATTATCATTGGTTTAAATGTTTATGCTTAAATGTTAACTCAGATTAACCTTTTACTTTTTAGAAAGCTTTGTGTGTTTGTTCATCTGCTTCTCATCCCAGCACGGCTGAGGGGGTTTTACGACACTGTCCTTAGCTGATAAGGACTGGTTGAAGTTAGAATGCACCAAATGGGTCATTATAAGACACCCCCAATGAACTTTTTTCTGTGTCTTGAAATTGTTACCTCATTCTTGTGTTCTTAATAAAAGCAGCATGAGGACAGAACCTTGGAGAGAGAAGAGCAGCGTGGTGGTTGATTTGTGTCACACTGGTTCTTCTCCTCTCTTATGCATGAGAAACTTGATTCTTGTTGTGGTTTATTGTTTCTAATTGTTTTGTGTGTGTGTTTTGTGTTTTTCTTTAATGTCTAGATGCATTTATCTGACAACTCTTTACTTGTTCAATGTGAAACAGCTGATTATGAATTGGACAAAATAACCTTTTAACATAAACTTTGCACCATTATGCAGCACATTAAAAACATGAAGTAATGCATAACACCACTGTCTTTCATTCAGGATTGGCTGGAATTCTGTTTATTGCATCAACAATTGAGGAGTTAGGCAATAAAGAAACATTTGAACTTTAGCTTCAATGTAAAAATGTCATGGGGACTGGCAACAAGGTGGAAGAGGAGCAGAGAGAAGAGGAAGAACAGATGAAAGAGCAGATGGAGAGATTGAGGGAGGAGCTGAGCTGTTAGTGAACTATAGAAGAGACACAAACTTCCACTTTCAACACAGTTCAACACACAAAAGCCAAACATCAGCTTCATCCAACATGCTGTCTGTGCAGACATCTGTGTTCACTCTGCTGCTTCTAGTCATTGGAACAGGTTGATGGGATTCTTTCAAAGATCCATTTCAGCATTTGATGTTTGTCCATCACTGATCTGACTTCTCTCTTCCTTTAGATGTCAGCTGTGAAGAACTCACTGCAGTCAAGAAGGAAGAGTCCACTTTGGAAGGAACGTCTGTCACTCTGTCCTACAAGTATAAAAATGCTGCAACAGGGAGTGATTATTTCTACTGGTATCGACAGTTTCTCGGAAAACCTCCAGAGTTCTTAATCTCTCACTTTGGAACAGGAACAACAATGTCCCAGCCAGTTGCTGGATTTTCCTTCAAAGTGAGTGACGACCAAAGACAAATGGATCTGCAGATCTCCTCTGCTACAGTGACAGATTCTGCTGTGTACTACTGTGCTGTGACGCCCACAGTGACAGGAAACAACAAAACTCTGTACAAAAACCTGCAGAGAAAACACAATACTCCACAACATCCACTAGAGGACGTTGCACACTGTGAAAGCAATGATTGTTGTGTCATTGAACTGAAGACAAAAATCAACAGACAAATGAAGCACTAAAGATCTGAGACAGAGCTGCTGTGGAAGAACTGAACTCTTTGATTGGTTGATCTGAACTGATCTGAGCTCATTGGCCCCGCCCACTGAACTTCATATGATCCAGTCAGATTATTTCTTCCTCATTATGCAACAGTGGAAGAACAGAGTTCATCTGCTGTCTGTGTGGCTTCAAGAACTCCAAAGACATGTTGCTTTACCTCTTCTTGCTTCTATCTCACATTCTAGGTGAGTTTAAGAACAGAGATTCAAGTTTGCTTGAAGCTGCTGCATCAACTCATCATCTCATTCATCTAATGGCTTCATTTTCTCCACTTTTTCCAGGACTCACAAATGGAGACTCAATCTCTCCTGATCAAGATCAACTTACAGGAACTGAAGGAAAATCTGTTACAATGAAATGTGACTATCAGACAAGTAGCAGCTATCCTAGGCTTTATTGGTACAAACATGATTCTGACCTTGAGGCTCCCCAGTTTATTCTCTGGAAAGGAGCAAAAAGTGAAACAGGAGAACTTATTCCAGATAAATGATATGAATCCAGAACAACATACACATCAACTGAACTGACCATCAGAGAGTTAACCCTGGCAGACACAGCTCTCTACTACTGTGCTATAGACACACAGTGATCCAAAGTGTAGAAGAGGCTGTACAAAAACCTGAAGACAGATATGGGACTACTCTTCAAAGAGGAGGGAAGTGGTTTTCAAAGCACAGCTTCATATCAGATGGATTCTGTTCATTCCTGTTTGATCAGAGTCTCTGTGGTTCCAGCTGCTGATGAAACACTGTGGGAGGATTCACATGAGCAGATGAACCACATCAACCAATAAACATCTACATGAAGCTGTTCTACACAATCAATCATGAAACAATAACATGGGACAAAGAAACTAATAAATACTAATATTAAGTTTTCCAATAGCCTCAATGAGAAGCAAATGTATCTTCTTCCTCTTTTTATGGATGAGGTTCAGCAAGAACTTTGATTTCCAGCTTTTTATTGATATATAACAATAATCAACTATTAAGTATTGACGTTTTTTACTTTATGAACCCTAAGTAAAAAAGAAAAAATATTTTGAAATCAAAAACACAAATAGACACAACAAACATTTATCATGAAATTTAAAAATAATTAGAGGCATACATTCAGAATAACCTCAGTCACACTGAAGATGTAAGTTTTGTGCCCCTTCTTTCTCTCACCCTTAAAACCATTGACTGTTCCTCGACTTTAATTGTTATTTATTCCTAGTTTTTCCCTAAATCATCCTTGAACTGAAGCCAATGTTCTTTTTCTGGGCTGATCTACAGTGTAATGGTTAGCACTCTTGTCTCATAAGTCAGCAGTTTTAATCTCAGCTGGGACCTTTCTGTGAGTTTGTTCTCCTCAGTCATATGTGGATTTTCTCCAGTAACTTTATTTTCGTCCCACAAACTTCTGACTGAGGAGGAAATGTTTATGGGATAAAAAAGGTTTGACCTGACAGACTATCAGCATCTCCTGCTGCTCACACCAACCAGACTGATCATGATCAAATTTATGCTCACAGAACAAATGCAGTCCATTATCAGTTTGAACCCAAATACAAATGTGGAAAATGTTTTCTGAACATAATACATGTAATTGCCAGCACTGTTGGTAGAAGTAGAACAAACAATATCTGGAACAGCTATTTTAAAATAAAAGCCTTGTTTTTTTTATTACAAATATTTATGTTTACACCTGCTTTACAGCTCCTGCAGTAGATGGTAAAGCTCACAGTACTGGAAAAATCTCTGAATGATCTCATGAACCCAAACATGGAGACATGATTACCAATGTTTTTTTTCTTTTGTAGAGCTCTTCAAAATAAATACATCTGATTCCTCAACATCATCCATGACTTCCCAGCGTTGACTGAGTATGAGAAATACAGAGATACAGTCAATGATCCCATGCAGCAATGAGGCTAATAACTTTTGACACTAGCTCGTCTCACAGGAGCATCAAGTTTACAAATACATTTCTGGACAAATGTCCAGCAGCATATACTTGAGTCAAAAAAGAGGCAGCAGACACAAATTTGACACTTGATTTGGGTTTGGTGTGAAAACAACATTAGTCACATTTTCCCTTATAGCTAGATAAGGGCTGTCTCCAGTCAAAACTTGGAAAACCTGTAGAAGGCACACAGGTGACCTGCATGAAACAGCAAGATTGGAGACCACTTGATGAACCAATAGCATGAAAATGATCATGTACATCTTTTTCTAGGAACATACAAACAACATGCCATAGTGAACACCTTTATAACAAGAGTAAGTAGGAGTGGAGCAGGTGAGACACGGGCGTTCATTCATCTGTTTATCTTTGTAAACACTTGTTCAGGGGGGCATGTAAGGGGACAAGTCTGACTTGTTAAAGAAAGACATTGTGAGGCTAGACGGGTAGAAGCATGGATCTTACAAACTGACTGCTGTAAGATGATCAAGTAACATGGCCATAAAGACTTAAATGTTTATCAATTAGAGATGTGTTTTAAAAACAAAAGAGTGTGTTTTTGTAATCATGGTAATCTTTGTTATGCTAATTATACCAATATGCTGTCATAAACCCCAGATATTTTGTATTTTTGCTGATTCAAGCCATAAAGACAAGGTTTTATCTACTGAAGAGTACAGCTTATGTTTCTCCACCAGAGGGCGACATTGTGAAGTGGGCGGGGCTCTCCTTCAGCTCTGTGTTCAACATTCAGTCAATAAGAAGTGGTGCTGTGAAGAGAACAATTGTCAGAGTGAATGTTGGACATCAGCTAGTTTCTCCTGTTGATTGAAACCTTGTTGTACAGATGGAACATTGGCTGTGGATTCTTCTTGCTGCTCTTTTCTTTGGTAAGACACAAACATCAACATGTTTCCTCTTCAAACACTTCAACACATTACTGAGCTGTACATTAAGAGCTGTTAAAGCTGCTGATTGTTGTCCTTTCATCAATCATCTTTATTGATTCATCTCTTCCTCTGCATGTTCTGTTCTTCCTCAGAGTGTAAAGGAGAAGACAAAGTGATCCAACCAGGAGGAGAAGTCATTGCTGCTGAAGGAGACTCGCTCACACTCAACTGTACCTTTGAGACCAGTAGAACAGTCCCATATCTGTTCTGGTACAAACAAGAAGTGAACAGTTACCCAAAGTACATGTTGAAACGTTACTTCAAAACAAAAGAAAACGCTCCAGAGTTCAAGGAAGACAGATTTGATGCTGAACTCAAAGACAAGTCAGTTCCTCTGAAGATCCAGAAGCTTCATGTGTCTGACTCTGCTGTGTACTACTGTGCTCTGCAGCCCACAGTGACAGGAAACAGCAAAACTCTGTACAAAAACCTTCAAATATAACACAGCACTCCACAACACCCGCTAGAGGGCGTCACACACTGTTAAACCAGTGAAACTGTCTCAGGACAAGCACAAGCGCTGTCATTTTAGGTGGTTACAGACTGTAAACCTGGAATTATCTCTGGAAGTAAACTCTTGTCTCTATCCAGTCATCTCTATCTTCTCTTCTCTCTCAGCATTTAGATTGACTCCAGTGATGATGAGTTTGTTTTTTTTCAGAGAGCAAACCATAATACCACCTCCCCTAAAAGATGTTCCTCTTCAGTGCAGTATTCAGCAGAGCATCCTCTGGGTTCTGCATACTTGGACATTCTGATCCAACAACAGAATCTGGACTTATCTGTGAACATAATGTTTTCCACATGTTCAGGTTCCAGCATTGCAGATACATCACAGGAGCTTTTCTGCTGTGTTTGTTCAGGATTGTCTGTGCATAGAGCTGTCAGAAATGTCCTCCTGCAAACTTTCTCTATAAATCTGTGGAAGACAACCAAACTAATTTTTGTAAGCTAACACAAGTAAAAGAAAAAATAGTAAATTGCTCATTATGCTCATTATGATTGGTGCAAAGGTGTTACTACAAAGGGGAATATTCTGCTGTGTACTGACCAATTTCACATTTAAACTTTCAGCATACTTCCAACAAAAAAATTAATTAAGTAACATCCCTCTCTCTTCTTCCCTTCTTTCTTTTTCCGTCCGGTCCAACACAAAAGATTTTCAAATACGATTAAAATGAATCAAGTTTGGCCTCGATTACAAAAGGGGTTTATTCAGACATTCCTCTGGTTTGTCAAAAGATTCATAACCCCTGTTGTTAAAGTAAAATACGTCCAACACAAGAGGCCTTCAGCTCTCATCTGTTTGCCCAGCTGTTGGACAGGACAAGTTAAAATAAAAAATAAATAAAAAAGATTGGATCTGTGTCGTTGAAACTGTCATAAAATGATCAGATACAGGTCGCATAGGGGCAAAAAATCCGAATTGGATCGTTTCAGCCTGCGGTGTGAATGTAGCCTAAGAGAATAGCGTGGAGGCTTTTCGGATGACACCCTCCCCCACATGGTCCGCGGTTATAGGATGGATGGGCGGACTTTTTGTTAGGTTTGACGGTTTTCGGATGGCTATGGGGCAGGAAAAACTGGTACCCTATCTGGCAATCTTCCACAGAGAGTGAGAGTGAGGGGTATTTCAACTTCAAGACGTAAACAGCCGGCGCTTAAAGAAAGCTCCTCTGTGATTCACATGAATGCTCAAACTAGAAAAACAGAGTCATCGATGTTGGCATCTTCTGCAGCAGACAGATGGTCTCTATTTGATCCGCTTATGTCACCAAAGCCGTGCAGGTGTTGCAGAAATATGTCTTCTTTCTGGCTGGCACACCACAGAGCGGGTATCTGGGAATATGAGTCGATCTCCAGGGATCAGCCAATGTGCGTTTAGATCCCACCCACTTTCACTGATTGACAGACAGACTCATTCTGCTGAAAAAGCTGATTATGAAATGAATAGGTCATTGTGAAAGACAGCAATGTGTAATGAAAAGAAAGCGACTTTGGAAAATATTGATTTTGAAATGTATAGTTCTAAAAAACACCCACAGAAGTATAATAGTCAACATAATTAAAAATGAATATTTTAAAATGCTGTTTTAAAATAAAGAGGTTTTTAAACCAAAATGAAATATATTTAATAATATTATGGCTACTCTAAAATATGTGTGCAGGTTTTACACAATTTCATGATCTTTTTTATGTATTTATGAGAGATATATTGTTTGATCGTGAGGTTGTCATATTTGTTTATTTAATTAATTATGAACAGTTTGGGACAGTTCCAGTGGTTGTCCTAAAAATACAATAATCCCTGTAAACTTGATGACATTAAACATGTGCAAAACTGAAAATGTTTCTGAGCCAGTTTAAATGTTTTAATGAACAGATGTTTTAACCTCAGCTCCATTGATCTTTGTCTCATGTTTTAAGTTGAATGTTCTTTCTGACACTGCCTTCTCCATTTACCAGGCTGGTACAGGTACCCAGCTCTGGTTTGTAGGGTTGGGTTAATTAAAAAAAAAAAAAAAAAAAAAAAAAAAAAAAAAAAAAAAAAAAAAAAATCGATGAATCGATCTGAATTGATCTGATCTTAATAGAATAAAAATCGATCCATAAAAGTAGAGATCGATCGTTTATACCTTTCTATTTCCAGTAACATAATGCTACACTTGTGAGATTTTGTGAGATTTATATAGATCAAAGTTTGAAACAATCATGGTGTACAGCTGTAAAATTGCTAGACAATTTACAAAATACAACTGGAAGGCTTGAATTTTCTAAACTCTTTTAATGTTAGTGTGGCAACACGAGCGGTTCAGGACACACCAAACAAAAATTAAGGACTCAACCAAGTGGAGACGTGGTTCTGGCGTAAGAATGGTTTTAACAATTAAAACCAGGGTAAAACCAGATAAAAATTATAAAAGAATAAAACCAGATAAAAACAGTAAGAACCTCATAAAAAAATAATTAAAACAGTAAAAACAAACAAGAGCCTCAAGCCACCTGTTTATAGCAGGGGTACACAAGAAACACTGGAACCAAACAAACAATACCCTGTAGCATGCAGGGGTATAAGGTGCAAACACACAAACAACACAGCAAACCAGTGAAGTCCAGCAGGGTCTGTGTACCCAGGTTCTTTGGTTACAGGTGGTCAGGAAGCGGTAGGTGCACACACACACACACACACGTCACTACCAGCCTCCAACTCCCAGGAGCCCCTGCACATCCACGTGGTCGGCCGTAGACGAAGTGGGAGGGGGGGGGAAGCAGACGCCGCTGTCAGCGACTCCCTTGTCAGACCGCCAAAGTGGAGGGGGGAGGCCGGGTAGAGAACACCTATAAAAACGCTAAAGGAACTAAAACTTTGTATAGCAGCAGCAGCGGGTTCCACCAAACACCCTGTGGAGGCAAACCAGAAAACAGGCAGCAGGGCATTACCTCTGCGACCAGAGGACATGCAGGGTGAAGAGGCACACTTCACACACATACCGATCAGCGCTGATCACACCTAAAAGGGAGGGGCAGGGAGCGATGCGCTCCGTTCACTTCGCCCTTTCCTGTCACCCACAGGTATGCTGTGTGATGAGGGGTTATGATACTCACTGCAATAGAATAAAAGAACACAGGACACCACAATTGCAGCAACCGACAGGGAGAATGTGCACGCAGCAAGCCCCGGCCACCATACCTGCACTGACCAAGGAGCAGGAACCCAGAGAACAGGAGGCAGTCTCAGCAGGAACTGAGAGAGAGCCAGCTCAGTCCTCTTTTGTAGCTGGCCAGGTGCTCATTAGCAGAGCCAAGATGAGTGGCCACACCTGCAGCTCAATTAGCTCATGCTGCCACATTAGGTTTTTTTTTTTTTTTTAAAAGTAACCACTTGTGGTTTAAAGCACCATCTTCTGGAATAAAGTGTAATGCTAAAGCGCATGCACCACCTAGTGGAAAAACTGAAACGCACTCCAGGAGAGACAGAACATTTATTTTGTAATACGAGCCAATTTATAGCCTTTAATGTTAATGATCTGCACATTTTTGTTAGAGCTTCTTCTTTTGAGACACCATTTAATTGAAAAAAAATGTTATTTGTTTTTGTAGTTCTTCTATTTTTTTGTTTGTTTTTGTATTTGTGGGGTTTATTTATTTATTTTTGTTTCTTTAGATTTTTTGGGATTTTTGTGCGCTATAACGTTTGGTGGCGCAGTCATGGCACTTGGGGGGCCTTGCACCCTCCTCTATTGCTATATCCAGCCTTGCTGGAGGTTTATAGCATTTATTTATTTATTTTTTATTGAGATGACTGTTGTAAATATTGGTCTATATACTGTCATGGTATCTCAGTCAGCCCCCCCCCCTCTGCTCTGCTCTGCTCCGGACGCCACCAGCTGGTTCCATTTACCTTATCAGCATGCAGCTTTCTTAAGGAGTTCTAGTGCCAGAATTTAACGCCTGTTTGTTGTTCCTCAATGGAAAGATCACCGTGGGTGCTGCCCTGGTCGCTGTCATCTGTCCATGCTCCACATCTGATCCTCGTATCCTGCTCAAACCAAATCCTGCAGTTACTGCCGCCAAACCCTCCAGCCTGCCTTGCCTCTGAATCAAGATCCCTGCTCCTCATCAGCCATCATAATCACTGACTGTGAATTAAAACCTTTTCTACTTACCAGACGCCTCTCTAAGTTTTCTTCCATGTTTCCAGCATTTGGGTCAGCAAGTCTCGTGAGATCATGACATATACCATATTTTTCACGACCACAAGGCACACTTAAAAGTCTTAGATTTTCTTCAATCTGTAGGGGCGCCCTATGAGGCGGTGCATCTAATGTTTTTTTTGTGGGGTGTAGAAGAAGGCATCATGAAGGGGAGGGAAATGTGGGCGTGACCAACATTGTTTACAATATCCCTGAAACAGTTTAAACTGCAAACTATCAGCTACACGGAGGAACATGGGAGCCACTGACTTTCGATATTCCGGTGAGTCGCTGCTCCCGTTGCGCGGTAGGATCCGCACAATGGGGCTGGAAAAGTCAGCTTATTTTGTTTACCATTTATAGGAAGTTTTCCTCTCCGTCCTCTCCTTTTGCTTGATCTGTGTAGAGATTTCTTCAAAAACTCTTCATGGTAAATGGCGTATACCAAGGACACTTCGACTCATGGGTGTGCAAGGCGGGAATCAAACCTGCAATCTTACGATCATGGGTTGGCCCTTTCACCTTTTGCATCATCACATGTCATGCTTTTAGCCTTATGAATTTTCTTTTTGGCCTTGTACATCCAACTTGGACAGTCATGTTTAATATGACCTTCCTTTCCACATTTATAACACCGCCATGTTGTTGGTCTTTCTGCTCCTACTGTCCTTGAGTTTTCCTGTACACTTCCCCGACACTGAGATGACATTGCTGATGCACCACCACTTGAGCTAGCACCGCTGTGGCTTTCATTTGCATTTACTTGCTTTTGCTCTTCATTAACATTAACAAACTGCAGCGTCAAATTGTCCATCTTTCTCTCTAATGCAGTGACAATGGTGGCATGACTAAGTGGCAGACTACCCAAAAGTGTCACAGTTTGATCTTCTTCTTTAATATCAGCTCCTATAGCTGATAGCTGATCAGTCAGTTCCTTTATTTGCTTCAGATGCTTACTTAATTGACATCCTTCCTTCATTTCACATCAAAAATATTTTTTCTTAAGGAACAGTTAGTTTGCCAATGTATCTCTCTCAAAATGGCCTTTAAGCGTAGTCCACGCTTTTTTGGGAGTCTGGCAGCTTGTTACCAGGTGAAGCTGGGGTGTACTCAAGTTCAGCACTACCATGGAGAACGCTTTCTCTCTCCGTCTGGTAAACTCCGCTTGTGCTTGAGCAACAGCATCTGCTGCTAACATGTCCGTCTCCGTTAGCATGCCCCATAGTCCTTTAGCAAGTGCTCCATTTGAAACTTCTATGTTGCCCAATTTTCTGGTCCGCTCAGCTTGTCTATAAACAGCTTATCCTGCACTGTGAGAAAAGTAAAAACTTAACACTCTGTTTAACCAACAAAATACAGTTAAAAAACAGCTTTTTCAGCGTTCTCTGGGCCCATAACCTGTTGAGTATTAGACACAAGTCACCCCGTTCATTTATTAACTCTTTGTAGGACAAAACAACAACAGTACAACTGACACTTAATGGTGAAAATCCACTCATGGTAAATTCACACACATTCCTCTAGACTTTGTCTACAACTTTCAGGCCTTTTCTACATTTGTTTCAATCATCAATTTCTCGTCAATCATCAACTTTTGTTTTTGCTCCAAAACAAAATTAACAAGGAGAACACTTTAATGAATAGCTGTGACTTTTACTGGTCACTGAGAGACTTCATGACATGTTAGCATCAGCTTCTCAAGGAAACAGGAAGTTGACATAACAAGATAGCGGCACTTTTGTTTAAGGGGCATTGGTAAATTTAGGAGAAGGAGTGACATTAATAGTATACACCAATAGCTTTGTATTCAACTTTAGCCATCACTGAAATGTATTCATCCCTGTAAAAGTTATCTATCTCTGCTAATTGTGGTTTTATTTGATGCTGGATTCATGTAAAGTCAAAGAATATAGATATTTATGATCAGTTTTATCTGCAAAGTTCAGACTTTTGGTCTCCATCAATAAAGAACATGTGACCTTTAACCCTTTAAACTGGAGATGCTGCCGGCAACAGCCAAAAAGCACACTCTCTTTTGACATTAGCTCTTTTATATATCATATGTCTTTGACTCTTTACTTGTTCAATGTGAAACAACTGATTCTGGATTGGAGAAAAGCAGCTTTTAATATAAACTCCATTATGCAGCACATTAAGAACATGAAGTAATGCATAACACCACTGTCTTTAATACAGGATTGACTGGAATTATGTTTATTGCATCAACAATTGAAGAGTTAGGCAATAAAGAAACATTTGAGCTTTAGCTTCAATGTAAAAATGTCATGGGGACTGGCAACAGGGTGGAAGAGGAGCAGAGAGAAGAGGAAGAACAGATGAAAGAGCAGATGGAGAGATTGAGGGAGGAGCTGAGCTGTTAGTGAACTATAGAAGAGACACAAACTTCCACTTTCAACACAGTTCAACACACAAAAGCCAAACATCAGCTTCATCCAACATGCTGTCTGTGCAGACATCTGTGTTCACTCTGCTGCTTCTAGTCATTGGAACAGGTTGATGGGATTCTTTCAAAGATCTATTTCAGCATTTGATGTTTGTCCATCACTGATCTGACTTCTCTCTTCCTTTAGATGTCAGCTGTGAAGAACTCACTGCAGTCAAGAAGGAAGAGTCCACTATGGAAGGAACTTCTGTCACTCTGTCCTACAAATATAAAAATGCTGCAACAGGAGGTGATAATTTCTTCTGGTATCGACAATTTCCTGGAAAACCTCCAGAATTCTTGATCTCTCACACTGGAACAAGCCTAAAGTTGCAGAATCCAGTTCCTGGATTTTCCTTCCAAGTGAGTGACGACCAAAGACAAATGGATCTGCAGATCTCCTCTGCTGCAGTGACAGACTCTGCTGTGTACTACTGTGCTGTGAGGCCCACAGTGACAGGAAACAACAAAACTCTGTACAAAAACCTGTAGAGAAAACACAATACTACACAACATCCACTAGAGGGCGACACATACTGTGAAAGCACCGATTGTTGAGACACTAAAAATATGACAAAAAAACGAAATAAAACAGTAAAGATCAGAGACAGAGCTGCTGTGGCAGAACTAAGCTCATTGATTGGTTGAGCGGAACTGAAAAAGAGCTCATTGGCCCCGCCCACTGAACTTCACATCATCCAGTGACATTATTTCTTCCTCATTGTGCTGCAGTAGAAGAACAGAGTTCATCTGTTGTCTGTGTGGCTTCAAGAACTCCAAAGACATGTTGCTTTACATCTTTTTGCTTCTATCTCACATTCTAGGTGAGTTTAAGAACAGAGATTCAAGTTTGCTTGAAGCTGCTGCATCAACTCATCATCTCATTCATCTAATGGCTTCATTTGCTCCACTTTTTCCAGGACTCACAGCTGGAGACTCAATCTCTCCTGATCAAGATCAACTTACAGGAACTGAAGGAAAATCTGTTACAATGAAATGTAACTATCAGACCAACTACAGCTATCCTAGGCTTTATTGGTCCAAACAGGATTCTGACCTTCAGGCTCCTCAGTTTATTCTCTGGAAAGGAGCAAAAAGCTACAGCAACCAAAAACTTATTCCAGATAAACGATATGAATCCAGAACAACAGACACATCAACTGAACTGAGCATCAGAGAGTTAACCCTGGCAGACACAGCTCTCTACTACTGTGCTATAGACACACAGTGATCCAAAGTGTAGAAGAGGCTGTACAAAAACCTGAAGACAGATATGGGACTACTCTTCAAAGAGGAGGGAAGTGGTTTTCAAAGCACAGCTTCATATCAGATGGATTCTGTTCATTCCTGTTTGATCAGAGTCTCTGTGGTTACAGCTGCTAATGAAACACTGTGGGAGGATTCACATGAGCAGAGGATCCACATCAACTTATAAACATCTACATGAAGCTGTTCTACACAGTCTATCATGAAACAAAAGAACAAAGAACAAAGAAACTAATACATATTTAAACTGGTTATGCTCTCCAATAGGATTTGTGATGTAATTTCAGGCTCAACTACAAAGAAATGTATCTTCTTGTTACAGTTTGAGTTCTTTCCTTTTTTTTGTTCTATTTCAGTTCAGTTTCCTGTTTTATTTTGAAAGTTTTACTGTTCTGCTGTAGTATTGAGTTTTACTATTGGTCCCCATCTGTCCTGATTGTGTTCACCTGTGTCTTGTCTTTGTGTATTTAAGTCTTGTCTTTCCCTTCCTCTGGTGCTGGTTCATATTATACTCTTCCCATGGTTTCTGTCTAGTTTTAAATTTCAAGTTTTTCTGTCTTGCTCAGCAGTGGATTTTGGTGTTTGTTAAGTTATTAAAGTTCCTGTTCCCCTGGAATCTTATCTGCTCCTGGGTGTTTCCCTCAACCCCATAATAACACTTCTTCCCGCGAAGGATGAGGTTCAGCAAAAACTTTAATTTTCAGCTTTTTATTGATATGACAAAAATAAACCCGGACAGAAGTACTGTAGTCTTTCATTTTATGAACCCTAAGTAAAAAAGAAAAAAATATTTTGAAATCAAAAACACAAAGCAACACAACAAACATTTATCATGAAATTTTAAAAAATTAGAGGCATCAATAAAGAATAACCTCAGTCACACTAAAGATGTAAGTTTTGTTCCCCCTCTTTCTCTTACCTTTAAAAACATTGACTGTTCCACCCACTTTAATTGTCATTTATTCCTGGTTTTCCCTAAATCATCCTTGAATTGAATCCAATGTTCTTTTTCTAGACTGAACTACAGTGTTAGCCCTTTCGCCTTATAAGTCAGCAGTTTTAATCTCAGCTGGGACCTTTCTGTGAGTTGGTTCTCCTCATGCATGTGTGGGTTTTCTCCAGTAACTTTATTTTTTAATCCCACAAACTTCTGACTCAGGAGGAAATGTTGAATAAAAAAGGTTTGATCTGACAGATTATCAGCATCCCCTCCTGCTCACACCAACCAGACTGATCATGATCAAATTTATGCTCACAGTACAAATGCAGTCCATTATCAATTTGAACCCAAATACAAATGTGGAAAATGTTTTCTGAACATAATACATGTAATTGCCAGCACTGTTGGCAGAAGTAGAACAAACAATATCTGGAACAGCTATTTTAAAATAAAAGACTAGATTTCTTTGATAAAGAATTTTTATGTTTACACCTGCAGTTTATGAAGTTTTTTCTTGAAACTGCAAAGAGTTTTGTTTTAGAATCACAGAAATTGTTCTATACATTCTGCACTGTTTGAGCCAGTTTTTAAAATCACCAATTTATATTTTGATTT